>OX439001.1:33851522-34396522 GCA_949316495.1 Amphiduros pacificus
CCACACCATTTCACAGTTTAGACAGGTTCTACAATATAATACACTTATAGCTCTTGTTGTGGCATCAAAATAATCTCTCGGTTTCACCTTAAACTGTTCATGATACCGAAATTTCAATATTTTCCTTCAGTGTATTTGTTTCATATTTTACTCACAAGTATCATATCATGTACCAGTACATATACTTTCTGGTAAAAAAAACTATCAAACCAATTATACATACCTATATGGTGTGGTTAGGCCAAAGATTTGTATACCAGAACCTGTGGTAAAATTTATTTGATGACAATGTCTAATGGGGGCTACGGAGAATACAGGGGCTACGGAGAATACATTTGTCATTTTGGTGCTCTGTCAAATAGTTAAATAAGCTGCAGTATTTCTGTAGCAGTAAACCTTGATGGCATATTAATATGTCAAACCTATCATGGTATTACTAATCAAAGGACTGCTGATTCCTTGAATACAACTGGGGCTGTGGAAAATACAGGGGCTACGGAGAATACAGGGGCTACGGAGAATACATTTGTCTTTTTGGTGCTCTATCAAATAGTTAAATACGCTACAGTATTTCTGTAGCAGTAAACCTTGATGGCCTATCAATACCAAACCTATCATGGTATTACTAATCAAAGGGCTGCTTATTCCTTGAATAAACAACAGGGGCTACGGAGAATACATAATTTTTTCAACAATAATTGTGCCAGATTCAGAAGCTAAACTTCTTTTTATCATTCACGATACTATCAAAAGCAGTACTTTTTCCTGAATAATGTCTACCTCTGAGTGTAAAATTATGTTTATGGGGTGTATTTAGCAGTTATAATGGATAATGGATGGGTTCGATAAAACCATAGAAGAAAAATAATGGATTTGCATAACGCCAACAAGTGTATGTCGAGGATAAAGAATCTCATTCATCTGATCTGTGTCACTCATCTGCACCTTAAAATATCAAGTCAAAGATATTTAATAAACAAAATAAGCAAATATCAGATAGCAGTTAACACCCTTTTTTATATCAGCCTTGCTCAAACAAGACCTTTGTGGAAAATGAAACAGCAATAACAGAGATTTTGTTGATTTTTACACCAAGTTCTGGCATTTTCTCAATAATTTGAATAATATTTCACTTTAAAAAATGTTTTTTTCCATTCATGTATTGCAAAGATATTAAAATGTCCTCTTCAAAACAAAATAGCATCATAATTTCATAAAAAAATGTGTGCATAACAATATTTAAGTAGAAATGGACACCTTGAAAGAAAAAATGCCGAATATGAATACATGTTGCAGTATGTATTAGGAAAAGTGTAATATTTCTCCTTAAGCAATACATAAAACACACCTTTTCTTGGATACTTCGATGTAAAACGCTATGAACAGATAGGGTCTGGTATCAGCAATAAATAAATTACACTACACTATACATGATATACGGTATACAATATCTGTGCCCCAGGTAATATTGTTGGCTACCCTGTTGCTTTTGATTGTTTTTTGTGTGCCGAGTGGGTGACACAAAGAATGTGCTTACATTTTCTCATTTGCATGAGACATGGTCCTCAAACCTTCCTAACGCAAAAACAAGAACACAAGTCACGATGGGCATACAGAGAAGACAGTCTGTGGAGAGTCGCACCCGGACACTGAATAATACAGCAATGGACGGAACGTTCAACGTGTCAAGAGGAATATGGAAGCCCCTGAAACATTGACGACTCACGAATCACACAAAATAGATGACTCATGTCTCGAGGCATATCAAATGTTAAAATTATTGATTGTTTTATGAAAAAAAATATAACATGCATTAAATATTATTTAAATCCAAATCCGCAAGCTTTTGAGAATGACAAATAATTCAACCATGCATTAATGGTAGCCAAAACACCTTCATCCCTTATGTTGATCACATGATGTAATATGAAAAGTTTAAATATTTATTTCCACAAAATGCAGACCGTACTTCGATTGCAGTCCTTTTGAAACTTGTTTTAACCATGATGTAATAATTTACTATGCAAATTGAGATGACCAGATTCTGAATTGTTGACTGGGCATGTAATCAGTAACAGGGAAATGTAAGATTTTCTGTGTAAAACACTCGAAAATACAAGGAGTTTTATGTCAACAATTGGATGGTTTGAAAAGGGCTATTTACTCAGATTAAATGACTGAAGTTTGAAATTGGGGTTCTATAAGTCTTTAAGCTTTCATCACATATTTTGTTTGAGGGGAGGGGGCGGCCATTGAGCTCTCAGGTTCTGGCCTCATTTTATGAACAATCCCAATGAATCCACAAGTATTGATTACTACATACTTTGTCACAGATCTATTGTCATGTCCTGCAGTACACACTCATCCCAATGTAAGGACAAACATGTCATGTAATCAAATAATCGGGGCAGGTTTTCCTGAAAGAACCTACTTATCCAATTCTATGGATTGTTTCTATCATTCAATAAAGTAAATATAATTGTTTCTACTTATGTCAGTTGATAGTAGACTACATTCCATTAGTTTGTAAAATACCTGGGTAGACATGTCCCAATTTGAATGCTTTATTTCTATGTACCACAGATACAAGTCCTCATTGCTATGACAAACAGTAGGGCTGTGATTTACCTGCTGTGATGAATCATGTAACTTTTATGCTAATGGCTATAGCTGGAAGTGCGTAATCGAAGGCACTGCAAATCACCATAATACAATAATCAACAAACCACCTCAATTATCGGCTACTCTTGTGAGATTAATTTAATCTACAACATGACAATACATCTGAGATCCCTGAAAATACATTTTGGCTTTATTTGGTTAATGTAAATATATGAGGTCATTCATCTGTATACACCGAACTTCATGGGATATGGGCCATGAAAAGAACGAAAAACAGATTTTGTGGAATGTTCCAATACCGAATTAAGATTTAGAATTACCTTTTATATTAGTTACTGCAAATTCGGAAACCAAAATGAAAGAGAAAAATTTAGATTGCAAAATATTAGGTTCAAAAAGATGAATGATAATGTGAAATATTCAATGCGCCTATTCTGTTCAAATGTTATTTATGAGTGAACACTTTCTCAAAATGCATATTTGTCATGTCACAAAGAAATACTGATTTATGAGAAGAAATGGTGACGATGAATTTAATGAAGATATAACTTGATGCTTGGTTGTTTGTTCTTATCATTTTATATATCCTGCATAAGACATAATGGATATAATTAGAAATGTAGCTTTGTTAAATTGTCTTTGTAAATCTAATCATTAAGAGTCAATGCCAAATACAATAATGCCAAATACATTAATGCCAAATACTTAAAAGACAAACATAAAAAGTTCAAGAGATAGAGTTATCAATCAGGTAAGCTTCGTAATGAGCAAATTTAATCTTCCACAATAATAACCAGATAATAACCAGATAAGACATAAAAACGATGGGGGAATTATCACTTCATGATGTGATAAAACATCTTCAATGGAAGCTGATGCATCCCTTTGTACTTGGAACCAGATTCATCCGCACTTGCATTATTGATGACAGCATTTATGGAACAATAAAAGTGCTTGTGCACATCTACATAGCCTCAGCAGGCCATCCTACTAACCCACCTTTTTCCCACCACATCAGGACAGCGGGGAAGTAATGGCCAAACATACCAGCATCTTCTACCATGTCAGGGGAGTGAGGGCTAGTTTCTCACCTTGATTTGGAATGATGACACTGTCGTTTAACATCATAGTGCTGTTGGAGACGTTTAAGAAACAACAATTAAATTAGAGACTTTAAAATGGGTAGCAACCCAGAAATGAGATTAATTTTCAACATGGTAACTTAAGGTCAGGACATATAAGTTGTGTTCTTTGAAAAAAATCAACTTGTGTCCATCTGTATCCGTGTAAACAAGGGAGAAGATATTCCAAACTGAACGTCAATTTCAACCAATGATATGTTGGATATCAACAGAACATATTCGGTCAGATATCAAAATAAAAGTTAAAACAGTCACAAGGACGCAATAATAACTCCTGAACGGTACGAGAGAACAGCATTGATTGATTAACAATTTGTTCAGCATAGTGGAACCAAATGCAGTCTACAGGTCTACCACAAAGGCCTGCGAACACAAGGAGAGGGATGGGACAATACTATCAATGTATAGAAGTCTTGGTGACTGACGAGATGGGGATTTTCAGGTCAGTTATATAAAAGCTTTCACGAAATCAGATTTTCAAGCACATATCCCTGACATAATATAAATGTTGATACCCTAAACTTTGTGATCAAATGGTATTACTCATTATATTTCCCTTACATATATTTCTGTGCATTTGATAGTAAATGTGTCTTCTTCTACAATCTGAATCATCCATCAAACAATTGCCAACAAACCTTGCAAAGCTGACCAGTGATCTAGTGCAAACACCTACTTTAGTTAGTAAAGATTTGTTAACAATGGAACACCATCAGATTCGGACATTGGAGTGATTTGGCTTACAGAGGCCTATTTGTCTATTGGGTTTTGTCTGCCTCACACCCTTTAGGATCACAACAGTGGTCACATGCTTATGCTCATGTGGCCACATTCATAGAGTACAGGGCACTTTCAACATAACACAATAATCCTCACAGGTGTATTTTACACATATCATTTTAAAAAACCCAACTCTCTGTAAAAGTGCGTGTGAGTTCAGCAATTACATCAGAGCTTTAAGGCTACCACCATTTATCATACATTTTTCATTTTCTCAAATCAATGTTCATTATTTATAATTTAACTAACATAAATGATGAACATATGATTTGCGACGTCCAGAGTAACACCAATTGCATGGGAGTTAGATGCCACATTTATATCCGTCCATTTGCAATAGTTCTGGAGAAGCCAACATGCAGAACATATAGATAAAATGCCCGTTTCATATATCTATTTGTCAAATTGCATTTTATTCTCCAGAAAGCTATGAGACAGATCTTGGAAAAGGAATCAAACAGAAAGGAATTAACACAAGAGTAGATGTTCAATAACCAGCCAGCAGGATGATTGTATCCACGCTAATTCACTTTCTTCTTCTCCTGATTAGCCTCACAGACTCCTCAAACTCTCATACATATGGTAAGTGGGGATAATAGCTTTAAAGTTTGGAATATGCAACTGTCGACATGCGGCCTTTCTCGGTACACTGGGATTGATTAGTGCATGACTAAAATGTTACAATCTGAGAATTTGATTATTTCTGTGAAAGATATATAATTACCATTTCTATAAAGGCTGGGATTAATCTGAGATAATTACATATGATTTCTGAAACTGACATCTTAACCATATCTTGAAAATCATGTCAATCAGGCGTGGTTTTCTGGTTGCTCTCGTACTTATCGAGATATCATCTTGAAAACCACGTGGTTTTCACGAGGTATGTCTGCTGGGGAATTGGCTCATTATCATATTCAGTTAATGTAAGGGACAAACAGGTCTTGTAATCTTACCTGCCGTTTTTCTGGTCAGTAGGTCCGCGCAGAGATCTCACCATCTAGTCCCTTTCAACTTGTCAGGAAGTTTTGGAAACGTAATGTTATGATTTCACTTTTCACATGCCGCAGAATTTTGCAGAAAATGCAGCTTCTTTATTTCAACTGCTTGGAGTCCACCAAGAAGACAATTTCCTTAGTCCAGAATATAGGTCACGAAGGCATTTCTAATGTCTTGTCTTCCAGACAGCGTTTCTAATGTCTTGTCTTCTAGACAGCGTTTCTAATGTCTTGTCTTCTAGACAGCGTTTCTAATGTCTTGTCTTCTAGACAGCGTCTTATGGCCGATACATTTAAAATATGAGAGCAAAATGATTGCAATTTTTCCAATGTGGGCCTTGGCATAATGTCAAGTAAAAGATGACAAGTAGAAACCCAGTCAATATCCAGCAATATTACCAGCAATATGTGACATGAAGATTGTGATAATTTGACTGATCCTTGATAAACTCCATACCTAATGGATTTAATTGAGGACCTGTATTTACCTACTTTAACATATTGCTCTCAGCCAGTTTAAGGAGAGGTTAAATTGAATTAACCGCGGTTAGAGAGAATGAACGACTATGGGGTCGTGTCACCTTAGCGGGGGTCAGTTCACAGTCCTCAGCTCACATGCCAGACGTCAACTCTGGACTTAAGGCCAGTGGCGCGAGCCCCACTGGTCATTAAGATTTTGAACTTGCATAATCTAAACGAATCCAACAGCCTTTTTGATATGTTTCAGTAATTATTAAGTGTTAAACTGTATTTCAAGTTTGTCTCAAGCTCATTCTTTGCAACGCCATTTGGTGAGACAAAGTGTTTGTTTGTTCTATGTGGTGAGATGGCCATGTTATCCATTCCTTATGGAATGACCAACCTCTTTGTCAGCTTTTCGATTATATTGCAAAAAACACCCTGTATATTCTAAGAAAATCATACCTCCAATATTTTAAAACGTATATTTCAGTACGTTTTGAATATAAGACACCTTATTTCATTGGCAGTTGTCTACACAGACTTGAAGGAGGCTGCTCATGATGTGATTCGCTCTGAACTTCACAATGTCATTCCGACAAGTAAAATTCATATCCTCTACACTCACGATCCTTCTTTCATGAACATGTTTGGGATGAACAAAAAAAACAGTAAGTAATGTCAAACAAATAATTGAACGTGCATATAGAATCAAACCAATCTTGATATCATTTTACACAATGACATGATATATAAACTTTACTTTACAAGTTATATATATATATATATATATATATATATATATATATATATATATATATATATATATATATATATATATATATATATATATATATATATATATGTATATATATATATAAATATATATATATATATATATATATATATATATATATATATATATATGTATTTATATATATATATATATATATATATATATATATGTATATATATATATATATATATATATATATATATGTATATACACACACACACACACACATATATAATATATATATATATATATATATATATATATATATATATATATATATATATATATATATATATATATATATATATATATATATATATATATATATATATATATATATATTATTTGATACATAGTTTCCATTTATTAAAGAATTGATTACATATTTTGAATGACTACTCACAGGTGCAGAGAAGGACAAAAGGATAATATATTTATACTCATGTAAAGACCCCATTTCGAGAAATCAGGACTCTAATTCACTATGTTTGTGTTACAACACCAACGGAGGGTCATCAAGGTTTACCTGGAAAACCTCTGTTATGTTATGCCACCAGAGGACAGCATTGCTTGATAATATTGTCATTATAGGAGAAGCTAATAGATGGCAGCATGTGTTTGTCATAGGAAATTATGGTAAGGTTTTTGACATTAGAATCTGACGGGGCATACATATGAAACACATGCGCAAGGTTGGCTTCGATGTTTAGATAATAATGATGCATTTGTATAACGCTATTTCAGACTAGGTCTGCTCATGGCGCTCAAATACCATGATAAAAGCTTTAAATCGTCAGTTTTGTAGGCCGGGGTTCTGTCATTATGTCCTCTGAATCTACTGTTCGGAGTTCTTAGCAAATAGTAGGAAAGATGTTGTGATATTGCATTTGAGGGGTCGAATAAAAACTCTAATATATATAGCTATCACTGAATTGTCAAGGAGGCTGCCATTTTGAATAACATTATAAATATAAGCCAATGAGGATCGAGATAAAAATTGGGGCAAAATTCAATGAATAACATGCATTTTGGAAAGGATTTTAATGATCAATTATGAAGTAATTTCCAGAAGTTTTCACAAACATTACAAAAACCAATGATCAGCACAGCTCTTTTAGGTTTAAACATTCCAACTTTAATGACATTGTTTTACCCTTCACCATGTCAATCTAGCTTTATTCTGTTATATTGATGGTCTCTTCTGTTAAATATCTTAAATATGCAATATCATATTATATGTTTAAATATCGTCGGATGTATAGCGTTTACACTTCATCCCACCTATTCTGCTTTGCGAACACAAATGTATTTCTGTTCACTTGGGATATTTAGCGATTGTAATATACCTAATGATAAAGAGTAATTACCCTAGTTAAACAGGCTCCAAGTGTTTGTGCTTAATTGTTTGCCTATTAAAGACATACAAAACCCCCATTTTAAAATCCAGTTATGCTATCCCCATTTTGAACCCATTCAGTTGTTCACTAAGACCACCCTTTATTTCTGTGTGTTTTGTCCCAACATCTGACATTTTCTTATACTGCTCATTTACCCGGTGAACGATATAGAACTTTTCTCGTCCATGGCAGATTATTACATCGTGGTTGAAACAAGTTTCAAAATGACTGAAATGAAAAAAACGGTCTGTGTATTAATGCACCTACGTTTTGCACATTTTAGTAAAAGTATAAAGAAATGTTTTATAATTCTTCATATTAATGGTCATCGAAATGCTTATTCATTATTGATGAAGCGGGTTTCCCTGTCCTTTCAGTTGCGCCTTGGCTGTCAGAAAACAACATTTAGACTTAATCTAATCGGCGATTGACAGAAGCCATTTTATGGACAGTGAATGTATGCATTTATGAATACTTTCAGAAGACCAACCCTTGAAAACAGCAATGCCATTGGGCTATTCTATGTACTCATGTGATATGAATATGCATAACCTTCTAAGAATGAGGATGGAGATCATGTTCATTATTGTACAATGCCCAGACCATCAGTTAATTACAATTCTAAAACAGGTGTGTTGCTGTGTCTTACAATATAAGATAATCATTTAAGAGCACAAGTTATGTTGGTTATAGGTTGTATATTGGCTAAACTGATTTTATATTTCATTCTCAAGATCTACAATAACGAATGGCAAATCTGGCTGCAGAAGCCTATAATGAACTGGTTGGTAGTGCTACCCGATGCTGAGTCTGATCCTGCCAGCCTGATGCCCATATATGCCGCGAGGCCAGACAGGTTCACATTCTTCAAGCCGACCACGTTACTACACAAAATCCTATCACATATCTATGTAAGTGCACAGACAGTATTTATCTAAATATTCTTTTATGTTCATTAACTAATACAAACATCATGATTGTCAGACCTAGACCTTTATATATATATATATATATATATATATATATATATATATATATATATATATATATATATATATATATATATATATATATATATATATATATATATATATATATATATATATATATATATATATATATATATATATATATATATATATATATATATATATATATATATGAATCAATGACTTATTTCTAATTCAAGCCCAGTGTCCATTGTAAGTAAGGACACTGCAAATTGTTTATATTAACTGTGAGCAAGTTCTCTATAAATGATAAGTTTATTGTGAGCACATCATATCATATATATTATATATGAATTCAAATGTAACATATATTCTTCTTCAAGACCTTTTACATATTTCAGGAACCTTCTCGTGGTTTATGGTTGAATAGTTCCCTCAACATCTATGATGTTCTTTCTTGTGAATACCAATGCAGTGAAGGAGAAATAAGAACTGAAGGTCACGTGTCCCTGAGTGGCAAGTACCATGGTTTAATTCCACATATGCCGGGCATTTTTCAAGGCTTTGGAGGAGGGAAACTTGTGGTCACATCAGCCAGTGTAACTATAGATAAACGATATATTTCCTTTTATTTCATGTTATTAATGCGGAAGTAGTGAAAATATTGCTCGAGAATGATCTTAAATATTATATTCATCATATTTTATTTGCCGCAATAGGAGAAGGGGACCTAAATGTTTTCATTTTTACAGGAACCGCCATTTACAACTGTGAAAAAGCATGAGGATGGCACTGTCGAATTTACAGGAATGACAATGGAACTACTTGATGTGTTAGCAGTAAATTTGGATTTCAGGTGAAGAATTCTGATATGCTTAGATCATAATATAACAGTGGAAATACAAATATACCTCTACTTTCTGAATGTTTCATCAGAGATGTTATCTGTAACCATATATTTAATTTATTTCAGTTTTGAGATAGTTGCTCCAAAAGATGGCTTTGGCGTATTAGTGAATGGATCTTGGAATGGTATGATGGGAATGCTGGTCAACAATGTATGATATGTCGTAAAACCGTCTTACTCTTTATTATCTTATTTGGAATTTCAATGCAGTTTATCATTTTAATATACAGACGCTAAAGGCTGCATTAAAGGGTATTTGAACCTGCATTAAAGCTGCATTAAAGGGTCTCTCCACCTACATTAAAGCTGTTTTAATGGGCATCAATAGAATAGAGGTTTATCCTCCCGTAAATTTGGACATTTTAATTAGATTAAATTAAATTCTACATGTATATTAAACACAATAAAATGTAAAAATCATTAAAAATTTCATGATCATTAAAAATATTGGACTTCAAAATGATGTTTGATTGGCGTTGACAGAAAGTAGACATGATTTGCGCCTCCCTTGTGGTGACCGCAGCACGCGAGGAAGACATCTTTTTCACTACTGCATTCTGGGAAGAGGACACGATCGTGGCCTTCAAGCTGAAGGGGAACAACTGGACGTTCTTCGTGGACCCGCTGGACTGGACACTGTGGGCGTCATTCTGTGGGATGAGCGTCATCGTCAGTGCTGTGCTATTGCTCACACACCAGGCTCAGAACCTCTGGGTCTACCTCAGGAAGAGCACCTTCCTCCAGAACGCACAGTGGCTGATGATTACAGTTGAACATTTAACCCTTAAAGGTAACATTTGTCTCAGGACATACACACTCCTATTACCTGAAAGTCTAGTTCACCAGAGCAAAATACATACTTATTTATTACCTTAATGCACACCTAAAATAAAAAGTGTGTTTTCCATGCAAGTAACATACATATGTTATAAAAAAATGCAAATATTAGCACAATATGAATATGTCCATTTACCAACTTAATCTGGGATGGACACAGCATATATATTGGGAGGAGTGTTTGATTGTAGCCAGTCAGTATGAGCCACGTGCCATACCAGCCCGGCTGGTGCTCATCACGTGGATGTTTGTGGTGCTCATCATCGTGACGACCTACTGCAGCAACCTGGTGGCAGCTCTGGCAACTACCAAGGTCACCTTGCCCTTCACAACGCTGCAGGAGTTCGCCTCACAGAACATATACACTCCCATTGTGTATGCACAGGGCTCTACTGCTCTCATATTGAAGGTACTGAATGTGTAAATCATGTCAAGTAAAATCACTGGAGCATATCTAAAATTATATACAACGTTTAGATCAGTAAATGAAAAATATTATTCATATTGTGTTTCATATTGTGTTTCATATTGTATCTCATATTGTATCTCATATTTTGTTTCACATTTTGTTTCACATTTTGTTTCACATTTTGTTTCACATTGTGTCTCATACTGTGTTTCATATTGTGTTTCATATTGTGTTTCACATTTTGGTTCACATTTTGTTTCACATTGTATCTCATACTGTGTTTCATATTGTGTTTCATGTTGTGTTTCATATTGTGTTACATGTTATGTTTCATGTTGTGTTTCATGTTGTGTTTCATATTGTGTTACATGTTATGTTTCATTTTGGGTTTCATGTTGTGTTTCATATTGTGTTTCATATTGTGTTTAATATTATGTTTTGAATTGTGTTTTATATTGTGTTTCATATTGTGTTTCATGTTGTGTTTCATGTTGTGTTTCATACTGTGTTTCATACTGTGTTTCATATTGTGTCTCATATGGTATCTCATATTTTGTTTCACATTGTGTTTCATATTGTGTTTCATATTGTGTTTAATGTTATGTTTTGAATTGTGTTTCATGTTGTGTTTCATACTGTGTTTCATATTGTGTTTCATATTGTGTTTCATATTGTGTTACATATTGTGTTTCATATTGTGTTTCATTATGAGATATTGCTCCTCTTTCAGAATTCCAAGACCAGTCCTCTGAAGGACATATGGGCTCGAGTAGAAGCCAACAAGGAGAATTCCCTTTTGGTGGATCCCTATAAACTCATAGGGGGTTTCCTGAGTGGCGAGGCGGCTATCATGGCCAGCAGAACACCAGTAGATAATGTAGCCCGGAGCCAGGATGACTGCGACTTAATCATTTTCCCTCAGACTTTGTACAAGGCCAACATGGCGGTAGCTTTGCCCAAAACGTCTCCATTTGGATCTCGATTTTCACGAGTGTGAGTTCTTATTCTGTTGACGACGTCCAATAAGGTAACACGATATATTACAAACATATTATGAGGACATTCATGGTTCTCAGCATTCCATGCAAATATTAGGCAGTTGCTGCTTACATCTCTGGAGAGTTTGTTTAAAAGTATTTTGGATATCCTTTTCTCCAAAATAAACTGGCCGTACAAAATAGTACATATTGAAATCTATAAATCAGCACCTATAAATCAGCATATCTAAATCAAAATACACTGGCCTTACAAAATATCAGCATATCAGCATGTCTAAATCAGCATATCTAAATCAGCATATCTAAATCAGCATATCTAAATCAGCATATCTAAATCAGCATATCTAAATCAGCATATCTAAATCAGGATATCTGAATCAGCATATCTAAATCAGCACCTATAAATCAGCACCTATATCAGCCCATTTTAGAATATTTGTTGTGATATTGTAAAGTAGAGAATTGTTAGCTTGTGAGATTGATTTAC
The DNA here is from genome assembly GCA_949316495.1 of Amphiduros pacificus. Lineage (NCBI taxonomy): Eukaryota > Metazoa > Annelida > Polychaeta > Phyllodocida > Hesionidae > Amphiduros > Amphiduros pacificus. The sequence continues at coordinate 33,864,305 of OX439001.1, forward strand.
TCTATATAAGCGAGCCAGTTTTATTTACTCTATATAAAGTGAGCCAGTTTTATTAACTCTATATAAGCGAGCCAGTTTTATTTACTCTATATAAGCGAGCCAGTTTTATTTACTCTATATAAGGGAGCCAGTTTTATTTACTCTATATAAGGGAGCCAGTTTTATTTACTATATGTAAGCAAGCCAGTTTTATTTACTCTATAAGCGAGCCAGTTTTATTTACTCTATATAAGCAAGCCAGTTTTATTTACTCTATATAAGCGAGCCAGTTTTATTTACTCTATATAAGCGAGCCAGTTTAATTTACTCTATATAAGCGAGCCAGTTTAATTTACTCTATATAAGCGAGCCAGTTTTATTTAATCTATATAAGCGAGCCAGTTTAATTTACTCTATATAAGCGAGCCAGTTTTATTTACTCTATATAAGCGAGCCAGTTTTATTTACTCTATATTAGCGAGCCAGTTTTATTTACTCTATATAAGCGAGCCAGTTTTATTTACTCTATATAAGCGAGCCAGTTTTATTTACTCTATATAAGCAAGCCAGTTTAATTTACTCTACGTAAGCAAGCAAGTTTGATTTACTCTATATAAAGTGAGCAAGTTTGATTTACTCTATATTAAGTGAGCAAGTTTGATTTACTCTATATTAGCGAGCCAGTTTTATTTACTCTATATTAGCGAGCCAGTTTAATTTACTCTATGTAAGCAAGCAAGTTTGATTTACTCTATATAAAGTGAGCAAGTTTGATTTACTCTATATTAAGTGAGCAAGTTTGATTTACTCTATATAAGCGAGCCAGTTTGATTTACTCTATATAAGCGAGCCAGTTTTATTTACTCTGTATAAGCGAGCCAGTTTTATTTACTCTATATAAGCGAGCCAGTTTAATTTACTCTACGTAAGCAAGCAAGTTTGATTTACTCTATATAAAGTGAGCAAGTTTGATTTACTCTATATGTTTGAAACTTGTATTCAAAATTTACTTGCAGCATTCAGCTGGTCTTACAGCTAGGAATTGTACAGAAATGGCAAAGAATGTATTGGCTGCCAGACAAATGTGAAGATCAAAGAAAGGCTGCCCTTGACGCCCACCAGGTGACGCTATCTGACATCAGATATCTCTTCCTTCTATTGGGTGTTGGTTTGGCATTAGCCTCCCTGCTTTTAGCATTTGAGACGATAGGTAATATTTTATACATCGCGAAAAAGACAAGGAAAAAACTCCTAAATATGTCTACTGGATTTGGAAAATTCAGCAAAGTGTTTACACCCTACAAATAAAGGAGAATATCAGGATGTTGACTCAGCAAAAGCAGTCAGAGGGTAACATATTCTATCTATCCGTCAAACTCGATCTTCTCCTCTGGGGCTACTGGCTGGATGTTTAGGCTGTTAATGAAGTTGCTGTCGGGGATGAATCATATCTATTTTCCATTTAGATTTAGATTTAGGTTTAGATTTCTTTTCAATATTTCCATTAGTTTTAGGTTTCTTTTCAATATTTTCCAATAAAAAATACAATGTCAAGCAGTGAATTGTCTCTTTCATGCTTGGAGACCTGGAACATCCAGTGCCTCATTTTGGTCATCTAAATATAACCTCAATTTGATACTTCCAGAACTGGAAAAAGCGATATGCAGTCAATGGAATCAGATGATACATTAATTGTTCCTCATTGACAGTTGTGCAATGCAATTTCCGGATGACCTGAAAATCAAAAGGTCTTGTGTTTAAAGCAGGTCATTGTAGTAGTATTTGATATGTCACATATTAAACGGTTGTGAACAATTTGTTGTGCCAATTACTAAGGGCCAAGGCAATTATCATTGCCTGCAAAATCCGCCTATCTGTCCATCCATCCTTGAATTACATTTTGATACATAAACTTCATTAGTGTTTATCAGAAACATTTACAAAAAGTTTGGTATCAGGCACACTTTGGTAACACTATTTATCGGATAATCTTGCAACATAAAATTATTCTGTCTTTTGACTTTGTGTTAATGTCCTTGACCTTATTGAACACCGTTCAGATTAATTTTTCAGCAACTATGAATAGGAGGAACTTTATATTCTTTACAGAAGATTCTTTTAAAGGACAACTGAATATTGTCATATTAATTTTACTTTCAGACCTTGCTGACCTTGATCGTTAAGCTTTTTCACATTAAAAAGGAGGTACTTCTTATTGATAGATACAATAATATTTCGGTACACCAATTCATTTTCATATGAATTTCACCTTTTGACCTCTGGACTTGATGAAATGATCTTGATGGTAACAATAATGTAAGGAAGAACTTTCTCCAATTGTAAATACCAGACAAACCATATTTTGTATATTGCATGATATATAATGAGATTCTTTTTAACGACCTATTTGAAGAGACGCCTGGTTTCGAGTTTTCTAAAATTTAAGAACCAAATGTGTGTTGATTTATCCTCTTTCTACAACACTGTTTTGTTCAGGTAAAGAATCAAAGTAAAAACATAACTAACTCATGTCAGTGTCGGGGATTGCTCTCACATTATAATATCATGAACTGAAGCGCATGCCTCAGGGTTAATCCATTTTCCTTATTTATGTAAATATGTGTCCAAGTTGTTTGTCATGTAAAAGACTCGCGACATTACAATTCAGTGAGGCAGCACAAAATCTACGACAGGTGGTTCCATCTAGATATGACTGAAATAATGTTGAATAAATGTTATTTGTAAAACTTTATGCATACACACAAATTACATATATTCCCAATGTGATTATTATATTTCAGGCATCGGATAATTTTACATAATGTACACATATTCGCATGTTTGGCTGATGTGTCTAACAAAAGGCCATACATGTTAAGAACAAAGGTAAAATGTAATAAAGATCAATAAAACAAACCACATGGGTCTGGTTTGGTTCTTCATTTTAAAAGAAAACATTAGAGCTCATTATCAATGTTTACATTTTATAACTGAGAGCTCTCATATTAAGATGGGTTTAAATTATATTGGGTGATAATTTTGTCATGAAAGTATATCATTTAATGAAATGCATCTGTACCATGCAGTATTATACATATGAAACTGTAGTTGAAAAATAGTAGTCAATTATTATGAAATTTGCTGCTAGGAGAGTTCATGCCATAGACTCACAAGTTTTATTGTATTCAACATTAACTATTTTATATTCAAAGACAAAATGCCATAGCACCAAGAATTTATTTGAATCACTCTATTACTCAACACTAGTGTAGATATAAGTGTGTGGGATGGCCTAACTGTGATGAGGTTTCCGAAATTCCCTTGCCCATACAATCACCATAATGCATATATAGTTTTAGAACACTATTTCAATTATATACATATGGAATAGAAAAAAACTACAGATTATTTTGCCAAAATCAACTGGAGATTAGGTATATAACGTATATAAACACAAATTATTTTACAGTATACTAGGTTTATGGCGAATGTTTGCAACTCTGTATGTCAGGTTCGCTTCGAACAGCATTTTAATGCAAAAATATAAGACATTTTCTTCTACCCATAGGCGAATAACTGGCCTACAACAAAATTAAGATATCGCATAAAGTTTTATTCAGCACTGTGGTATTGTGGGACGGGAGCTGTCTAGTTTAATGTATTTGTATGGCACACTGGGTGGTCAGACAAGAGAATCTAGATTATTTCCAAACATTGTGACCTCTAACCACCTTTACAATCATATATAAATCTTCCTTAGAAGGAAACAAACACCTCAATAACTGGTCACAAATGATTTATTTTGTCACTTACTACAATAAATCTGTCCTAGACTGTTACAGTAGCCGCCAGCCATTGTGGTGCTACACACATCAAATATATAAATCAACATTACCAATAACATTTTACCAATTACATTTTAATACATATATCAACTAAAGTTTAATCAGTTAATGCAAACCTATACACCTATACCTACATAACTAAGATAAGCTTGGCTCTCATGGCCATAAGCCCATAGATGAGTGGGAATCTATCTAGATGAGTGGGAATCTAAGGCCATGAGTTGGTGATAGGAATTTTATTTAGTGTCTGTTAGCCTTTTTGCATATGTTATCTCATGAATCCCTGTATTCCTTATATAACCTTGGTAGGCACTGGACCTCCAGTTCCCGAGAGCAGCCAGTTCCCAGTCGTGCCAGTTCCCATTTCCTGCTTGGGTTGCGGCTCCACTCCTGAGGCTGTGGCTGGAGTAACTATAGAGGGATCCAGGCCCTGGCGAGAATACAAGGCTTTGATCTGACTATTAGGGGAATGCTTAGATATTGCCCTACCATTTTCATGGGACACTGTGAAGGATAGGTACTTGCAGTTGGCCCATGTACTCAGCACCTCTGAGGTAAGCGAAGTATCCTAGACATAGTGCCGCCGCCAGAAGGTAGCCCAGGTAGCCCAGGTAGCCCAGGGTGGTCAGCATACACATGGAAAATAAAAGTTTAAAATCTATGGGGTGCTTTTTGTGGTGGGGGGGGGGGGGGGCAGGGATATTGCCCTTATTGCTATTAGTGTCCTTGGTATGTTGGTGGGGGCGGGTCAAAACCGTGGATGATGTGCAGTGATCTAATGGCTGATAAATAGACTGAAATGGTTATGGGGGATAGTGATGGCCCGTTTCTGCCTGGTGACTGAGATGGGCTATGCCTCAGTCACATTTGCACCGGGCGCCGGCCGGGATGTAATCATCGGCCGACTTCCCAGTCTGCCGGGCGCCGGGGAGTTTATCAGCAATAATCTGAGAGATGCAGTAGCTGTGGTCACATTATACACGGGTGCCGCACGGCACTTGCTAGATGAGATACCACGGACGTCTGCCAGATATCCTAAAGACGTCTGTCTCATTGACAGACGTCTGCCAGATATCCTACAGACGTCTGTCTCATTTGACAGACGTCTGTAGGATATCCTAAAGACGTCTATGATATATCGCAGGGAGCCCGTGGGATCATCTGACGATGGCCTGTGAACACAGGAAATAAAAATAATCCTATTTCACCGCACGATGCCACCGGCAGCCCTAAGATGATCTGCCGATGTTCCTGCGGGACACTGCCGGGACCCTGCCGAGTACTTTAAGATGATATTTGCTGATAAGACATCGGGGAAACGCCGGCAACTTTTATGTTCTAGATAAAAGTTCCCGATGACCCGCCCGACGTCTTAAAGATGCCCAATTGTGGCCGATGATCTCCCGGTGCCCGCACGGCAATCTGAACCTCCGGCCGATTTTGTAAAAAATACTCATCGGCCGGGCATCTTTACTGAAATCGGCGCAAATGTGACTGAGGTATTAGTATGGTATGTTCACTGGCGGGAAGTGCAATAAATTCAAATGACTTGCAAAAACCTATGAATTGCAGTTGGGCCGAGCTGTAGGTCCTCCTGGTGTTAGCCTGGAGACCCTGGGATAACAGAGTGGAAACCTTCTTGTCTATACCGGCAAATGAGTTGATATGGTTAGCGGTTGGCTAATTGAGACATGCTTATAGAGCTTACAAAGTTATTCAAACATTTTTATATACATGATATAACACATGATATAACACATTAACTCCCTATGAAACTAACATCCTACCGGACTACTTATGACTTCTCCAGAAAAACATGCACCACTCCAGTAACTAACTTTCTTTATGGGTAGATTTAAATAAGAGATGAGTTATAGATATCTGTTTATCTTGATCTATCTGCATTACTATTGATATCATTTTAGACAAACATATTTTTGGAACATTTTAGTCTATACATTTAACTTAGGCTGCTGCATGAAACTACCGAATATCCCTTTATAAAACAACAAGATAAAGTGATAAAGATGTTGACTATTTGTGTGATTTGCCAGTGAGAGGGTCAGATTGTACTCTTCAACATGGCTCAGTGGGTAAGACATCTGTCTCAAATGCTGTAGGTCTGGGTTCAATTCCCAGCGGAGACAAGTTTTTTTTTGTTTTTTTTCATGCTGAAGCTGAAATCTTCATTTTGAAGTTTTATTTTAGAAATATGCATATCGGAACATACAAATTGAAACATTTTTTTGTTTTTTAATAGAAATTGTATAAATAATGACTTTATACAATAAACAAAGGTGAAATCTTCATGTTGGGATATATTTTAGCAATATGATTTAAAGAAATTTCTTATTTTGCAAATGGAGTAAATACCAAAAAAATAAAATAAAATAATAAAATGTCTCTAAACAGAAAACAAAGATGGCATCCAAATATTTGGGTTAAGTTTGAGCAATGACAGCAAAGAAGTGGAACATAGCACCAATTTCAATTTTCACACAATGCTGTGACTCCCAAGTTTTCTTCAGTGCTGCCAAAGTGTGACAAGAGGTAGGGTAGGTATGAGGGGAGAACAGCTCATTAGGTCTTCACAAAGGGGATGTCTATTTCCCTAGTTGTGAGTTGGCCTGTACTGGGTGGTCAGTACGATTGTTACACACACATTGGGTCTCCCCTCTAGCTGTGTAGCCATACTGCATAGGGGTTGAGTGCCCACGAGACAAAAGTGGAGAGGTCAACTTCTCAAATCAAATCTAGTGTTTTCCAATCACCAATCTGCAAAGCCCAGATAGGTGACCATAGTCTAATTACAACCAAAGAAAAGTTTGTCGGAGTTGATTGAGCTCTAGTGAAGTAAAAAGTCGCCAGCTGCAAAAAACTGTGGTAAAAGCAAAAATCTCTTTGCCGATTGATGATTGGAGAACACTAAATCAAATCAAATCACTTATATCCAAAGCTAAATACGTTTTTAATGACGGACACAAACATTTCAGGATCTATAATGATATCTGCAAATTTATATTTCTGGTGCTGCAAGGTGGTAGGCTCATTATCCTTCAAATATCTGATTTCTTTGTAGTTTAAAGTGTTCCTCTCCTGTCGTAAAGAAACCCGACGAAGAAATTCATAGTAGTCTATGAGAAGATCCTTATCTGGTATTTCAAAACGGAATTTATTCAAAGAAGTGTCCTCTTTAAAAAAATCACTGTAAAAAAACACCCAATTTTTGCGAGGCCATGCTATTTCGACTAATGATGCGTTGGGTTTCATGAATACTGCCCAGTACAGCCCAGCCCCGTGGATTCCTACCAAGACATCCGTGCATCGCACTATCTGGATTTGCTGCCTCATGGTATAACGTGATAATATCAGAGAATTGGCAGATACTCCTTCTGCATTCAGAGCCTTTATCAGCTCATCACTATTTAATATCCTTCTTGAATCGTCCCTGTTTATCATCTTGATCACTTTTCCCGAATTGCATTCATTTGTTGTGTCATCTATCTTTAGTGTTTTTAAAACATAAGCGATAAATTCTTTCCTTTCTTGGATTCTTTTCTTGTCGTTTATAATCTCCACTGGGATATCTCGTATTCTTGAATGAAAATGAGCCCTTTCAAAACAAATAGACTTTTTTATACCTTTGTAATTATAATACTTCTTTCTGATCGGAAGCAGTCTGAGAATATCATGATTGATGAAATGGTTATTGGCCATTATTCCTTTATATTCCTTTTCAGCAAGTTTAAATTCGTCAACTTCAACATAATAAAACTGATGTTTGGTGCTGGAATCTATTTGTTGTGTAAAGTTCAGCATTCGATATAATGGAAAAGCAATATTTTCAAATGAATGATATATATTTTGCATAGTTCTCATCATTCCAAAATATGCATCATAGCTGGTTATTTGTTCTGCAGGCATTTTTCTCTCACTTGTAAATTCGATTGGAAATACTCCAACATTCCGATGAGTGTCATTAATTTCCGATTTATAAGCTTTTATTGATACCTCATAGCCTCTGCGAACAAGACAAACATTCTTTAGAGTCACCATAAATTGCTCATGTTGCACTTTTCTTGACAATAAAATCATTGTATCATTTACTTTGAGGTAACTGTATTCCTTAGAATGAACATTGCTGACAAAATTAACTAAATAATTGACTACCAGAGTAGCCGCCAGACCCATCCCGCATACCAGTTTCCATTTCATCTTGTTTGTCATATTGAACAAACAGGAGAAATTCATTTTGAATGTTATCACCGTGAAGTTCCAGTGAAGCATGGAGGTGAGCGGTGGTTGAAACTGGAGCATTCAGCATGCGTGTACGAGGGACATTCAACATGATTTGTAATCTACAATTCAAATGGTGGTTCCTCATGCCCACTTTTTTACTCTCCCATTTGTGCTTCTTCACTTAGAATAATTAGAATGTCAACAACGTTCGCTGTATTCTTATAGCAATTTCTGCTCTACCTCCAATTAGCGTGTATATTGAAAATTGTAAAAATATATTGTATTGATATTGTATCATAATATTGATATTGTATCATAATATTGATATTGTATCATTAATCATGATAACATTACAAAACTGTAAAACCTACATCTAAATCCATATTTACTTAAAATCAGGTATACTGAATCAAAAATTATAATTCATACTTAACTGAAAAAGAAAGAACAATATTATCAACTTTTCCAATATATAAATAAATAAATTATAAGATTAAACCTCAAATCGAAACTATAATTTAAATGATTCGAAAACATTTTTAATAAAACACGTAAAGAATGAAATGTTGGACCATTTGCAAGCATCTTGAACAAGAGACTTCTAGAGGATTTCTGGAGAGATCCAACGTGATGTATATTAAGGGTTTGCATCAGTGTAGGATGCCCAGAGCCAATTCTGGTCCTGGTGACATGGTTTTGTAGCCTGCAAATCTGAACTTGCAAGGTGCATCAAAGTGTATATGGCCACATTAGATAATTTCTAACTAATCTGATTGGTCAGAATTAATCATTTGAGAATTAAAAAATTGTAATACAACTTTGAAATCTTGAAATAAGTTGAAAATTTTGACTTTTGCCCTTTTTGAAGCTTGGCCATATTGTGTATAAGAATGTAAAACATTTAAAAGATTAAGCAAAATTTTGATCAATCAGATTAGTCCAAAATTTCATCTAGTTTATAAAAAAAGCTTATCTGCTCTCAATATATTTGTGTATTAATTCAGAATCTGCAGGCTACAACACTCACATTTTAACAGCTGACATGAAAATAACCTTCCCTTGACTTGCAATGATGCCATATTACTACTCACTGAATGGAGAACAAGTTCATGCCTTTTGGGATGTTTTTATTTTGATCATAAGATTTATTCAGGTCAAATATAAGCAGCCAACATGTTTGTTTCAAAATATCAGTCTACGTTGTTGCATAAACTGTTACAACAGCACAGACATTTCACTACTATGTAACAATTTTAAGGGATTGGGCCAACTTCACATTGACCTACTTTACAACATCAAACCACGCAAAATAGGTCAAAGTAAAGTCTGTACAATTTGCAGCAAACATGGCTGAATATGTATCACAGTAGAAGTGGTTAATTTACAGTAAAAGTTGTAGCTACTGTAACATGTACCTGTACTTCAAGCAACTGCTGTTGTAAATTAACAGAACATTTACTGCAACAATATTTGTATGCCTCGGATGAAAAGCAGAAAGACATTAAACAGGATTTGAACTATGACCAAATGACCAAATCAATGACTTGAAATATTATGGGCAATAAAAACGTATTCTAGGCAGCAATATTTTCCAAACAACCTGATATTTTAGGTCTTATAGTTTCAGAAGAATATTATCAGGTGTGTTGAAACTACTTAGATACCTCTCGTACATATTTAATGATGGCAAAGAAATAGGCGATGTGTGTTAGTTGTCAACAATAATTATCAGAGATGAACGTGTCCAGATCTAGGACAGGTTCAATCTAAACACTTTTTGGCAAATACGTGCTTCTTTGACATCATTAGAAGCTAGCCTGTCAATATCGTAGGAGTAGGATATATTGAAGTAATTTGGTTGTCACAACTTCTGGGTCTATAATTATATATAAAATCTTTACTTCCAGATTCTCTTCTTCAGCATAACATCTCTAAGACCATAAATATATAAAGAAAACCTGGTTTTTATTCTCAATACAAAAGTTGGATGGTGAGAACAGCTTCCAAGATTTTCTGAGCCCAACTTCTGTTGCAAGGGGGTTTTATACTGAAAGCTGGCTCTACTCCTAGACCACCTGATTGGCTGATATAACTAAATTCTGAGTTAAATAATTATAATCCATGCAAATAAGTTGCTGTGAACCCAAGGGTCATCTTAATGAGGGACGAATTCTAGGTGTTTGGAGCTGGGACCTAAATTGGGAATAGGTTGGTAGGGGAGCAGAGCTGAACATTCCATGACTCCCAAACACATTCCAGACTGTCAGAGTTGTGGTAAACAACGATATTAATGACTTTTTATTTTACTCATAAATTAATAAGTTTAAATCATAAGAATAAAACCTTTTGAAACTAAAAGTTAATTGTATGTAGAATTAGTTTCTGACAAGAATTTTTGATTAATATTACCGTGTTAATAAATATGGAGAATAATTTCATTCATGGTTTCATTCAACATGAAATAGAGGGCATTTGCACAGTACACAGAGTACACAAACAAATCCTTTGGTCTGTTGATATATATGAGCATGACATCTCTACTGTTGGTGCATATGAGCGTGTAGTCCACACATTTGTGTTGATAGCTCTGTCATGGCATTATAGTCTTTAGTTTATGTCTTAGCTACGCTGTCAGTATTGGATACAACTACATGCAGACATAGTTCATAATTCATATGAGAATGATGTATCATTATTGTCTTCAGAGCTTGATCGACCCGTCCTTCAACGACCATTTGCCTCTGCAGTTTGCCTCGTTTTGAACTACATGGAAGCCATTCATGAATTTGGTTGCTAAGCGTGTGTAAAAAGGTGCGGACTTCGCAGAGCACAGCTTTGATCCGTCTGTACCATTGAGTCCTATAACAAAACATACCGAGTCGGGGAACCTGGGTGAGCGTATTCAGTGAGTTGGTGATCATCACCAACGACCTGAATAAGCTCACACAGATGACCCGACGAGGCATGTTTTGTTTTTATACCTCAGAAAACTACTGTATAAGATATTTATCATTATAAGATATAAATAATAAGATATTTATCATTAAAAACGTTTTTTGTAACACGGATGGTTCCCTTTTTGACAATCATGATTGCCAAAAAGGGAACTATCTGTGTTATTCTGTGATCGGTATGATCATGGGAAATGCGTTGTCATTTCCTATGGGTTGTAATTCGGTTTTTTCTGTGGTCATTATTGTTAAAGCAACCATAGAGAAAATATAGATAGAGGAACATCCAAACATACTTCAAAGGTACAGGGTGCGTTGCTCACAACTGCTGTGAAAACAATTTGACATCTGATTTGCATGGGCACTAATTGCTCTTAATTGGCTAACAGGCAAGCTCCCTCTGGGTTACTGGCAGCTTTATGACCTACATAAGCATAAACTGGCCATCCCATTGGTCAATCAGTCAAATGCCTGTCAGAAACTGAACCAAGAGCCATAGGAAGGTGCAACTTTGCACTCAATTTTGACCTTCCCGCCACTATCCGCCATCAATGTAATTCATATGACTTTAAAGTACATGTTTTGAACTTTCTCATCATTGTTTTGATATTTTCAGCATTTATCAGCGGAATACATTATAACAGGTTATCTGTCTGCAGTCTTGTGATGATTTTTGGGCAACAGATTTGGTTAAACTCATCGTAGAAAGATGAAACCAAGTACTACTTTCTCAGAAAACAACAACACATGCACAAGAAATTTCCTTGATAGTCTGACACTCATTTATAAGCATGTAATTGCATAAAATGGTCTTGAGGGCCAGCAATGATTTCTACCAATTAAGAAAACAAATATAGCAAACTTGGCAACGCACGTATAGTACAAAGGAGGTAACACCACACTGCTAGCTAGGCTGCTTTTGCCCAGCACTAATTGGTAGGTAATTGGATTAAAGTGGGGATGTTCCTCTATCTTATACTTTCTCTATGAAGCAACTGACGCCACTGTGGGGTGTTCATCGTGTGCATGCGCTATAGACTGGTACCCCACCGAGTGTCAAGAACATTGTGTGGATACACAGAGGGTGGCACCAGTTAACATGCGCTAGCGTATGAATATGTGAATCTTATTAAACAGAGCGTTTGGGCCCCCCCATACTGCGCAGAATCCAAGCTGCTCTAATGCGCATGCGTAGTGAGACAGGATCTTGTCTTTGACCCAATTACAACAAGATGGAGTAATACTCATTCTCGAGATGTTAAACCGGTAATATTTTCATAAAAATCACATGGTTTTAACAGAAAGAAAATATTCTTTTGGTTGCGTTTCAACTAAATACATCATCAAGAAACTGTATACGTAACTAGAGACGATGTCATCCAGACTGTCAGCTTGCCAATTGTGAAAACACTAATGTAAACAAACACACAATCGATAACAAACAGTCATGCTGTCTTGCACCCAGTAGGAATCGTGGCCCATTAGGAATTCCTACATTGTGCAACTGCCCTAAGTAGGAATTCCTACTTTGTGCAAATAAGTAGGAATTTTAAGATATATCAATAACTGAGATCACTGGATGCGGCCAATATAATTACAATGTTTATCAGTTTTCTATAAAATTTTGTATTTAAAAAAAATAACAGACACTTCCTGCTTAATTGGACGTTATTGGCATTGGAGAATGTGGTTTCACATTTGGATTGACTCGTACATTATAATGGAAATATGACATATTTGGAAATAGAAATGTTGATTGTCACTTTAATTTTACAAAAAATGTACAAACATTTTTTTAAAAATATTTGTGTCTTAATAATACGTTTACAGGCTCACATCCAGGTATCTGCCTTTTTGCCAAGTCCTACGTTCATAAAGTCCAACATTCATAAAGTCCAACATTCATATAGCCTAAACCTCCTCAATGACCTCATTCAGCTTCCTGATATTTGGATTCTTGACTCTGATATTCCTACTTATTTGTGCAATGTAGGAATTCCTACTTTGTCCTGCACAATGTAGGAATTATTCCTACATTGTGCAAGATTCCTACTTTGCGCATGACAATGCCACTGTCACTGTTATGAAAGGCCATCCATGTCATTGAACAACCAATAAGATGAGAGGGATTTGTGCTGCAGCCAAGATCAAGCCAGACAGTCGAGATCATCAAACCAGACAGCTGAGATCATCAAACCTGACAGCCGAGATCAAACCTGACCTGGGCTGTCGACAACAAATGTTCACAATTTTGTTGCAAAAACCATTTAAAATGAACTGTCAACAAAGAATTTCATTACATACAATTGGATTGGACCTGCAGGTTTGTGCTTATTTTAGTTACATCTACATCATGCAGTTTTAGGAAATAAGCATTTTATAATTGGGCTAATTTGAGTATGTTGCATCTTTTCTTTGATGCTGCAGAAGATTCCTATCACTACCTCAATGGTGTATCACACCTGATTTCTTTTCTTTGATGCTCCACTTACATTATCCCAGTGCTCTTGCAGATCACCCCTCTGCCGAACTACTTTTGCAAATCATCCTTGGTCCAAATGACGAATATCTATGAACAACTCACCACTGAAGCCATGAGTGATACAACAAGCCCACACTTAAATCATAATGTATGTCACACCATCTCACATTTCTATTTGATGTCTTCTTAAACACCATCACATGTTTCTATTTGATGTCTTCCTAAACCCAACAAATTCCCAGCATATAACAAGTGTCATGGTCCCAGAACAGTGAAATCCACAGTAAAGTGAACAAGTAATAAAGTTATTCTCCTCAATTTTAATAATCTCAGCAGTTGTCAAAGTATATTTTGATCACAGACTTTGACCAGGATGTCTTATGATTATGTAGATAGCCATTGATGTGAAGCACGGGAAAAGGTATGATGAGAAGGTATTACTGACAGGTCTGACATCATGCCCATACAGGATTCAGACATCCTTGTGGAAAGGAAAACTCAAGACTATGGCCAGAGGTGACTTTCCCAGACATCATTATGTATCTCACCCTCTCTCCAGGTAAGAAATGTTTAGCATTAATTTGTACACAGTTATCTAGTCTAATTTAGTATCTTTGTTGATATCTTTTTATCTTCTATGGGCCTTAAAAAGTTAATTACAGTTTGTCAAACTTTATTTTCAGGTGTGTTCACAAATGAAGCTATGAGGAACTACAGGAGCACAGAGTCGTGGAAAATGGTGCAGTCAGGTTGGGTGCAAGTAGTCCGTTCCTATGAGTGCAGCGATGTCACCTTCTTGCGAGCCAAAGTGAAGCCTTCAATGCGTGTTTTAGTGATCCACATCACAACCCATGGGTTGCAATAGATGGGAAGAAAAGAGGGGTCATCACAGCACAGTGCGACTGTAAAGCTGAGTAAGTTTTCATGCATCTTTTCCCCAATTTCTTGCTTGGGCATTTTTTTTGCATCCCCTTTTACTTAATATTTGCATCCCCTTTTTATTAATATTAACAAATCTCATATATAATCTTGTATTTTCAGGTTGGGCGAGTCCTGCTCCCATGTTGGCGTGCTACTGTTCAAGGTAGAGATGGCCACTCGACTGGGTTACACATAGGTGACATGCACTGACATGCCGTGCCAATGGAATAACGACTTAAGTACAGCCAGATGAAGTCAGCAAAATCGCCTTTTATAACAAGTCACCTATAAGTAAAATGGAAAGTTCACAACAGAAGCCTATGCCACCTGCATCCACTCATGAAGAAAAGCAATTATTTCTTGACATGCTTTCAAACACAGGAGAGAAGCCAGTGGGTTTGTCAACATTTAATGATTTTGCAAGGCACTTGAGTGCATCAGTGGCTCCCCAGCAGAAGTTGCCACGGGACATGAGAAGTTTGTATATCCCTGGCAGTGACCAGTGGAGTGCGAAAAGGTTAGACGCGAAATTATCCTCTGTGATGAAGACAGGGCTTAGGACCAGTGTTAATGAAATCCTTTACCTCCAGTCACAAACTCTTAACTCAGGCCAAGGTACCAGATGAGAGCAGGTAGAGTCACCAGTACAAGAACAAAAGAAGTTGTTATTGCTATGCAGAAGGGAACTAACTATGAGTCAAAGTTTGGTTATGGGACTTTGTAATTATAATGTTAAACACGGTGGCACCGAAGCAATGAGGTGGGGTACTACACACAAGTCACAGACCAAAAATGAATATATTAATTATATGCACGAGAGTGGCCATCATGATTTCTGATTTACTGAATCTGGACTGACTTTTCACGAGGACTTTCAATTCATTGGAGCTTCCCTGGATGGTTTGGCACATTGTGTTTGTTGTGGGACACATGTTGTAGAGATTAAATGCCCCTTCAATCACAGGAATTCTAGTGTAGAGGAACTTTATCATGATAAACAATTTTATCTCACCAGTGGAAAGTGCTCATGAAAGTATGTTTTCATCATGAAATATAAACACAAACACATGTTTATTTTTTATATAATGCACATTTATTTTGTACAGGTCTGCATTGACAATATCATTTAATACATTGTTATACTGCTTGTCTCAATTTGTTGTATCAATATTGCAATAGTGTCCACAATTTGAGGGTTATCTCATGATATGTAAGACTCTTAAAGAGATTTTGTGGCAAAAATATGAGAGTGCAGTGTCCAGGCCATTCTGTCAGCCCCCAGGACAAAATCTGTTATAAATCAGGGATGCAAGTAGTAATTATCATGCATCTAATATCAATGCTGTATTCACATGTTACTTATTATAATGTTTATATAGGTTTTACAGACATTTATTGAAGTGCATCAGTGCATATATTTATCGTTGATTTGATACTTATACATATTTTTCAAAATCACTGCTTAATCCCTTTCACTAATTTTTTTAACATGGCTGAACAGGATATTGTAAATTAAAGCGCGTTTATTATGTTTCTGATCAGAGTAAAGTGTTTTCAATTTATTGTGAAGATTCACAAAAGCATAATGAGATGTTCTAGAACAATGTGCCCACTTTTTCTCCTGTGATTCATAATTGATCTGGAAATATTTGACAAAATCAGGCTGTGAAATTGCAAATATTTGAAAGAATTTTGACTTGTGTTCATTATATGCAATGACTGTCTTAGAGTAAACCATATTTTCTGAAAGATAAACTAGCATTTCCCCTTTGATATCCCCAGGCAGTTTTGTTAGTTTTCATGTCCATGATCTTAAGATGTGCCAATAACAAAGATAATGGTTGATGTTGCCAAACACAGATGATGTTTCTACCCAACCAATGTTGTCATCTGTCATTTAAGTTTTCAAAGTAACATTTGTGTAAGCTGGAGATTAGGAAGAACAACCAAACACCGCTCGTTGTGATTTTCAGATGGAGATTGAATTTATTGAGCAGACAGGGGTTTATATAGGAACTCCAGTTAGATAACCTGAATGGTGGCATTATGTGTGGTTATGACCTTTGAATGATATGTGTCAGATGACCATGAGTGTCTTTCACGTGATTCCATATTGACTTGTTATTCTCAGTTAAAGAACATTGTCCATCTCAGAGTTGATGAACTGTTATGAAAGATGGTTATACAAGATGGTAACAGAAGTACTGGAGTTCACTATATTATTACATTAAAATAAGATTAAAGCATTCATGAAACCTGGAAGGTTCCAGGCAATTTTACAGTGGTTTAAGGTATCTGAAAACAATATATGATCTTAAAATTGACATACATACAGGCTATCTATCTGAAATCCACTAAAGAACATCTGCCCTGAGAATTATGATTTTTTGTGACCACCAAGTACTGCCAGGACTAAACAGGAAGTGTGTTGTGTGACCTTGACCTTTGAACTGTCAGGGGGCTCCGTAAGTCATAGGAGGTGTTGTTTACCAATTGTCAAAATTGGAGCAACACATTTTTGGCCATTTTTTCCCACTATTTAGAGAATGAATTGGAAGATAATACTTATCAAGATGATAGTGCCTTTTCTTGGCTTTCTTTTGGTGGTAAATTTATTAAAAACGGATGAATATTTATGAAGTTATAAATGAAGAAATCATTATTTTTTATATTATATATGTTTGCAAAAAAAAGTTTAAAAAAATTCTATACAGCCCAGCTTTTAAGGTGGAATCCATGCAGCCTTTGATGTCTTCCCATTCAATGGTGTGAAAAACCCCAAATTTCATCAAAGAGGGTCATATCATAAATTTTACTGATACCAATTATCAGCATTCACAGTTTTGCCATTCAAAGTCATTGTGATTTAAGGCCAAACCAGTGATCAAAGGGTTTAATGTCACTTTTTCAATATCACAGCCTTCAAGTTAAGGGGGATTCCATGCAACCTTTGAGTCATGTCTTCCCTTTTTGACAGAAAGGTTTTCATATGCATAAGATACTTTTCAAATAAATAGTATACTTTTCCCATAAATGATATATCTTTCACAACCATAAGATATTTGTCACAACCATAAAATATTTTTCACGGCCATGAGTTATTTCATTGATTCAAATAATATTAAAATAATCTTATGTTGTTCTGAAGTATACTCCTGGCAATAAATTGATAAATTGTACAAAACATCTTCACCCTGTTTCCCAAGCTGGACAGGTGCACAACTGGTAACTCATTAGGTGTTTACACAAGATCACATACCAGCTAAACAAAGCTTGTTGACAAAGTGTTCAATTGCTGGTGTAGGTTTTAGCAGACAACTGATCAACTTTCAAGTGCCACAGAAATTTGTTAACAGAGAATATTTTGGGTACTACTACATAAAAGCACTGTTTAGGGTATAAACATTCATGTTATTTAAAGAAAATGTGTCTGAAAGTCAGGTTTCACCAATGCTTTAAATATAAAGTTATAGTTAAAATATACTATAACATTTGGACAGAATCAAAGTGAATAGTTGCCAAATGATTTAAAAGGTGAGAAATAAACTTGAAGGATTCGGGGCAATTTGTATGTGTGCGTGTGTGTGTATGAATGTTTGTGTCTGTGTGTTTGTTATGTAATGTTTGTGTATGTGTGTGTGTATGTATGTTTGTTATGTTTGTGTGTGTATGTGTATGTATATGGGTATATGTATGTATGTGTCTGTGTGCATGTATGTGTGTTATGTAATGTTTGTAATGTGTGTGTTTGTATGTTGTACGTTTGTGTATAGTATGTATGTGTGTATGTATATGTATGTATGTATATGTATGTGGGTATATTATGTATGTGTGTGAATGTGCTTATATGTATGTGTGCGTGTGTATGTATATGTATGTGTATGTTTGTGTGTATATGTATGAATGTGTGTATATGTATGTTTGTGTGTATATGTATGAATGTGTGCATATGTATGTTTGTGTGTATATTGACAATATGAATGTGTGTATGTATGTGTGTATGTTATGTAATGTTTGTTATGTATGTAACGTTTGTAATGTATGTTTGTAATGTAATGTAATGTAATGTATGTAATGGATGGATGTATGTAGCACACATCATTGTCATTGCAATAAGTAAAGAACAAATGATGGCAGCTTCATGAGTTTGTTTGTTTGTTTGTTTGGGGTTTTACATCACTTTCAACATTATTTCAGTTATTTCGTGATGAGACCTACTTGTAGCAGATATAGTGCTGCCTCACTGAATTGTCATGTCGCAGGTCCTTGACATGACAACCCACCCGGTCACAGATTTACAAGGACAACGGGTTAACCCTTTAGGCACGGGCCTCAGCTCATGTGGGAAATTGTGTCATGAGTTCAATCTCGGCATGGCCGGGGTTCGAACCCACGACCTTTGGATCACCACAGAGGAACTGGTGTTAATAAGCTGGCGCCCTAACCAACTGCGCCACGGCCCGTGGCCCGCAGCTTCATGAGATTTTACCTCAGCCAAGAACAATGATAATGGTTGATGTTTACAAACACAGATAATGTTGCTGCCCAACCTGTGATTAAAGTTTTCAAAGTAACATTCAGACATTGTTTTTTAAGAGCAGTCATATCTGCATTGCATCTATTGTTTATTTATTGGCAATACAAACATAGGCATCAGAGATGCATCAACCCTCAGCCCTGGTAACTTACTGCACAACCTTCTCTCCACACACAAAAAAAACAACATAATAGTGCACATCTACTTCCTTTGATAGCTTATGTGTGTCAAGTATCATGAAACCTTCTCTCCACACACAAAAAAAAACATAATAGTGCACATCTACTTCCTTTGATAGCTTATGTGTGTCAAGTATCATGAAACTTTCATCATTTACTCTAGAAATTATTGAGATGATGGGCCTGTGACCTTGAAAAACAGGTGAAGGTCACCGTCCATCAAACTCATCTGAGGTCTTCACCAAATGCTTATGTGTGTCAACTCTCATGAAGCTACCATAATTTTTTCTTGAGTTATCACAATGACGTGGAATGACGTGACGATGACAAGGATGTTAGCTACAGACAGACAAACATACCCACGCCAGATTACATCAGGGGCTGAGGGTAAAAAGCAAAAGGGTAACCTTTTCTTGAATCCTCTGCCACCGTGATAATTATTAATTCAAAACCATACACATTAATTTGATGAGATGAGTCCATACATAAAACAGACACTCGTTGAATCATCTGCATGGCATTGTTCATGAACCCAATTCATTTTGTTTTAGTTATAATGGCTTGGCGATTAATGAGGTGATTGTAAATTAGGAATATCCTGAAACACACTTCTATCATTAAACACATTAGTGTGAGTTTTTATATGCAACAAACTTTATTTGATGGAAAAATTTAAATCAACATTCAACATGGACAAAACGTGTTCATGGTACAGGAACCTTTTTTTCTTGGTACTCTTATAAACACAAACTTATTGATACATGTTAAAGAGTCTGATTTTTATGTACTTCTTTTCTGGGTTTCTTTAATTGAAAACTGGTTTTGATTTCTTCTTTAGAGTGCATAATTTCCTGGTCAGAATCAAAGTAAAAAATTTCCTTTTCATAATTGTTTGGGGTTTTACATCACTTTCAACATTTCGTGATGAGACCTACTTGTAGCAGATATAGTGCTGCCTTTCTGAATTGCCATGTCGCAGGTCCTTGACATGACAACCCACCCGGTCACAGACTTACAAGGACAACAGGTTAATCCTTTTGGCACTGGCCTCCGCTCATGTGTGAAATTGTATCATGATTTCAATCTCTGCATGTCCGGGATCAAACCCACCACCTTTGGATCACCACAGAGGAACTAGTGTGAATAAGCTGGCACTCTAACCAACTGCGCCACGGCCCATGGCCCCTCCTTTTCATGAATAGTTGCCAAATGATCTAAAAGGTGAGAAATATACTTAAAGGATTCAGGGCATTTTGTAGCTGGGCAATGAATAAAGTTAGATTTAGGTTCTCATCCAGAATGAAAGTGTAATTATTATTATTAATCGCTCTAATCAAATAAGAAATAATTTTGTAATAAGAAAGAATTATTTTGTCCCTTTCAAATTTCATTAAAACTAGACATCTTGTTGACCGCTACAATCCCTTATGAACCTTTTTATACTGTGAGGGTCAATACATGAGGCAAATGTTTGGTAGAAATCGGAGTCTATCACTTAAATTGGGGATAACATATAGCAAAATGTTTAAGTTTCCCTCAAGCAATTGAAAAGATATAGCACATCCAAGTTTTGTTTGACAGATGCATACACAGACATAGTCTGATACCATAGCTCCCATACCACTCAAGGGACAGGGGCTAAAAATTCCCACCAGATATATATTCACATCATGTGTGGACCTGAAGTTAATCTTAGTTTATGAAATTCTTATGTTTTGTCAAAATTGTTAAGTGTCAGAATAAATCATTAAATGAGACAGTTGCTGTTGCTCAAATGCATATGCCCTAAAATAACATAACACTGCTGTATTCACACGTCACTTATCGGATATAAATGCTATATTCACATGTCACTTATCTCTTATCAATGCTATATTTACACGTCACTTATCTCTTATCAATGCCATATTCACACGTCACTTATCTGATATAAATGCTATATTCACACGTCACTTATCTGTTATCAATGCCATATTCACACGTCACTTATCTGGTATCAATGCTATATTCACACGCCACTTATTATCTGATGTAAATGCTATATTCACACATCACATCTGTTATCAATACTATATTCACACGTCACTTGTTATTAGGCATCTCATATCAATGCTACATTCATACATTTTCATCTAATTAAGCACCAAATCAGTTATGTTCATTGCAAATTACCAATACCACATTAGCAATATTACACAAGTTGCTTGGCCATCAGACACCCCACGACCACAGTTGTCAATCGCCAGTGGTTAAAATGAATAATTTCTGAGGTAGAACAAACACTTGAGGTAGAACAAACACCTGCTAACACTTGTTTCCCTATTTAATATACAAAAAACATCATCTATGATCTATGGTGGTTAAGTCCAGCCTACTTTATATTGTGAAAATAAATAATTAAATAATTCAATTTAGTCACAAATAGGTTTTGAAAATTCTCAAAATAAACCATTAAATTACTCAAATTGATCAAAAGTTGCATCATACAAATCTTTTAAAATAAGGAATAGTAGTGGTGACAAACAATATTCTTTTTTTTTTGCAATTCTTCCTTCCAAAGATTCCCCACCCTATTCCTTTAGGCTTCCAGGATTGGATTTTCTCAGCTGTGCCTCCTCTTGCATCCAGCGGTGTGACCTCTGTTGATGCAGGTTTAGACAATTTGTGTGCTGCATACCTGTGCTATAATGGACAGCTTGGGTCTGAAGTCCCACCTGTATGATGTCCAGTACATCCATATGTACGAAGCAGTCTGGCCCTGCTCTATGAGAGCAGAGAACTCTTTCCTGCCATGGTATGCCAAACTGCATGTCAAGATAAAACAAAGAAAAACATCTCATATTAACTTGGAATACAATTTTGCCAGTCTTTATGTAGAAGTAAAGTCTTTGTTTGATTTTGTCAGAAATATATTTTGAGAATAAAAACTATCCTTGACCATGTATTATTACTTGCAAAATTCAAGCTCCACGTGGATAACTTTTAAAGATTTATTTCTCACATAAATTACATCCATGCATTTGACGGTCACTACCACACATAGTCACAATATGGATCAGGGATATGATCAGTAGTTAAAAATATGTTAAGGTCATCCTATTTAGGCCTGCATGAGATGCATGTGATGTGGTATACATTTGAAATAGCTGGTAAACCAGAGCACACATCTGGCAGTGGGAGCTAAAAATGCAACATCCAACCAAAACCTGCAACAGTCTACATCAACCTTAATTTGTTCAATTAGTCTTTTTTTACCTGTTAGGAAGCTTTGATATCTCATGCATGTCCTCTTCTCTCAGGTATAAGGCTTTCAGGGCATCATGATGATGTCATTTATGGTCACTTTGGCGAGGAATGGCATCGACGATCCTATCTCTTCATAAGAGTTTCGGAATGTGGCAGTTCCCCTATTTTAAAGATTGAATCATAAATATATCAAATGAGGATGATACCCAACAGACACTTTGGGCTCAAAGGTATAATATTAATAAATGTTAAATATATATATGATGTTGAGATGGAAAATAACATCAAATTTTATGTTACTGAACACTTTCCTAGCCAAATACACTTATTTTGGAAATGATCAAATTTTCAGGAATCATCATACAAGACATTATCTATTTAAGTCATAGTAAATTTCTGTACTCACCATCCCAACACACAATATGCCTCATCAATAACAATACAGCAGGGTTTTATTTTCATATACCTCACTCTCTAGAAATGGCTGCCACAGGTTACTGATGATGCTTAGGTGAAAGGAAGTTGTACATTTTCAGATTCTGTAAAAAAGAAGAGAATGCGCTACATTAGTAGAAGAAATTCTGAAGATATTGTACAAACAGCTAGTTATTGAGTTGCCATAATTAAGGTCATCATATTAAAGTCTGTGTGTGGTAAAAATATGGAGACTTATCTGAAATAGCTAATGAGATAGAGCAAAATGTTGAGGTTTTTGTTGACAGCCAGCAAGTTTCCCTATATCTATCAGGTGTCCAGCCTGTAGTTAACATAATGTATCCAAAAGACGGAGAAAATGGGAGTTCAACAACGCGAAAGCGCACACAAACACAATGTCAATTATCACTTTATAAGATCAAGTAATGCCAAGTGTTACTGATGGATATACCCCACTGTTACTAAGCATACTTATTATCAACTGTGCATGTTTCCTGGATAATATAATGATTGACAAAGACCAAAATGTGTGAAATTGATTTATAAGCTCTACCTCCTGATACAGTGCTTAGTGTGAAATACCATCTTGATGAATATATATGTTTAGCAGCATGCCATAACTTTATCTTGGTCTGGGTTTGGGAGGCAGGGGTAATACCAGGGGCAACAGAGCTTTGACACAAAGTTATCTTTAATCAGGTGTCATCCTTGTGCAGTTGGGGCCACTAGCAAAAACCATCACAAAATGTGTGATGCCTTGGAGTCACAAAATGATGTAGCACATTTAATTCACCAGGAGGCAGCAATAGTCCACCACTAACTTCATGCATGATTGATTTTATTTTGTGACGCAAAACAGTCACAAATTGGATAACATGGAATTGTAGTTGGTTTAACAGACACCAGGTGTCACCAGGTGTATTATATCCTTGAGATTTGTGATGTCCAGTATAACGTCACATTTTCATCATCAAGGCATCATGGGTAAATAGCCTGGGGGATGAAAGTGATATCAACCTTGTAATCAACCATGAAAATGGATTAGCTCCAGCTGATAAACCTAGACTTCAGTTTGTGACTGTTTGCCGTCACATTCTCAAAATGTGATGATTTTCCATCACATTTTACATTTGCCTCCTGGGAATTTTTGAAGATAAGCCTAATTCTAATGACTCATGGTAATTTGAAGTTGATTAACTGACGGTATTCCATAGTGTACACTGTTATCCAGAACACAAAAATATACCACTTCACACACTCCTACTTCCAAGTAGGAATGTAGGCTCTGAATGATATTTGAATGAGGCAGGTATGGAGGCTCTGAAGACTAAGTCACATTGTGGTGAGGGAGGGACAGTTTAGTGATGAGGGAGAGGGCAACATTGTTGTGAGGGACAGACAGTTCAGTGATGAGGGAGAGGGCCACATTGTGGTGAGGGACGGGTTCCGTTTTTTTCCTAGCGATTCCGTATTCAAGGGGTCTCTGTGGCTGGTATTGACTAGCTACACCCGTAGTGCAATTTTGCACTCTCGGTGGGATGCCAATTGGTTTTGCCGAGTAAACATATAGATGTAGACGACAACAATTAAAGCTGCGATGTGGCTGGATCAATATTTTGCTGTGTTTATTACACCATTCGACTTTGTAGGCACATGCATGTGTCAGACAACAAGACGAGCATATTTTTGTTGTCACCAGTATCTTATTAAACGTCTTTCAAGGCAAGGCTTTCAACTTGTGCAAATAAACATTCAAGAGTCAAGAGGTAGTTTAAGAGAAAGATCATTTAGTCCTCCTTGTTTTTTTTTCTGGCTGGGCTGGTCGGAAAAATATGACCGTTTCAGTGTTCGTCCCATTCAAACCACAAATCTAGTGTGACATTCTCGTAACAAATATGGCTTCACAATTTTGCACTCTCAGTGGGCTGCTAATTAGCTTTGTTGTTGGGTAGACTTTCATGTATATGACAAGGGAATGGTACACGTGCTCCGAAGCATTACGGGTTGCCGAGTACTTTGCGCTCGCTAGTACTTTGCGCTCAGGGCCTTGCACATCCTGTCGGTGAAGTTTTGTATCCAAGATTAAAAGTCTTTGATTTGTTTACAAATCCAGGCATCCATTGTTGCAAAACAATCCCAAGATCCATAGCGCATCCAAGAGCAAGGGATCATTATTTTTTTTTCTCCAAAAGTTATTGACTCTTTCATTGATTGAATCATGGAGTAATTAAGATGGAGGGAGCACAGGATTTTAAGCCAATTAGCTACCAATTAGTGCTGGGCAGCAGCCGCCCAGATAGCAGTGTGGTGTGACTTCTTCTGATCTGCATGTGTGTTGTCAGTTTGGTGGTTATTTGGTTTCTCTGTGATGATATGAAGCTGAAATATGGATTCAGAAGACTCAACCATGATGGATCCTGGCAAGAAAGGTTGGTATTTCAATTCTGCATTTGATTAATGTTACCCTTATATGCGTGCATTGAGATTTGGGGGGCAAACAGATGAGTTTATCAGGTGTCTAAACATGTGTTTTTTATTAGGGTGCGATGCAGTGCGATGGGTGAACTTTGAGGTCAAACTTGTGCCTGATTTTGGGGAATGCTGCCCAGTGGCCAGCTGGGGATTACAATCCACTGTGCAAAAGGTGCCAGTTTTTCATGGTTTTTATGGCACAGGGAATTCCCAAATGAAAATATTACTCTGATCTTTGGCATACACATGTTTTACATGTAAAATAGAATCTATGCCCTTTTGAATTATGTTGGTTTTATAGCCAATTTCTGTCTGAAAGCAATATGAACTGGGGGAACTGGCCAAATCTTGATCCAGAAATTATGCACTGTTTTGCTTTTTCATCATCCTCAAAATATTAAATAAAAAGCATTTTCATTACAATTGTGAATGAAAATTAATGAATGAAAATAAATTAATGAAAATTCACGAAGAGGCAAATGAAAATAAATGAATGAATGGAGTGAATGAAAAATAGATAATGATTAAATTTTATGTTTTTCAGCGCTTCACCTTGAGGATCTCTGCAGGCTGTGTGGGAGAGAAGATGCACAGAAATCTACAAATGGTTCCAAACCTGATTTTATTGAATGTACAAGTTCAAATGATTAGAAATATAAAAGAGACACTGATATGCATCATGTTAATTATAGAATTACATTGTAAGTTGAATATGACAAAAGAAATGTGCAAGTTGAAAAAGAGAGTCTGCTGAGAATAGCATGTTAATTACCAAGTGGTCAGTTGTAAAACCATGATTTGATATATAATGTAACAAAAATAATAAAGATAAATGTAATTAATAGGGAAAAAAACAAAATATATTAAAACTGTAGCCATTTTTGAATAAACAGAGAAAAGTAAAATGTGCTTTTATCTCCCAGTTTAATTATTATTAACAAAAAGATCACCTTTTTGTGGTCTGCAGTCATCACAAAACCATTCCCCTCAGGAACCTCTTCCTCAGTAAGTCCCACACAACTGAGATGAAACCACTCTAATTCACAATTTGGATTATCACAAGCTATCATATCCATAGTTTCAGCTTGCAGACAGAAACAATAAATTTGAGTGTAGTCATCAGAGAAATCCTCCATTTTGCCACTCTAATAAACTCTAATAAACTTTCTACCAGTATAAAAATTTATGACTTTTTAGAGACTGTGTATACTAGTAAATGCAGACTGCTGAAAGACTATTCTTTATTAAGATATAATATGGGATAAAAGTTTGACAGTTCAGGGATTCATTTTGACAACTGTCAAACTGCAGAGGTGCTGAGCATATCTGCCAGCCCCCTTGCTGACAGCCGGCCCAGCAGCCAATTAGTGGCAGGCCAAGCTGCCAATTAGTGGGTGTGAGCCGGTTTAGATAAGGCGTCGCGGACAACGCACATGAAACCTTTGATGTTCCCCCAGTCCACCCTCCATCTTAATTACTCCATGATTGAATCTGTGCAAATAATACGAAGAATGTACGTATATTTCAAGTATTACAGGCGGATTTTTTCTTCTGAAACTTGCCATGTAACTTCCCAAATATATCATTGTAATTTGATAACAATTTTAAATTGTCTACATACTTTTAATTCGGCAGGATTCAGACGCAAAAAGACGAGCGCAAAGTGCTCCACCTGCTTAAGTTTGTGACCTCAAAAAGGCCTAACAAATGAGTGATGCTCCCTCTTCATCAGCGGGGCATGGCAAACACTCGATATGGCCAACTTCTGCAGCTCGAACCCAAGATGAAATGGTTAAAAATTTGAATGTTTATTTAGCTTTGTTGTTGATATATTGTCCATTAGGTTATTATTTTGAGCGCAAAGTGCTCAGCAGCCCGTATGGAAGTGCAGTGGCTCCGACTTTGGCCCAACCAATGTTTTAATTGCCCAATGTCTATTCTAGCTACTAGCCCTATAAACATGACGTAAACATAATGAACCCCAGCTCAATCAGTCTCAACACACAGCCATTGTTTATATTTGTAATCTCTTTGGATAAAGGTAACAGTTTCCCGATGATTTTCGCTTCATACTCACCAATTTTGCAAAGTCCGAGGGAAAGACAGATGAGCATGCGCCAATAGTAACATCCTGTCCTAATGCGCATGCGCACTCAAAAGCTGGTTGGATTCTGCGCAGTGTGGGGGGGCCCAAACGCTCTGTTATAACAAAACATACCGAGTCGGGAAGCTGGGTGAGCGGATTCAGTGAGTTGGTGATTGCGGACGGATACCCTGAGCCGAAGGCGAAGGGTATCCGTCCGCCATCACCAACGAACTGAATCCGCGGTCACAGCTGACCGACGAGTGTATGTTTTGTTTTTATACCTCAGACAACTACTGTATTTTTAAAAAATGAAACATGAAACAAGATATTTATCGTTACAAACATTTGTAAACAAAGCGCACCTCATTTGACCCCGTCACGTGACCCGAAAATGGCGCGTACAGCCATAGACTGGTTGCCGCCATCTGTGTATATACACGATGTTCTTGACACTCGATGGGGGACCAGTCTAAAGATGGCCGACGCAAACTAATCAATATTTTACAAATAATCGGCATGCGCGTATTCATTCGAAATCGCATAAATACGCGCATCACTAAGGTATAATTAACAAGATTCATGAATATGTTCATATAACAAGTAAACAAAGATAAAGAAGTGCGTGATTACAAAAAGTTGAAGACGGCAATATCGTCATCGACGTGCGAAATTATCAATTCACATTGCTTGGATATGTTATCCAATCGATAGAGCCTGAAATTTTGATGGGTAATATGTGTTCCTATAACTTGTAAACAAAGATAATGAAGTATGTGATGGCAAAATGCTCATCTCCAAGTTTACCGGCTCGGCAAAGCCAATAGGCATCGCGCCGAAATAACAACATCGTCGTCGCCTATCGCTGCACAAAATTATCCCTTTAGATTGCTTGGAAATGCTTCCCAATCGCTAGAACAATCAATTTTCAGTAAGTTTAATTCAAATTTGGTGTAAATCGCACAATTAGAAGAGAAATTACATGCAAAAGTCTGATCGATGCACCTGTCGATGATGGTCACATGATTTGCGATAGCGCCTGAGCGATAATAGAGCAACTTACGTAATCGATCCTGAAAACACACATCTTTGCATAAAGTTGTGCTGAAAAATTTGTTCATATACCAAATTAAATGTTTTTAAAGGATAATCTCAACTACCCCATTAGTTTGCAATGATTGTTTCATTTTGTGTGTGTTTTTTTGCTTATTTTAATTTTTGGTTTATTTGTTGTAATTTTTGTTTTGTTTATTTTAACTTTTGTTTTGTTTGTTAATTTTTTTTTCTCATCCGTGTTACATGTGGAGCACCACTTTTTCTTGTTTATAATTGTATAATTGTAAACAAAGCGCATGAATACACCACCTCATTTGACCCCGTCACATGACCCGAAAATAATGCATACAGCCATAGACTGGTTGCCGTCCTCTGTGTATCCACAATGTTCTTGACACTCGGAGGAGGACCAGTCTAAAGATGGCCGACAGAAAATAGTTCGGCATGCTCATACTCATTGGAAATCTCGTTGATACGCGCATCACTGAGGTATAAAATAGCAGTCATTAATCTGACCTTGCATGCCTCAAAAGTGTAGCAGTGTTTATTGACTCCTTTCAGCTAGGCAAGGTCCGATATGTCAAGCTCTACTATTTGACCCCAAATAACTTTTTTTATTGTGAAAATTTAAACAGGGAAATAGTCTCATTGTAAATCAGTTTATCTTAACAGATGTCTTAATTCTTTTGCTTTTAGGAAATAAACTGAATGAGAAGGAAAGCCTTGTACCAGAGTGTCAGTGCGGTGCACCATCCAACTCTCACATGGCCTCGTGCAATCATTTTTGCACAAATTACAATACAGTTCTCCATCTAAATACTTTAAAACAGTACCTTTATAATCTACTGCATCCACTTAATGTCAACATGATGATCCAAAGAGGATAACATGGTCCATTTGTACAAAAAACAGTGACAATTCCCTTGACAAACTGGCCAAATGGCCATTTGTGGGAAACAGGATGTGGCAATGGTGGCGCCGCCATGAGATCAGTTTACCTGAGTGATAATACAGAACTTCAGCTTGTTTCCAATCTCTCCGTTTTAAATGTCTCTGCTTGTGCCAACGCTGATCAGTTATACTACAGATGGCGTGACAATCACATTTAAAAGTATACGTTCCATCTGGTGGGAAAAGTGGGAGCTTGATCCTGACTGACTTCATGCATATCATACCAAATACATTTTACTGACCTTTCCTTTATTATTGCTCACGCACCAGCTCCTCCTTCACACCACTTCTGGGAGTAATGGTTGCTTCAACAAAGCTGACACATGGTGCAGAGTTTCATTTTTTCACAAAAAACACTGATAAAAATTGCTAGAATCAATCAATTTACATATATACATTTTTAAAATCGATCTACAGACTACAAGGAACATGGTGGTAAAGTCTATGCTTTTGTTCTTAATGATTAAGGGGTGAAAATTTCGGGGATAATGTTTGCTGTCAGCAAGGCAGTCACATGGTGCACAGTGTCATTCTTACACAAAACACTGAAAAACTAAAGGCTTTGGCATCTCATACTGTTACGTATGGTCTGTAGTCCTACTAGTGTATGGGGAATGTCTCCGTCGTTGGGGATATGTGGACGGGGATCAGATATATGATACTCGCTGGCTGTGAACGGGGCCTATCTACCTATGTGAGTTGGGAGGTAATAAGGACTGCAGACACAGGGTATACAATGCACAAGGATCTCCTTTATTCGGTGCTGTATACACTAGTCTGGCTAGGTCGGCATGGCAAAGAGCGAGGCATATGGAATACCTGAATGTATGATACTGACAAAGTCCTGAGAATGCATAAAACACCCAAGTCTATACAAGTGTGGCTGTCACGATGCTGAGTGTTGTGGATCTTCTAGGCAAGTGGATTCTGGCTCCTGAGTAGCGATTTCGGGGCCTTTTTAAAGGAAACTGGGCGTCTGTGTGGGGCTGCCTGCGTAGCGTCTTCTCTGGCTTCGGGGCTGCGCATGTCCTGCCTGCGTGGCTTGGAGGATCACGTCATCTCTATTCGGGGCGAGTAATGTGTCTCCTCGGCCTGCACTTGTTGGCCTCACGTAGCACTCAGTAACCCATATCGTTTCTTTGCCAAAGATCGTGATTGTCTATATTTGTCTATATATGTTTATAAGAGTCTATAAGAGATCAGGTAGGTAATCTATATCCTACAATACCACAGTTTACCCTGGAATGCAGAATGATGTGAGAAGAGGGTTGTTAATCTGAAGCGACTTTGTTCTGATGGCAGCCCCTTCAGACCTCCCAACCCTAGGAGTGCCTATGTATGTAGTGAGCATTTTATCACTGGTATGTATTCAATACATTTACAAGATGTGTCAGTCTGTAAGTTATATTTTCCATTTGTAAACAGTTTTGTTATTTCAGGAAAATCAAGGAGAGATCTGTTGCATCCAGACTATGCTCCTCAACTATTTCAACACACACATACACATTCGCGAGCTCAACTGGTTGCATCTCTTGACCGTTACCGGGCAGCAGAAGCAGTGAAAATCCTTATTGGCTGAACTCATCCCAGATGTTAGAGTCCATTGAGAGATTGCCTCACCAGTTAAGCTCGGTGTGTCATTACTGGATGTGACTACCTCAATGGCAGATGTTGCTATCTCAATGCCAGATGTTGCTGTCTCAATGCCAGATGTTATGGCTGAGGTGGGCAACACCTTGCCTTCCCTTCCAGCCATTACCCACCCTATCGTACACCAGCTGATCAGGTGCTTGTCCACCTAGACCACACCTATTGTGTTCATCAGAATGTTTCATCACATGATCTATCCACTGAACCCAAGTTGAGCAAGCTGGTAATCCAGGGGATCATAATCCAGGGGATCATAATCCAGGGGATCAAATTCTTGCTGACAGGGGTTTCACACTTGATTTTGCAATGATATGTTGGTGTGAATTGCTTATTCCTGCATTCACAAAGGGATGTCCACAATGATCAGACATTGTCTCTGCATATGCTGCAATGCAAGCTTTTTGTGTCACCTTCCTCACGATAGAGGAGCTGTGGATATTGTTGATGGTTTATTGGAGCCAATTGTCCTGGTGACTCTGATGGTGTTGATCTGAACTTGTCTGCATGGTGTGCCAGACAGGTGAATTTGACTGCGGAATGGTCTCATTTTGTAAAAAGAAGTAACTTCGACTGCTGCGATTTGAAGGTTGTTCATTATTGTGGAAAATTTGATTTCCCTCTCCTGATCAGACCATTTGCTGCTGGATCAAGCAAATTCCTCATGTCAGTTGCAGGTTGGCTTTTGTCCCTGGAATATGCATTATATGTGCTAAGCACAACTGACTTTGTTGGGCACATATTCAACTGCTGTAGGAGGTTCTGCTGCTCTTGTTCTATGGCTGGTGCCACTGGCATATTCTCATGTCACAGCTTTGCTATTGTTACCTGGCTTGCTATGAGCAGTCGTTCACATGCATAGATGGCATGACCTTCATTTTAAAGATGGTGATGTCATTCTGTGTTGTCATATAGAGTTTGTATCCATCCTGACTCCAGCATCCACCAAACCTCAGTGCTGCAGTAACATTTTATAGCTTCTTTGGTGAAAACCCCTGCAATTGAATAAACAAAGATTAAATATATTTGTAAAATGAACAAGGGTAATCAGTTTATGGGACATGCTGTGGGAATTGCACCCAGTGATCTAAACAAAGACAGCTCAATTTAAGTAAACTGTCATCAGTCCAAATATTTAAAGAAATGGATGGAAGAAACCTCACCAATTGCTGGCCCTGGCCAAAGGTTGCTACACTGGACAAAGGGTACGCTCAAACTATGATAAATGCATTTATAAGATTAAGACATGAGTCTTATATTTAATATGTGGGATCAGGGCATACTAAAGTGATGCTTGATTATTCTTTATTCCCCCTTTTTGACATCTGATAAATATTGTACAAAATACCCTAGGCCGATACAAAATATTTTAAATATTGGTTAGAAATGCAGTGTTCTGAGCCTGAGGCCCAAGCTAGTACGTGGTTAAGCCATTATCACATTGGAATATACTGGGAAATCACTCCATTTTCGCCTATGTTTACAAACCATTCTAAAGGCATATACCTGTGAAATATTGATCAAAAGATACATCTATTTCATTCAAAATGCAAATAATTACTTGGAATCTCAACAAGGTAGGAACAAATGTAAGGACATCTTGCCACTGAGTTGGGACATCAATCTCTTCCGAGATTAGCTAGCCAGTCCATCCACATAGACAGTTATAAGACATATCCCAATCTAACTTGACACTGTTTGATAACCTGTGATGTAAGTTTCCACATATAAATTTGTAAAATTGTATCCACAGTTTTTATTCAAGTGGAAACTGTATCGTTATACTTTAAACATATGGATCTGGAAACTGGAATGATCCTCCAGGTGTCATTAGGTCAAACACAATGCATTCTGGGATAGGTTTGTAGACATGGCAGCTGATATACTATCATTCTGTAGACTGTGAAGGGAATACATTCAGGTTTTGGCAACAATGCTTGTAGAGGAATAATATCAATTTGGGTATCTTGAAAATGATAAATAGAAAGACTTATCTGTGTAGTAAATTAATTGCAATTAAATGACATATTGATAAATACTTTTACTACTATGAGACACACTTGCAAGTATTCAAAGTTCCCAAGGCAGGACAAATTTTAATACAACAGGCGGCAGCTTGGCCCATTCCAGCAGTGAGAACCTGAACTTTACATTTTACAATTATGTATTATCCCTCATGGGAAAATTCCTTTACAGTAGAATAACAGCAAGCCTTGAATAAAAGAAATTAGTGATTCAAAGTGCAGTGGTTTCTCTTTTGTTAAAAGGAAACACGTCATGTACACCCGTGACCTATACCATTTATACATACGCCAAAACAAAACATGTTTATTCAATGAAATATGATACATTCAAATAAACCCATAGAATGACATTGCTTTATTCACATAATGCTAATTCGTCGTTTGAGTTTTTTTTAACTAGTAAGATAACTACACCTACATTTTAAAGAGAGCATCATTTTGAATAGAACTATTCTGAACACTAAAGTTCATTAAAATGGCATTAACAAATAATCATTTTCACTTCATGGACTACATTTTATTTATATTTATGTTTCTTGTATCCATGGGAATTGGATTATATTTTGCATTTGCTGGATCTGGTCAAAAAACTACCGCAGAATATCTGATGGGAAACCGCAACTTGAAGATTGTCCCCGTGGCCATGTCTCTGGTGGTTTCATTAATATCAGCAAATACCCTACTCGGCGCCCCGGCCGAGATATACTCCTATGGCATCATGTACTGGTTCATGTTTTTGGGATTTGTACCAGCAACTATAATAGTGGCATTCTATTTTGTGCCATTATTATTTCCTCTTGGAATAACAAGTGCTCATGAGGTCTATATTTGATTATGTTGGAAAAACCTTTTCATGACCTTAACTTTCATCAGAAATATTTCTCTCAACTGGTAACTATATTTATCACATTCGTCCATGTTTTATGTTGGTAACATAAATAAATTGCTTTTTTTTTTTTCAGTATTTGGAGTTGAGGTTTAAGTCTAAAAGTGTTCGCTGGATGGGCACCATCACACTAATATTTAACCAGGTACTTATATATATATGGAAGGTTAAAAGGCTAGGTTTACAAAACTGATCATTACATTATATTCCTTTGCGCTCCACGCTGGGGCCAGTAATTGAAATATGCCCCTTTTTTAGTGCATATCTGCCGGATATGGCAAAATACATTCTTGTGAAGTTTTTTCTTTCCAAGTCTGTTTCTGCATGTTTCACATGTTGTCCAGCATTTTGAATATTTCAGCATTTAGAATATTTTTCAAGAAAAAAGTAAATGATTTGAACCTGAGTCTGGTATTTATATGTATTTGTATGTATTTATTATATAGAAGTGTTTTCAGACGCTGTATGTCGGGACTGTTATATTCGGGCCTGCCACCGCCCTCCACACAGGTAAATTAAAAGCTTTAGTTGATGGATCTTTTGTCTCTTGTTGTTATGTTGTTATGCTTAATGCTATTCTTGTCATCATCCATAGATGCTCTTCCCTAGCGAACATTAACTCATCGTTCACAAAGCTATATCCAAATGTTGCGTTACCTCAAACAGAACGTTGGACTCGCTCTTTTGATGTGTTATTGTACATTATGTGTTAGGCCCTGAAGAAATTTCTGGCATTTTTAGATCAACGTTCAGCCACTATGTTTTTAGTGCTTAAACAGCCGTGAAAAAATTCATTCCTCTACAATGTACCTTATTCAACCGTTTAATCTCCCACTCCTGAGGCACTCCTCTCATAGTTTGGTATTTATTCTTACGGAAACGTAAGAGAAATCCTCATACCTCATAATAGATAAAAGGGGCATACTAATTAGTGAATGTGTCAACATGGCTGAATGAAGGTCGACAATGTGATTAATTTCTGTTAAGGAAATAATAGAAATAATAATATAATAAAAAAGCATTTATATAGCGCCATTTCAGTCTATGTCTGCTCGTAGCGCTTACCACTTCATCCTTTCTCTAATATAAACTGTGAAGTTAATTATTGCTTTCAATAAATTAATGATGCAGTTTAATCTGAATGATTCACAACACATATTCTAATTTGGTGTCAGTACGGTGTACAGTTCGGATATTACCAGATGACACCATCTATAAAATACATTTCATTCTTTATCTACTAATGTATCTACTTGACATCAAATATCTTGGGAAATATGATAGATAGATAACAATGAGAGTCCCATTCAGACCCTCCAGTATACTTTGACTTGAATAAAGTGTTCTTAAGTGCTGCTCTCCAAAGAAAAAAAAGCATGGGTTCCTGATTGTAAAATGATAAAATATCAGAGTATATATGTGACACAAGGCTTACCTATTTAATTTACCAATGTTCTTTAATGAAGACACTATGATTATTTATGTAGGAATCCTAAATGTACATTGTATACTGCAATAGCTTTATGATTTGTAGTTACAGGGTGTCCACCATGGATTTCTATTCTCTTTGTCAGCATCATTGGAACAGCGTACACAACTGTGGTAATTAAAACAAATTCTATTGGTTATCACTTGGACCAAATATCTAGTAGTATATAATGTTAGGCATAGCTATTAGCTATTGCGTGACTTCATCCGATCACGCAGAGCTGTTGCATGTCACTATCTGCTCACGTGATGGTCACGTGATGGTCATGTCTAAACTCATTTTTGGCTTCAACATATTATGACCATATATAAAATCAAGATTTTAATGACAATTTTCCAATTCTATTTTTTACTATAATCCATCATCTGATATATCGTCGTAATAAGTCATTAATTAAGCAAACATCCTTGACGTGAAAGTTAATCTACCTAAAGCATACAATTTGTAGCAGCATTTCTGCACGTCTATTAGTATATTATATAAATGATTTTATTTTTACTTAATGTGAACGGTTTTTCTATAATTGCCCTGATCATATTTACATGTTAGAATGACAAGTTCGGCCGTATTTGTTATTGAATCATTTATTGGTTATAACGCTCTTGTTCTCTATTTGCTGATGTTTGTTAAGGGGGGCATGAAGGCAGTTGTGTGGACGGATTTATTCCAGTCTTCTGTGATGGTGATTGGGATGGTGGCCATTGTTATCATAGTAAGTAAATAATATTCTTAGATTAGATTTACACACACACAAATATATATATATATATATAAATATATCCTTTTGGTCTCACTTTAAGTGCCTGATCTTCAAGTGCACAATACATCATGTGTGGGTGGATAGGTGTTGAAAATCATTGCCACACAAATTCTTTTTCAGCCATTCCCTTATATCACATAAATATATTAGGTCTGAACACAAATATTTTGAGTGGTTGGAATTTTGACATTTTGATTCTACATCTTTGAGTCTTGTAGGGTTGTGTGGAAGTTGGAGGAGCAGCAGAAGTATGGAGAATTAACCAAGAATGGGGAAGAGTGTTTGTAAAGTAGGTTGCTTTTGCTGATTTTATTTATATGTTCTGATTACCTTTTGCTTCTCTCCATTTATTTGAATAGATTATCCTCTGAGACTCACCATATGCTTGCACTGAATATACCTTCAAATTCTCTATTCATTTGTATTGAACTTCCCAATATCCCCCTCTATCATGTACCTGTCAATTATCTAATATTGTTTCTCCATACCCTTCCACAGTTATAGATTGGATTTAACGACGAGGTTCAACATCTGGACCATTATCTTTGGCTTAATGACGTATTGGCTTGGCGGATATGGTGTCAACCAATCACAAGTACAGAGGTTCTGTGCAATGTCAACTTTGAAGAAAGGGAAAATGTAGGGTTAACAAAATTTATTTAGATGTGATAGTTTTTTTAATTTGGCAGACATGTATAGATAGTCTCGGGAAATTATAATAAGTGGAATATGTCATCTGTCAATTTCAGAGCGGTTCTTGTGAATGGTCCAATATTTACTGTGTTTCAATGCCTGGCATGCGGAGCTGGGATGGTGGCGTTTGCCTTCTATACCAAGAAGGGATGTGACCCCATGGCTGCCGGTCAAATAAGCAATGCCAACCAGGTAGGACACAATAGTGCGCACATATCATCACTCACATAATCATACTACCAGAATCACACTGTCAGATAAATACTGCCAGAATCATACTGTAAGAATCATACTGCCAGAATCATACTGCCAGAATCATACTGCCAGAATCATACTGCCAGAATCATAGTGCCAGATTAATACTGCCAGATTAATACTGCCAGAATCATACCACCAGAATCATACCACCAGAATCACACTGCCAGATTAATACCGTAAGAATCATACCGTAAGAATCATACTGCCAGAATCATACTGCCAGAATCATACTGCCAGAATCATACTGCCAGAATCATACTGCCAGATTAATACTGCCAGATTAATACTGCCAGATTAATACTGCCAGAATCATACCACCAGAATCATACTGACAGAATCATACCACCAGAATCACACTGCCAGAATCACACTGCCAGATTCATACTGCCAGATTCATACCACTAGATTCATTCCGCCAGATTCATACCACCAGATTCATACTGCCAGATTCATTCCGCCAGATTCATACCGCCAGATTCATACTGCCAGATTCATACTGCAGCATTCTTATTATGATTCGTATTGTGATGTCATTCTGAGCATTGACATCCATATAAGATTCAGCCTCCTGGG
Source organism: Amphiduros pacificus (assembly GCA_949316495.1). Taxonomy (NCBI): domain Eukaryota; kingdom Metazoa; phylum Annelida; class Polychaeta; order Phyllodocida; family Hesionidae; genus Amphiduros; species Amphiduros pacificus. The sequence continues at coordinate 33,902,011 of OX439001.1, forward strand.
AAATGGTGTCAAAAGAGTTGAGGAGCTTTTTATTTCAGAAGGTCCCACCCATCACATCATCTTAAGTAGGTCCCTTTATCATCTTTTAAAAAGGCATGTTATCACAAAATACTTACTTCAAATGTTTGCACCCAAAGCTGTGATGAAAATAGAATATCATATTTAGGAACTGGCGAAAAGAGTGTCCCCTGAGTGACCCACAATGCTGAAGCAAAATGGTAAAGCGATGGTGTCTCGATTTCTATCAGGTTACATGATCACAATGATGATAAAAATGACTCGATGGCGCATACTGTTGGATTTCAATATTCTTTAATACTTTGTATTAAACCTGAAATCTAAACTTCGGTAACTTTGATAACTCCAAAGGACAAGTCCATTAACAAATGTTTGAAAAATATACTATTAACAATTATAAGGACTTAATAGAGGTCTAATAGAATTGTCTTCATCTCAGTTAGTGGTCACATTATGTGTACTGACACAATGTGTGTATTGCTGAAGTATGCCCAAGCTATAATTAGCCATTGGTCACGTGGGGCATGATATCTGTACTGTTCATTCATTGAAACAACAAACATGATTGATCTTTCAAATAAAGAATGTTCCCAAACTCTCTTTTAATTCAATAATTGAAGATATCTTATCAAGTGTTATTTGTCTTTGAGATTATTTATTCATTGACAATTTATGCAATGCTGTCACGGTGAAATAATTAATTGATTTACATGATGGAGTTTCTTTCTGTGACATTTAATTAGATGATGATGTAAATGAAATGATTGAAGCAATTTGTGTAGAGTGAAAGAAACCCTGAGCTAATTCTTTTTACATTTGTTTTTATTTTTTCTCACAAATGTATACCTGTCTGTAAATATGTATATTATATATATGCCAACGTTTTAAACTTTGAGCGAATAAAGATGCTATTATTATACAAAACATTTTTAAATTATACTTAATATGGACTTGTCCTGTAAAATATATATAGTGAGTAAAAATGAAAGCAAAATATTGTTTAATTTTTCCATGAAAGAGTCAAGGCAAGACTAATATATACATCTTGTGTATATCTAGTGTGTAAACACTTTTTTGTCAGAAATAAAACTGTTAATTGTATATCAGTTATTGTATATATTGTATATATTGTATATAATTCATATAATATAGATATTGTATATAATGTATTGTATATATGATTGCTTAATCCTACTTCAGATCCTCCCATACTTTGTATTGGATGTAATGAACTATCCAGGACTTCCAGGAATCTTTATATCCAGTATCTTCAGTGGCTCCCTCAGGTGAATTACTAACAGAAGATATTCTGCATAGATTTGATCATTTAAAGCTATGCAACATAGATGATATTTCTTATTATTAGACAGCTCATACTATCATACTATGAAAGTTTATCACTGAGAGCAGATACATTACAATTATTGGAATGAATGAATAAATAAATGAGTGAATGAATAAATGAATGAATGAATGAATGGTGGCTTTACACACATTTAACATTTGATTTCATTATTAACCTAATAAAATAGCTTCGGCCCAAAGTAATTATCATTTAGAAAGCACCAAAGCATTAACATGTTTTTTTAAAATGTTTCAAAATAACTATTAAAGGCAAAATATTTGGAAATTGTTTGACCTATTGTATTAACCATTTCTGTGGGATCTGTGATTGCTTGACCATTTATTTAGATGTTTAATACTCGCTCCATCTCCCTTCACAGTAATCTAATCTTGTGCTCCATATCCCAGCATTTCTTAATTTGTGTTTGTGTATGTTATTTGGAAACGTCTTTTTCTTTTGATTAATTTAATAATATGACATATCTTTGATTCGGATTTGGTGCAATTGGTTGGTGATTAATATTTTGTCAGATCCTTTTTTGGTCATAATATTTCTGTAATATTTGAATTAGGCTGTGATTTGGGTATACACCCATAAGCAATATCATGAGAGGTACCTGTAAAATCTTAAAGAGGATCATCTATATCTTACCTGGGGTCATTCTTCTGGCGAAACAACATGTTTGAAATTTGGCCCAATCTGCTAATGATTTTAAAAACAAATCAAAGGTCCTGTTCAAAGTCAATGCTTAAATCATGATATTACTTGGAGGTCATGCTCACATATACATGCACTACAAAGCTAACACAAAATGAATAAACATATTTAATAAATGCTAATGAAAGGCATAGTTGATAAGGCAAACACACATATGTACATCCTAATTAGTGGTACAATGTAAAAGATGCTGGACACCGGATTTTAGTGACCAATGTTAAACAGATTGAGGGACAATTCAAATTATCTTTCAGACCAAACGGTACCTCTCCTAACAACGATTTAATGATTGGAATATATCAATGGAAGTCAAATTTTCAATATCACAAAGAATTAAGAGATTCTGATCTAGCTGCAGATAAGATCATTATTTGTACTAGTTAATGTGTATTCTTAATTATGTTTCTTCCAAGCACCTTGTCATCTTCAATAGCGTCAATGGCAGCTGTTATATGGGAAGACATACTGAAAGAGAAATATTCCAATGTTCCTGAGTTAAGAAAGACACTCATCACCAAATGTCTTGTTGTATTCTTGGGTTTAGCCTGTATGGGCATAGCATATGTGGTGTTGTACATTGGGGGCAATCTCATTCAAGTAAGCTAGAAAGATATTTCATTTACCTGGAAAAGATAATTCTTCAAAGATTATTAAAAAATAAAATATACAATAAAAAAAAATTTAGATTTTGATATAAAAATGTTTTATATTATTAAAATGACAATAATATAAAGAATGGTTTGTTTTATGTTTTAAAGGTTTAATGTTTTTAAGAAATATATATTAATCAGAATTCAACATCGTTAACAATTCTCTTTTATCATGTTTTCGTTTTAACTTTGCAATAAATTCTCAGATTCTGATAATTTGCCTTCTGAGATACTTTTCTTTAGAAAAGCTTATATGATTTATATTATTTTGTCTTGACTCACATTTGCCATGTATTAAAACAAATGTGTCCTTAACAGGCATTATAATTGTCCTTTCATTTTGTTTTAACCAACTGGTTATAATCTACGTTGCATTGTGTATTGTTCCTCTTTAGTTATGTGCATCATTCTTTGGAGCAACAATTGGACCTTTGCTGGGCTTGTTTCTTCTTGGGGGATTAGTACCTTGGGCAAACTGGAAGGTATAATTGCATACATCTTAATGATGATTCAACAAAACAAATGTTCTCATTACACAATTATTCCCCTGCACTTACGAAGAGTACATATATAATGTCATTTGTAGGGGGCATTAGCAGGTATATCCTCCGGCCTAGCCATTGTATTTTGGATGATGATTGGTCAGGTGTTCTCACAATTACAACGTGATCATCTTCCAACTGACATAAGCAGATGTTATGTAGAAGATCAAGTGAATTCTACCACATATGCTCTCCACACATCTACAATATCAGAACTATCCACAAACACACTTATAATGGATGATAAAGCAATGTAAAACAACCATGTCTTAATTTTTAATTCTAAGATAGATATTTACCTCATGAAAATATTTACTTTCTGACATCAACCCTTTATCCATCTTATGTACTTATTCAAAATATGAAAATCACTGAAAGCTATATGATTGGGAATTAGTATTTGATGTAGAAGTTGCTTAGTGATAGTTTAACTTTTTACATTAATAAAAGGTCTGGCTTGCGGCTGCTGTATTCTATATCATTTGCCTGGTATCCTGTCATTGGAGTTGTTATTGTTCTAGTGGTAGGCATTGGGGTTAGTTTCCTGACAGGTACGTATATGATTAAACATAAGCATATCCTGTCTATGATACCCGATTTCTCACTTTCTCACTTAATTATACAGAGAGACAACCGAGACGAATGGCAGATTTAAATTACTGCACAGCTGTTTGATCCATATTGTATAATGATAAGGCCCATACCAACCTTCCTGATCTGTGGCCACGCAATGCGTCTGCTTAACAGCATTACTTTCCTGACCATCACTTGCTCTAGATACCACTGCCTTAAACCAATATATACATACCTGTGAGTGAGAAAGCTTGACTGATAGATTGTTTGATATCAGGACTAATTTCCACATGCTACTGATCAGAATAAAAAGTTATCAATATTTGTGAATATACCTTTTCTGCGCTGTAGGTGACAATTTCTAATGCCTCGTCAATGTTCATTTTTCACAGTTAAAACTGTTTTCATCCAAAAGATAATAAAATGGCATATTTGAAACTAAATTATCAGTTAATCATGATCTAATTACCTCATTGAAAGATATGAAAGAGGTCGGAAAACATCGGCAAACAATGGTAAATGGCAAAACCCTATCTTGATGTGCTTGTTTATCTTAAAATTAAAGCCACTTACTTTTCAGGTCGGAGTGATATCACAGATTCCGACCCAGCACTGTATTTCTCTTTTGTTCGGTTCTGGTGCGTGAAGAGTTATTGTGAGGATGAAATGTTTAAGGTGAGTTACATATGATTACTAAACTGTCTCTAATACTTGCATGGAATGAAATCTTCGGCTATCATTTCCATTTTGTAGTGTTAAGGTATGATATGAAAGAGGTGCTAGACTAATGTGGGTGATCTGAGGATATTTATGGGTCTTTCGGATGAGAGCACCCTAGTGGCAGATGTCAAAAAGGGTCAAAATGATTACCTTTGGAAATCCTCTTTCCTTGGTCCTACAATTTGCAGAGCCTTTATTATCTTGCATTCTGACTTTGCTAATAATTGGTTTTTGGCCTATTATTGTTCAATTTTGGAGATCACATTTATTCACAAAATTATATTCCAGCTATCACATGCTTTACAGACATGTAGACACTATGGTTAATGTTAGTTGTGACACAGATATATGCCGTATACATATGGGGCATCATTATGTCCTGTTTATGTTATGTGGTCACTGGTCACTGGATTCACTGGAACAAGTAATCGACTGGCCATTCTCATCAAGGGGTGGTAGCAGGCGAAGAAAACTGCTGTCCCCCACTTCAAAGATAGACAGCAATGATGTGGGTAAGGTGTAATGTCTTTCTCTGAGAGTGCAGGCTAGACCTGTGTAATGGTGAGCTTTGATATTAAATATTTTGTAGTTTTGTAGTTTTGTAGTTTTGCAGCTCCCATGATTTTCATCGTTTGGACGTCCCTAATAATAACTGGACTCGCTTCCTGTTTAGGGTTTTGCTCTATTTGCACTTTTTAGCAAAGAGAACTTCAGATTCCGATAGTGTAGTGCATAGAACTATTTTTATTCTGTTCTTCTATTACAGTGGTAGTGGTACAGTAGTGAAGTATATCAATATTATTCCTTGTTATGGTATAGAAGTCTTGTTATGGTATAGAATTGATTAGGCTCATTACAAATGTATCTGTATGTAATGGACCTCTTTGTACCTCTATACAAATGATCTTTGTTCATCAGTTGGGCTGGTTTCCAGTACGTTTATGAAAATGTTCTGTTCTGGCGTAAAAAGAGACTAGTTCATTATGAAAATCTGCCACCAGAGGACACTCACCACCAACACCCATAAATTGCCTTAAGTGAACACATGAAAAATAAAGGTTTGTACTGCATACTGAAGAAATGCGCATAATTATCTTTAATACACAAGATGAACTACTCAAATGTTATTTTAAAGGTTGCAAAAGTTTCACAGAATGGTACATCAATGTCAACTACGAACCTTGTGGCCATGGAAAATGCTGATTTTGAAGAACGGGATGAAAAAAACTTATATCCTCATTCCGGGGATTATATTACTGCAATATAACGGGCACGATGCTAAATTTGCAAGCTGATTTGTGTCATGACGATCTGAAACCAAAAAAACAGATAACATTCACATCTTAATGTGTTATTGCTTGTAATTTTACTACATATTTCAACTTTAAATATTTATATATATATATACTTCAGACTATAGCATCAGACGGTTGATAAAATAATGCACATCATTATGATATAAGTAAATGTACTTTTCCGGAGAATATAAAATGTGAGAAATATTACCTCAGTAAGAACTATTTTATTGGTATAGTAGCGCTCTTAACATTGGGTGATATACGTTATAATATGTGTATTAAAAAGAAATATCACAACCTTTTATACCATTTTGAGAGTTTTAACAATAATATGATCTTTGTTTACTTAGCCACGATCGGTGTGTAACAAAAACAAAACTTAAAATTACTCACGAGCGTGAAGTTCTTTTGATATTTGATATTTGATATTTGACGTTTTTTTCAAAAGGTGTCAACAAATATGTATCAGTGTACTCTTTTGGGACATGGTGAAAAAAGTTATGTAAAAGGATATATATCCTGTCAAACACGGATATATCCCTTTTCCTGTGACAAATGAGTTTTTCAGTATGATTAATGGCCTTCTCAACCTTGTAGCACAGTCTTAATCATTTATTATCAATATATTAATGGGGAATAACTGTATACACCTTCATACCCTTTTGGTATTTGGGTAGAAACGTTATGTAAAAGGATATATATCCTTTAAAACACTAAAATGTACCTTTAGCTATCACAATCACATTTTATTGCATGATAATGATTCACAAGCATTGTTGCACAGCCTTCCCAAACATGAATATACTAATAAAGGGTTAGACACACTTGTTAGATATGTCTAGAACATATCTGGTGACAATAGAAGGCGAGGAAAAATACATGAGTAAGAGATATGGCCCTTTTCCAGTGGCAAAATGTGAATATCCAATACAGCACATTCTAAGAGTTGCTGCACTGTCTTCGCAGATTTTGAGGGACTAATGAGGGGTCAGACATACTTGCTAGACATGTCTAGAACATATCTAGTGACATTAGAAGGCGAGGAAAAATATATGAGTAGGAGATATGGCCCTTTTACTCTGCTAAAATTCACATATTTCAACATTTTTTGATTTTTCAAATGCGAACATTCTAAGAGTTGCCACACTGTCTTCGCAGATTTTGAGGGACTAATGAGGGGTCAGACATACTTGCTAGACATGTCTAGAACATATCTAGTGACATTAGAAGGCGAGGAAAAATATATGAGTAGGAGATATGGCCCTTTAACTCTGCTAAAATTCACATATTTCAACATTTTTTGATTTTTCAAATGCGAACATTCTAAGAGTTTCCACATTGTGTTCGCAGATTTTTAGGGACCAATGAGGGGTCAGACATACTTACTAGACATGTCTAGAACATATCTAGTGACATTAGAAGGCGAGGAAAAATATATGAGTAGGAAATATGGCCCTTACTCCGTGGCAAAATGTGCATATCCAATACAGCACATTCTAAGAGTTGCCGCACTGTATTCGCAGAATTTGAGGGACTAATGAGGGGTCAGACATACTTGCTAGACATGTCTAGAACATATCTAGTGACATTAGAAGGCAAGGAAAAATATATAAGTAGGAGATATGGCCCTTTTACTCTGCTAAAAATCACATATTTCAACTTTTTTTGATTTTTCAAATGCAAACATTCTAAGAGTTGCCACACTGTCTTCGCAGCGTTTGAGGGCTAATGAGGGGTCAGACATACTTGCTAGACATGTCTAGAACATATCTAGTGACATTAGAAGGTGAGGAAAAATATATGAGTAGTAAATATGGCCCTTTTCCCGTGGCAAAATGTGCATATCCAATACAGCACATTCTAAGAGTTGCCGCACTGTCTTCGCAGATTTTGAGGGGCTAATGAGGGGTCAGACATACTTGCTAGACATGTCTAGAACATATCTAGTGACATGAGAAGGCGAGGAAAAATATATGAGTAGGGAATATGGCCCTTTTCCCGTGGCAAAATGTGCATATCCAATACAGCACATTCTAAGAGTTGCCGCACTGTCTTCGCAGATTTTGAGGGACTAATGAGGGGTCAGACATACTTGCTAGACATGTCTAGAACATATCTAGTGACATGAGAAGGCGAGGAAAAATATATGAGTAGGAAATATGGCCCTTTTCCCGTGGCAAAATGTGCATATCAAATACAGCACATTCTAAGAGTTGCCGCACTGTCTTCGCAGATTTTGAGGGACTAATGAGGGGTCAGACATACTTGCTAGACATGTCTAGAACATATCTAGTGACATTAAAAGGCGAGGAAAAATATATGAGTAGGAGATATGGCCCTTTTACTCTGCTAAAATTCACATATTTCTACATTTTTTGATTTTTCAAATGCGAACATTCTAAGAGTTGCCACACTGTCTTCGCAGATTTTGAGGGACTAATGAGGGGTCAGACATACTTGCTAGACATGTCTAGAACATATCTAGTGACATGAGAAGGCGAGGAAAAATATATGAGTAGTAAATATGGCCCTTTTCCCGTGGCAAAATGTGCATATCCAATACAGCAGATTCTAAGAGTTGCCACACTGTCTTCGCAGATTTTGAGGGACTAATGAGGGGTCAGACATACTTGCTAGACATGTCTAGAACATATCTAGTAACATTAGAAGGCGAGGAAAAATATATGAGGAGGAGTTATGGCCCTTTTACTCTGCTAAAATTCACATATTTCAACATTTTTTGATTTTTCAAATGTGAACATTCTAAGAGTTGCCGCACTGTCTTCGCAGATTTTGAGGGACTAATGAGGGGTCAGACATACTTGCTAGACATGTCTAGAACATATCTAGTGACATAAGAAGACGAGGAAAAATATATGGGTAGGAGTTATGGCCCTTTTCCCATGGCAAAATGTGCATATCCAATACAGCACATTCTAAGAGTTGCCGCACTGTCTTCGCAGATTTTGAGGGACTAATGAGGGGTCAGACATAGAGATATGGCCCTTTTACTCTGCTAAAATTCACATATTTCTACATTTTTTGATTTTTCAAATGGGAACATTCTAAGAGTTGCCACACTGTCTTCGCAGATTTTGAGGGACTAATGAGGGGTCAGACATACTTGCTAGACATGTCTAGAACATATCTAGTGACATAAGAAGGCGACGAAAAATATATGAGTAGGAAATATGGCCCTTTTCCCGTGGCAAAATCTGCATATCCAATACAGCACATTCTAAGAGTTGCCGCACTGTCTTCGCAGATTTTGAGGGACTAATGAGGGGTCAGACATACTTGCTAGACATGTCTTAAACATATCTAGTAACATTAGAAGGCGAGGAAAAATATATGAGTAGGAGTTATGGCCCTTTTACTCTGCTAAAATTCACATATTTTAACATTTTTTGATTTTTCAAATGTGAACATTCTAAGAGTTGCCGCTCTGTCTTCGCAGATTTTGAGGGGCTAATGAGGGGTCAGACATACTTGCTAGACATGTCTAGAACATATCTAGTGACATTAGAAGGCGAGGAAAAATATATGGGTAGGAGTTATGGCCCTTTTCCCGTGGCAAAATGTGCATATCCAATACAGCACATTCTAAGAGTTGCCGCACTGTCTTCGCAGAATTTGAGGGACTAATGAGGGGTCAGACATACTTGCTAGACATGTCTAGAACATATCTAGTGACATAAGAAGGCGACGAAAAATATATGAGTAGGAAATATGGCCCTTTTCCCGTGGCAAAATCTGCATATCCAATACAGCACATTCTAAGAGTTGCCGCACTGTCTTCGCAGATTTTGAGGGACTAATGAGGGGTCAGACATACTTGCTAGACATGTCTAGAACATATCTTGTGACATTAGAAGGCGAGGCAAAATATATGAGTCGGAGATATGGCCCTTTTACTCTGCTAAAATTCACATATTTCAACATTTTTGTATTTTTCAAATGCGAACATTCTAAGAGTTGCCACACTGTGTTCGCAGATTTTGAGGGACTAATGAGGGGTCAGACATACTTGCTAGACATGTCTAGAACATATCTAGTGACATGAGAAGGCGAGGAAAAATATATGAGTAGGAAATATGGCCCTTTTCCCGTGGCAAAATGTGCATATCCAATACAGCACATTCTAAGAGTTGCGGCACTGTCTTCGCAGATTTTGAGGAACTAATGAGGGGTCAGACATACTTGCTAGACATGTCTAGAACATATCTTGTGACATAAGAAGGCGAGGAAAAATATATGAGTAGGAGATATGGCCCTTTTCCTCTGCTAAAATTCACATATTTCAACATTTTTTGATTTTTCAAATGTGAACATTCTAAGAGTTGCCACACTGTCTTTGCAGATTTTGAGGGGCTAATGAGGGGTCAGACATACTTGCTAGACATGTCTAGAACATATCTAGTGACATTAGAAGGCGAGGAAAAATATATGAGTAGTAAATATGGCCCTTTTCCCGTGGCAAAATGTGCATATCCAATACAGCACATTCTAAGAGTTGCCGCACTGTCTTCGCAGATTTTGAGGGACTAATGAGGGGTCAGACATACTTGTTAGACATGTCTAGAACATATCTAGTAACATTAGAAGGCGAGGAAAAATATATGAGGAGGAGTTATGGCCCTTTTACTCTGCTAAAATTCACATATTTCAACATTTTTTGATTTTTCAAATGTGAACATTCTAAGAGTTGCCGCACTGTCTTCGCAGATTTTTAGGAACTAATGAGGGGTGAGACATACTTGCTAGACATGTCTAGAACATATCTAGTGACATTAGAAGACGAGGAAAGATATATGGGTAGGAGTTATGGCCCTTTTCCCATGGCAAAATGTGCATATCCAATACAGCACATTCTAAGAGTTGCCGCACTGTCTTCACAGATTTTGAGGGACTAATGAGGGGTCAGACATACTTGCTAGACATGTCTTAAACATATCTAGTAACATTAAAAGGCGAGGAAAAATATATGAGTAGGAGTTATGGCCCTTTTACTCTGCTAAAATTCACATATTTTAACATTTTTTGATTTTTCAAATGTGAACATTCTAAGAGTTGCCGCTCTGTCTTCGCAGATTTTGAGGGGCTAATGAGGGGTCAGACATACTTGCTAGACATGTCTAGAACATATCTAGTGACATTAGAAGGCGAGGAAAAATATATGGGTAGGAGTTATGGCCCTTTTCCCGTGGCAAAATGTGCATATCCAATACAGCACATTCTAAGAGTTGCCACACTGTCTTCGCAGATCTTGAGAGACTAATGAGGGGTCAGACATACTTGCTAGACACGTCTAGAACATATCTTGTGACATTAGAAGACGAGGAAAAATATATGGGTAGGAGTTATGGCCATTTTCCCATGGCAAAATGTGCATATCCAATACAGCACATTCTAAGAGTTGCCGCACTGTCTTCGCAGATTTTGAGGGACTAATGAGGGGTCAGACATACTTGCTTGACATGTCTAAAACATATCTAGTAACATTAGAAGGCGAGGAAAAATATATGAGTAGGAGTTATGGCCCTTTTACTCTGCTAAAATTCACATATTTCAACATTTTTTGATTTTTCAAATGCGAACATTCTAAGAGTTGCCACACTGTGTTCGCAGATTTTGAGGGGCTAATGAGGGGTCAGACTTACTTGTTAGACATGTCTAGAACATATCTAGTGACATTAGAAGACGAGGAAAATTATATGGGTAGGAGTTATGGCCCTTTTCCCATGGCAAAATGTGCATATCCAATACAGCACATTCTGAGAGTTGCTGCACTGTCTTCGCAGATTTTGAGGGACTAATAAGACAGTGCGGCAACTCTTAGAATGTTCGCATTTGAAAAATACAAAAATGTTGGAATATGTGAATTTTAGCAAAGTAAAAGGGCCATAACTCCTACTCATATATTTTTACTCGTCTTCTAATGTCACTAGATATGTTCTAGACATGTCTAGCAAGTATGTCTGACTCCTCATTAGTCCCTCAAAATCGGCGAAGACAGTGCAGCAACTCTTAGAATGTGCTGTATTGGATATGCACATTTTGCCATGGGAAAAGGGCCATAACACCTACTCATATATTTTTCCTCGCCTTTTAATGTCACTAGATATGTTCTAGACATGTCTAACAAGTATGTCTGACTCCTCATTAGTCCCTCAAAATCTGCGAAGACAGTGCGGCAACTCTTAGAATGTGCTGCATTGGATATGCACATTTTGCCATGGGAAAAGGGCCATAACACCTACTCATATATTTTTCCTCGTCTTCTAATATCACTAGATATGTTCTAGACATGTCTAACAAGTATGTCTGACTCCTCATTAGTCCCTCAAAATCTGCGAAGACAGTGCGGCAACTCTTAGATTGTGCTGTATTGGATATGCACATTTTGCCATGGGAAAAGGGCCATATTTCCTACTCATATATTTTTCCTCGCCTTCTAATGTCACTAGATATGTTCTAGACATGTCTAGCAAGAATATCTGACCCCTCATTAGCCCCTCAAAATCTGCGAAGACAGTGCGGCAACTCTTAGAATGTTCGCATTTGAAAAATACAAAAATGTTGGAATATGTGAATTTTAGCAAAGTAAAAGGGCCATAACTCCTACTCATATATTTTACCACGTCTTCTAATGTCACTAGATATGTTTTAGACATATCTAGCAAGTATGTCTGACCCCTGATTAGTCCCTCAAAATCTGCGAAGACAGTGCGGCAACTCTTAGAATGTGCTGTATTGGATATGCACATTTTGCCATGGGAAAAGGGCCATATATCCTACTCATTCATTTTTCCTCGTCTTCTAGTGTCACTAGATCTGTTTTAGACATGTCTAGCAAGTATGTCTGACTCCTCATTAGTCCCTCAAAATCTGCGAAGACAGTGCGGCAACTCTTAGAATATGTTGTATTGGATATGCACATTTTGCCATGGGAAAAGGGCCATAACACCTACTCATATATTTTTCCTCGTCTTCTAATGTCATTAGATATGTTCTAGACATGTCTAACAAGTAAGTCTGACTCCTCATTAGTCCCTCAAAATCTGCGAAGACAGTGCGGCAACTCTTAGATTGTGCTGTATTGGATATGCACATTTTGCCATGGGAAAAGGGCCATATTTCCTACTCATATATTTTTCCTCGCCTTCTAATGTCACTAGATATGTTCTAGACATGTCTAGCAAGAATATCTGACCCCTCATTAGCCCCTCAAAATCTGCGAAGACAGTGCGGCAACTCTTAGAATGTTCGCATTTGAAAAATACAAAAATGTTGGAATATGTGAATTTTAGCAAAGTAAAAGGGCCATAACTCCTACTCATATATTTTTCCTCGTCTTCTAATGTCACTAGATATGTTCTAGACATGTCTAGCAAGTATGTCTGACCCCTGATTAGTCCCTCAAAATCTGCGAAGACAGTGCGGCAACTCTTAGAATGTGCTGTATTGGATATGCACATTTTGCCATGGGAAAAGGGCCATATATCCTAGTCATATATTTTTCCTCGCCTTCTAATGTCACTAGATATGTTCTAGACATGTCTAACAAGTATGTCTGACTCCTCATTAGTCCCTCAAAATCTGCGAAGACAGTGCGGCAACTCTTAGAATGTGCTGCATTGGATATGCACATTTTGCCATGGGAAAAGGGCCATATTTCCTACTCATATATTTTTCCTCGCCTTCTAATGTCACTAGATATGTTCTAGACATGTCTAGCAAGAATATCTGACCCCTCATTAGCCCCTCAAAATCTGCGAAGACAGTGCGGCAACTCTTAGAATGTTCGCATTTGAAAAATACAAAAATGTTGGAATATGTGAATTTTAGCAAAGTAAAAGGGCCATAACTCCTACTCATATATTTCTTCTCGTCTTCTAATGTCACTAGATATGTTCTAGACATGTCTAGCAAGTATGTCTGACCCCTCATTAGTCCCTCAAAATCTGCGAAGACAGTGCGGCAACTCTTAGAATGTGCTGTATTGGATATGCACATTTTGCCATGGGAAAAGGGCCATATATCCTACTCATATATTTTTCCTCGTCTTCTAATGTCACTAGATATGTTCTAGACATGTCTAACAAGTATGTCTGACTCCTCATTAGTCCCTCAAAATCTGCAAAGACAGTGCGGCAACTCTTAGAATGTGCTGTATTGGATATGCACATTTTGCCATGGGAAAAGGGCCACAACACCTACTCATATATTTTTCCTCGTCTACTAATGTCACTAGATATGTTCTAGACATGTCTAACAAGTATGTCTGACTCCTCATTAGTCCCTCGAAATCTGCGAAGACAGTGCGGCAACTCTTAGATTGTGCTGTATTGGATATGCATATTTTGCCATGGGAAAAGGGCCATATTTCCTACTCATATATTTTTCCTCGCCTTCTAATGTCACTAGATATGTTCTAGACATGTCTAGCAAGAATATCTGACCCCTCATTAGCCCCTCAAAATCTGCGAAGACAGTGCGGCAACTCTTAGAATGTTCGCATTTGAAAAATACAAAAATGTTGGAATATGTGAATTTTAGCAAAGTAAAAGGGCCATAACTCCTACTCATATATTTTTCCTCGTCTACTAATGTCACTAGATATGTTCTAGACATGTCTAACAAGTATGTCTGACTCCTCATTAGTCCCTCAAAATCTGCGAAGACAGTGCGGCAACTCTTAGAATGTGCTGCATTGGATATGCACATTTTGACATGGGAAAAGGGCCATATTTCCTACTCATATATTTTTCCTCGCCTTCTAATGTCACTAGATATGTTCTAGACATGTCTAGCAAGAATATCTGACCCCTCATTAGCCCCTCAAAATCTGCGAAGACAGTGCGGCAACTCTTAGAATGTGCTGTATTGGATATGCACATTTTGCCATGGGAAAAGGGCCATAACACCTACTCATATATTTTTCCTCGTCTACTAATGTCACTAGATATGTTCTAGACATGTCTAGCAAGTATGTCTGACCCCTCATTAGTCCCTCAAAATCTGCGAAGACAGTGCGGCAACTCTTAGAATGTGCTGTATTGGATATGCACATTTTGTCATGGGAAAAGGGCCACAACACCTACTCATATATTTTTCCTCGCCTTCTAATGTCACTAGATATGTTCTAGACATGTCTAACAAGTATATCTGACTCCTCATTAGTCCCTCAAAATCTGCGAAGACAGTGCGGCAACTCTTAGATTGTGCTGTATTGGATATACACATTTTGCCATGGGAAAAGGGCAATATTTCCTACTCATATATTTTTCCTCGCCTTCTAATGTCACTAGATATGTTCTAGACATGTCTAGCAAGAATATCTGACCCCTCATTAGCCCCTCAAAATCTGCGAAGACAGTGCGGCAACTCTTAGAATGTTCGCATTTGAAAAATACAAAAATGTTGGAATATGTGAATTTTAGCAAAGTAAAAGGGCCATAACTCCTACTCATATATTTTTCCTCGTCTTCTAATGTCACTAGATATGTTCTAGACATGTCTAGCAAGTATGTCTGACCCCTGATTAGTCCCTCAAAATCTGCGAAGACAGTGCGGCAACTCTTAGAATGTGCTGTATTGGATATGCACATTTTGCCATGGGAAAAGGGCCATATATCCTAGTCATATATTTTTCCTCGCCTTCTAATGTCACTAGATATGTTCTAGACATGTCTAGCAAGAATATCTGACCCCTCATTAGCCCCTCAAAATCTGCGAAGACAGTGCGGCAACTCTTAGAATGTTCGCATTTGAAAAATACAAAAATGTTAGAATATGTGAATTTTAGCAAAGTAAAAGGGCCATAACTCCTACTTATATATTTTTCCTCGTCTTCTAATGTCACTAGATATGTTTTAGACATGTCTAGCAAGTATGTCTGACCCCTCATTAGTCCCTCAAAATCTGCGAAGACAGTGCGGCAACTCTTAGAATGTGCTGTATTGGATATGCACATTTTGCCATGGGAAAAGGGCCACAACACCTACTCATATATTTTTCCTCGTCTACTAATGTCACTAGATATGTTCTAGACATGTCTAACAAGTATGTCTGACTCCTCATTAGTCCCTCAAAATCTGCGAAGACAGTGCGGCAACTCTTAGATTGTGCTGTATTGGATATGCACATTTTGCCATGGGAAAAGGGCAATATTTCCTACTCATATATTTTTCCTCGCCCTCTAATGTCACTAGATATGTTCTAGACATGTCTAGCAAGTATATCTGACCCCTCATTAGCCCCTCAAAATCTGCGAAGACAGTGCGGCAACTCTTAGAATGTTCGCATTTGAAAAATACAAAAATGTTGGAATATGTGAATTTTAGCAAAGTAAAAGGGCCATAACTCCTACTCATATATTTTTCCTCGTCTTCTAATGTCACTAGATATGTTCTAGACATGTCTAGCAAGTATGTCTGACCCCTGATTAGTCCCTCAAAATCTGCGAAGACAGTGCGGCAACTCTTAGAATGTGCTGTATTGGATATGCACATTTTGCCATGGGAAAAGGGCCATATATCCTAGTCATATATTTTTCCTCGCCTTCTAATGTCACTAGATATGTTCTAGACATGTCTAACAAGTATGTCTGACTCCTCATTAGTCCCTCAAAATCTGCGAAGACAGTGCGGCAACTCTTAGAATGTGCTGCATTGGATATGCACATTTTGACATGGGAAAAGGGCCATATTTCCTACTCATATATTTTTCCTCGCCTTCTAATGTCACTAGATATGTTCTAGACATGTCTAGCAAGAATATCTGACCCCTCATTAGCCCCTCAAAATCTGCGAAGACAGTGCGGCAACTCTTAGAATGTGCTGTATTGGATATGCACATTTTGCCATGGGAAAAGGGCCATAACACCTACTCATATATTTTTCCTCGTCTTCTAATGTCACTAGATATGTTCTAGACATGTCTAGCAAGTATGTCTGACCCCTCATTAGTCCCTCAAAATCTGCGAAGACAGTGCGGCAACTCTTAGAATGTGCTGTATTGGATATGCACATTTTGTCATGGGAAAAGGGCCACAACACCTACTCATATATTTTTCCTCGCCTTCTAATGTCACTAGATATGTTCTAGACATGTCTAACAAGTATATCTGACTCCTCATTAGTCCCTCAAAATCTGCGAAGACAGTGCGGCAACTCTTAGATTGTGCTGTATTGGATATGCACATTTTGCCATGGGAAAAGGGCAATATTTCCTACTCATATATTTTTCCTCGCCTTCTAATGTCACTAGATATGTTCTAGACATGTCTAGCAAGAATATCTGACCCCTCATTAGCCCCTCAAAATCTGCGAAGACAGTGCGGCAACTCTTAGAATGTTCGCATTTGAAAAATACAAAAATGTTGGAATATGTGAATTTTAGCAAAGTAAAAGGGCCATAACTCCTACTCATATATTTTTCCTCGTCTTCTAATGTCACTAGATATGTTCTAGACATGTCTAGCAAGTATGTCTGACCCCTGATTAGTCCCTCAAAATCTGCGAAGACAGTGCGGCAACTCTTAGAATGTGCTGTATTGGATATGCACATTTTGCCATGGGAAAAGGGCCATATATCCTAGTCATATATTTTTCCTCGCCTTCTAATGTCACTAGATATGTTCTAGACATGTCTAACAAGTATGTCTGACTCCTCATTAGTCCCTCAAAATCTGCGAAGACAGTGCGGCAACTCTTAGAATGTGCTGCATTGGATATGCACATTTTGCCATGGGAAAAGGGCCATATTTCCTACTCATATATTTTTCCTCGCCTTCTAATGTCACTAGATATGTTCTAGACATGTCTAGCAAGAATATCTGACCCCTCATTAGCCCCTCAAAATCTGCGAAGACAGTGCGGCAACTCTTAGAATGTTCGCATTTGAAAAATACAAAAATGTTAGAATATGTGAATTTTAGCAAAGTAAAAGGGCCATAACTCCTACTCATATATTTCTTCTCGTCTTCTAATGTCACTAGATATGTTCTAGACATGTCTAGCAAGTATGTCTGACCCCTGATTAGTCCCTCAAAATCTGCGAAGACAGTGCGGCAACTCTTAGAATGTGCTGTATTGGATATGCACATTTTGCCATGGGAAAAGGGCCATATATCCTAGTCATATATTTTTCCTCGCCTTCTAATGTCACTAGATATGTTCTAGACATGTCTAACAAGTATGTCTGACTCCTCATTAGTCCCTCAAAATCTGCGAAGACAGTGCGGCAACTCTTAGAATGTGCTGTATTGGATATGCACATTTTGCCATGGGAAAAGGGCCATAACACCTACTCATATATTTTTCCTCGTCTTCTAATGTCACTAGATATGTTCTAGACATGTCTAACAAGTAAGTCTGACTCCTCATTAGTCCCTCAAAATCTGCGAAGACAGTGCGGCAACTCTTAGATTGTGCTGTATTGGATATGCACATTTTGCCATGGGAAAAGGGCAATATTTCCTACTCATATATTTTTCCTCGCCTTCTAATGTCACTAGATATGTTCTAGACATGTCTAGCAAGAATATCTGACCCCTCATTAGCCCCTCAAAATCTGCGAAGACAGTGCGGCAACTCTTAGAATGTTCGCATTTGAAAAATACAAAAATGTTAGAATATGTGAATTTTAGCAAAGTAAAAGGGCCATAACTCCTACTTATATATTTTTCCTCGTCTTCTAATGTCACTAGATATGTTCTAGACATGTCTAGCAAGTATGTCTGACCCCTCATTAGTCCCTCAAAATCTGCGAAGACAGTGCGGCAACTCTTAGAATGTGCTGTATTCGATATGCACATTTTGCCATGGGAAAAGGGCCATATATCCTAGTCATATATTTTTCCTCGTCTTCTAATGTCACTAGATATGTTCTAGACATGTCTAGCAAGTATGTCTGACCCCTGATTAGTCCCTCAAAATCTGCGAAGACAGTGCGGCAACTCTTAGAATGTGCTGTATTGGATATGCACATTTTGCCATGGGAAAAGGGCCATATTTACTACTCATATATTTTTCCTCGTCTTCTAATGTCACTAGATGTGTTCTAGACATGTCTAGCAAGTATGTCTGACTCCTCATTAGTCCCTTAAAATCTGCGAAGACAGTGCGGCAACTCTTAGAATGTGCTGTATTGGATATGCACATTTTGCCATGGGAAAAGGGCCATATTTCCTACTCATATATTTTTCCTCGCCTTCTAATGTCACTAGATATGTTCTAGACATGTCTAGCAAGAATATCTGACCCCTCATTAGCCCCTCAAAATCTGCGAAGACAGTGCGGCAACTCTTAGAATGTTTGCATTTGAAAAATACAAAAATGTTGGAATATGTGAATTTTAGCAAAGTAAAAGGGCCATAACTCCTACTCATATATTTTTCCTCGTTTTCTAATGTCACTAGATATGTTCTAGACATGTCTAGCAAGTATGTCTGACCCCTGATTAGTCCCTCAAAATCTGCGAAGACAGTGCGGCAACTCTTAGAATGTTCGCATTTGAAAAATACAAAAATGTTGGAATATGTGAATTTTAGCAAAGTAAAAGGGCCATAACTCCTACTCATATATTTCTTCTCGTCTTCTAATGTCACTAGATATGTTCTAGACATGTCTAGCAAGTATGTCTGACCCCTCATTAGTCCCTCAAAATCTGCGAAGACAGTGCGGCAACTCTTAGAATGTGCTGTATTGGATATGCACATTTTGCCATGGGGAAAAGGGCCATATATCCTAGTCATATATTTTTCCTCGCCTTCTAATGTCACTAGATATGTTCTAGACATGTCTAACAAGTATGTCTGACTCCTCATTAGTCCCTCAAAATCTGCGAAGACAGTGCGGCAACTCTTAGAATGTGCTGTATTGGATATGCACATTTTGCCATGGGAAAAGGGCCATAACACCTACTCATATATTTTTCCTTGTCTTCTAATGTCACTAGATATGTTCTAGACATGTCTAACAAGTAAGTCTGACTCCTCATTAGTCCCTTAAAATCTGCGAAGACAGTGCGGCAACTCTTAGATTGTGCTGTATTGGATATGCACATTTTGCCATTGGAAAAGGGCCATATTTCCTACTCATATATTTTTCCTCGCCTTCTAATGTCACTAGATATGTTCTAGACATGTCTAGCAAGAATATCTGACCCCTCATTAGCCCCTCAAAATCTGCGAAGACAGTGCGGCAACTCTTATAATGTTTGCATTTGAAAAATACAAAAATGTTGGAATATGTGAATTTTAGCAAAGTAAAATGGCCATAACTCCTACTCATATATTTTTCCTCGTCTTCTAATGTCACTAGATATGTTCTAGACATGTCTAGCAAGTATGTCTGACCCCTGATTAGTCCCTCAAAATCTGCGAAGACAGTGCGGCAACTCTTAGAATGTGCTGTATTGGATATGCACATTTTGCCATGGGAAAAGGGCCATATTTACTACTCATATATTTTTCCTCGTCTTCTAATGTCACTAGATGTGTTCTAGACATGTCTAGCAAGTATGTCTGACTCCTCATTAGTCCCTTAAAATCTGCGAAGACAGTGCGGCAACTCTTAGAATGTGCTGTATTGGATATGCACATTTTGCCATGGGAAAAGGGCCATATTTCCTACTCATATATTTTTCCTCGCCTTCTAATGTCACTAGATATGTTCTAGACATGTCTAGCAAGAATATCTGACCCCTCATTAGCCCCTCAAAATCTGCGAAGACAGTGCGGCAACTCTTAGAATGTTTGCATTTGAAAAATACAAAAATGTTGGAATATGTGAATTTTAGCAAAGTAAAAGGGCCATAACTCCTACTCATATATTTTTCCTCGTCTTCTAATGTCACTAGATATGTTCTAGACATGTCTAGCAAGTATGTCTGACCCCTGATTAGTCCCTCAAAATCTGCGAAGACAGTGCGGCAACTCTTAGAATGTGCTGTATTGGATATGCACATTTTGCCATGGGAAAAGGGCCATATCTCCTACTCATATATTTTTCCTTGCCTTCTAATGTCACTAGATATGTTCTAGACATGTCTAGCAAGTGTGTCTAACCCTTTATTAGTATATCCATGTTTGGGAAGGCTGTGAAACAATGCTTTGGAATCATTATCATGCTAAAAAATGTGTTTGTGATAGTACATTTAGGTACATTTTAGTGTTTTAAAGGATATATATCCTTTTACATAACGTTTTTACCCAAATACCAAAAGGGTATGAAGGTGTATACAGTTATTCTCCATTAATATATTGATAATAAATGATTAAGGCTGTGCTACAAGGTTGAGAAGGCCATTAATCATACTGAAAAACTCATTTGTCACAGGAAAAGGGATATATCCGTTTTTGACAGGATATATATCCTTTTACATAACTTTTTTCACCATGTCCCAAAAGGGTACACTGATACATACTTGTTGACACCTTTTGAAAAAAACGTCAAATATCAAATATCAAATATCAAAAGAACTTCACGCTCGTAAATTACTCATGGTAAATAAACTTTTAGGCAGCCAAGATATTTGCGTTTTAGTAATCTCATACAAGGAGAAATGGTGGCTTTATATCAATGATTTCTGACTTAGTCATACTATGAACATCCATAGCAGTCAGAGACATCCTATAGCTGCGACAACTATATAATTCATAATTTCATAGTCGATAGTATTAGCAAACAAAATGTTGAGATCATACCTATGGTTTGGATCTGCCAATTGTATGCAATGAAGTCTGAAGTGTACACAACATTTTACTTTATGATACTTAACTTGCTTCATTGTGATGACTTGCACTTGATTGTTTATCATTGTTGGTGAAGATAAACAAAATGTTCCACTTGGGATTTGGCAACGTGATGAATCCCTCAGAAAAATTGTCAAGAAAAATCTACAATACAACTACCCTCTCCATGTCCTCCAAGAGTCCTCTGCATGTTTTATTTGGTTGAACACATGCTATTCTATTTAGTACAGTGACAAAGTTTAACATTCATGTGAACATATCCATTTAAGCGGTCCCTTTGAGAAGCCAACATATATCCCTTCAATATAAACAAGAATTAGGATAACGCAGTCAGTCCCCATCCAACTGAAAAGATCGAATAGATTGAAACCGTTGTTGGTATTGGCCATGGACTGTGATCGTCGTCTAGCTTATTCTTGTGGATCCTTGCCTTTTGTTACTATATCCCTTCATTAAATTATAACAGAGCCCTTAGCATGCCTTATTTGGTTGAACGCATACCATTTTATTCAGTACAGTGATAAATTTAACAATTATGTGAACATATCCCAATCAGCTTAAAATGTGACTAAAATGTGACTAAATGTATAAAATTATTCCTAAAACATAGCCTACTGAAAGGTTTGGTCAGGAAATGATGCTGAGATCAAATGTAATTGCACTAAGTAACCCCATTATGGCTAATATGAAGGAATTTATTCAATTAGATTTTCCTACTTCCCTGATCAAAAGTGTTTTAATCTTGTTTATATTTATTGATAAATACACTGGTCATAGACAGGGCTAAAGGGATGAAGTTAATCTCGACATTTGTTATTTTTCAGATAAGAAAAGTTTTAATTTTGTTTTTGTCATTTTATGTATTTATATTGACTCTCACCATCCCACTAGAACCTTTTTATTACTGTGTGTGTCCCAGGGCATATACAGGGGACATGAAAATCATCATTTTGTACATGTTTAGTTAACATGGTTGACTTGCATGAAATTCAAATTTTCCTCGAAAAATCGATTTGCCACACAAGCTGATAAGGCTTGACACAAACATAAAGGCTGTTTTGTTCTCCATTTGAAGTAGAACATTTAGCTTTTATGTATTAATTGACCTGTTGCAGATCGATAGAAGTAGTTCAGAACATTGTTTAAGAGATTTATAGCACCGTTATCAACAATTTTATATAAAGATAGCATAATCCAATCATGCTGACTGATTATAATTTCCAAGAAATTGGATTTCATTAACATATTTTACAGGCCCTTCTATATAAAACACCCCCTTGATATCTTTGTATCTTTCTAATAACAATGTCTAAAATTTATACATTTATGTAAGCTGGGCACATTGACATGCATAACAGAAATAGAAACCAAACTATGTAGATTTAACCTTTACAGAAACATAATTCCATTATGAAAGTGACTAAATTAAATAAAGAGCCATGATAGATTTGATAAACGTTGGTGGAGGAAAGGAAACAACATTACCATTCAGCTGCTGCAAAACTGGCAAGGCTGATGGTGCCCGACCTCACACCACATATAGTGTATATATTGGATCTGCCAATTGTATACAATGAAGTCTGAAGTGTACACAACACTTTACCTTATGATACTTAACTATCATAAGGTAATATATTTCTTCGGGCACTATGCCAAATATGTACCTTTGAGGTACTATACCAAATAGGTATAGAACCTCATAACAAGGTACTTGATATCCACTTATGTATGGGGCTCTATTGGTATTGAAATCAACTTGAAGCTATAATCCCACCTTCCTCAATAAAACAGCCTTCCCACATTTTTCCAAATGGTAATTGCACCTACGCCACCAACAACAGAGACAAACATCTTTGCCTCGACCCCCATTCAATAAATGTAGATAATCAGAGATAAGGCCAAGAACACAATGTAAACATTCTTTTTTTGCTCACTTGTAACATACTAAGTTATCATGCCCAAATGAGGCAAACACATTTACAGGAAAACCCCTTGACCTGAACTCAAATCCTTGTCCTGGTAGCTTTGCACTTGATTATTGTCTTGATAAAACAGTATATTTTGTAGAAGGTAGTGGACAGCAGAAAATCAGTGTACTGAATCTACCTCAAATAAAGTGATTCTCTCCAGAACAATGCATTGATTCACTTTGCAATACATTGCGAAGCATAAGAAGAACAATGGCAGCATTTCAAAAAAACTACTTCCATTTCATGGATTACATATTATTTGTACTTTTGTTTCTTGTGTCCATTGGAATTGGAGTATATTTTGGATTTGTTGGAAACAAACAAAGAACAACAGGAGAATATCTGATGGGAAACCGCAACATGAAGCTTGCCCCGGTGGCTTTGTCTCTGGTGGTTTCTGTAGTCTCGGCAAACACTCTTCTGGGAGCTCCGGCCGAGACATACTCCTATGGCACCATGTACTTCTTCGCTTGGATGAGTTTGATACCAGCAACTATAATAGTGGCATTCTATTTTGTGCCTTTATTTTTTCCTTTGGGAATAACAAGTGCTACTGAGGTGCCAAAGAGAAGTTTTATTATATTATGAATCCTTTATTTATTTTTTTATTTCATACAAATCAATTCTTATCTTACTGATCAGAATATTTATAGACTATAATCAAAGTTCTATTGACACCATATCTATGGATAACAGTTATTAAACGAATAAAAAAACGAAGATAAAAATTAAAATCTGTTTTGTAGTATTTGGAAATGAGGTTCCAATGTAAAAGTGTGCGCTGGCTTGCCACACTGATTGTCATTTTAAATCAGGTAAGTGTTAAATTTAAAATTTTTCTGAACGGTTATATAAATCTAGTGTTTAAACATTTGTATTATAAATAGCTTTTTATTTTGGTTTAGGCTCTATACGTTGGAACTGTTATATTTGGACCAGCGACTGCTTTGCAAATAAGTAAGTTTTTTCTTGTGATAAAAATCCAGCACATGAACATTTCAGACCATAGTGGACAAACCTATGTTTCATATGAAACATGTTAAAATGTTTGTTATATCATCTTCAGATGCCTAAACTTTTTTTAACAAATATTTTAACTTTTATTGAGGTGCATTTTTCCTCTTAAGCCACAGGTTGTCCTCCTTGGACTTCAATTCTTTTTGTTAGTCTTATTGGCACTGGTTACACAGCTGTGGTATGTCTTACTTTTGTCTCAACTAATCTAATTACCTTAGTTTATAGTTTATACTAATCAGTTATTGTTGGCAATGGTAATGTTATTCCAGTAGTATTAGTTTACATTCTTACTGATTATGATATAAATAATCAAACATGATAAATGACATATATTTCTCTAAGGGGGGAATCAAGGCAGTTGTTTGGACGGACTTCTTCCAATCGTTCATAATGGTTATTGGGATGTTAGTTATCATCATTTTTGTAAGTATATTTTCATGTACTGTATATAATATATATATATATATATATATATATATATATATATATATATATATATATATATATATATATATATATATATATATATATATATATATATATATATATATATATATATATATATTTATATTTATATACAGTCAACCCTCGTTTATCCGACACTCTCTGTCGCACAAAATTATGTGGGATTAATGGGATTGTTGGTATTTTGAAACTGGTTAAAGTGATACATACACTGTCAGATGGACATACAGATGGAGAGACTAGGCAGTGGGTAGAACTATGGTATATTTAATGTGTAACACATGTCATACTATATATAAATGAAAATAATACAGAATTAACCAATATCTGTACAACTTTTATTTACATCATCAACAAAAGACATAAAAAGAAAACATCTTAAATCTCTCATTAATGGTTATGTTTCTGCACTATGTGAAATTCAAGCTAAAAACTGAATTTTCAAAGGGCTACACCTTTCTTTTTCAAGTTTATGCCCATACAGAATCATAGCAGAGGTGACATGAGTAAACCTAGCATTGACAAGAGCTCACCCTTATGATACTTTTCTATTATTCTACATGTTACAAGACCTCATCACCTCAAATAAAGAGAAAAACAATTGGTCACAAATAAAATTTGGTCGAAAAGTGAAATGTCGGATTATTGAAATGTCGGAAAGTGAGGGTCGACTGTATATATGTATTTATGTATAAAGACAAAATGAAATAGATAAAAAGACAATATTAAATAAAAATAACCACATTAACAGAATACACAAAACTACACTGTGAAATATATTGAAATACAATTTGAAATATACGAGAATGTTATTACAAATATATACAAATCAAATATATAAAAAGACATTCATAAAAAATAAATCATGTTTTGTTTACTTTACAGGGCGTTGTTGAAGTTGGGGGCGCTGGTGATGTGTGGAATATCAATAAACAAGGGGGAAGATTGTTGTTTGAGTAAGTTTTAAAACTAGATTTCTTCATTAGCAGTCTTTACTTTCATAATCTGTTCTCAGAATTTACCTTTCCTCTTTAATTTATCACCATCTCCCATAATGAATTCTCTTTCACTTTCTCATATTCCATTTGCTTGCTCTCAGTTAATAAAAAAGCATATAGTCAAGATAAATAAAAGAATTAACTTCTGTGCTGAAGTTGTTTTGGTAAGTACCCCAAATCTTAGACAGATTCTGAATTCACTATTCCTATAATAGAACCCCTTAGTAGTTCACATGCATGTTTCTATTTCTCCTACAATTTTCCATATATATATATATATATATATATATATATATATATATATATATATATATATATATATATATAGATACTCCATATCTAAATATGTATATTATATGTATATAAAAGTTTATCATTTTTATGTTTACAATAAAACCTTTTTCAGTGTCGATTTGGATTTGACAAAGAGGTTCACAATTTGGACTCATCTAATTGGCCTTTCCATATACTGGGTTGGGGGATATGGTGTTAACCAATCACAAGTACAGAGGTTCTGTTCAATGCCGACGATGAAGGAAGGGAAAACGTTAGTGAAAATAAGAAAATATCTTTTTTTTAATTTCCTGAAAACAACATATATATAATATTTCGAATTGCGTGACTCTTACATACCAACTGTTTTATTGCCTATTTTCAGAGCCATGTTGCTGAATGCCCCTCTTTTTACCATTTTCCAGACCTTGGCTTGTTCTGCAGGAATGGTGGCATTTGCCTACTACGCCAAACAGGGATGTGATCCAATGGCTGCAGGATATATTGATAATGCTAACCAGGTTAAAAAACATTTGGAACTATCAAATCTGTCATCACCATCATGAAATTTTACTTGGCTTATTATACCACACAAAAATTATGTAGAGAATATATTCAAACATGATCATTGAAATGAATAAAAGTAATAATAATGATGTCAGGCAAGCAAATGAAAGTCAAGTATAAAATTAGAAGATTAATGATGATTTCAGATCCTACCATATTTTGTAATGGAAGTAATGAACTATCCCGGATTACCAGGAATATTTGTCTCCAGTTTGTTCAGTGGCGCTCTGAGGTAAGCTACTATTATAAAGGCACTACATGTACATGTAAATGCCCTTTTTTGCTGGTTCATTTGGATAAGCATCATATTATATTAGCACCAAGTAAAAAATTAAATGAAAAATGAAATGTTTTAATAATCATTAAGGACAAAAATGTCCTATTGTTGTTGTTCAAAAAGAAATGTCCTCACAGCTATGACGTATTTTTTTCCCCTGGAAGAAAGAGTTCTTTCAAAGCACTAAATCCATGATAGTTGAAAGGAGTTGAAACTTGCCTAAAAGTTTCTAAAGGGCTTAAACCTGTGACATTTTAACCTCACGTTATAATAAATAAAGTTAGCATCCAAGAACCAGACTGATAATTAAAATATATATTTTGTCAACGTTTTTAAGTCTTATTTTTGTTGTCTCGTGTTCTTATTTGCAGTACTCTTTCATCTTCAATAGCTTCTATGGCAGCTGTTATTTGGGAAGATATATTGAAGGAAAGATTTTCTCACATTCCTGAGAATAGAAAGACCCTCATAACTAAATGTCTTGTGATATTCTTTGGTTTATCTTGTATGGGTATTGCATTCATGGTTTTGTACATTGGAGGAAATCTAGTTCAGGTTCATATCTCTTACAAGCAACAAACAATTCTAATAATTCTTAATTCATTAATGGAATTTTTAAGAGACTTTGTCAATTGAATGAATCAAGTAAAATATTAAGTAATGACTGTCATAACACAATGGCAGCTTGTGTCCAGTATGTCACAATTAAAGTTTAATACATTTTCAGTTGTCATCCTCTTTCTTTGGAGCAACAATAGGTCCTTTGCTTGGCTTGTTTCTCTTAGGAGCACTTATTCCGTGGGCGAATTGGACAGTAAGCATTTTACATGCAAATCTCTAACATTTCATTTTTCTATTTTCTATATGTGTATGCACTGTAATATCAATATCAGATCAGATCATTGCCACATAAAACTTCTCCATTCTTTTTAAACAATACACTATTGTTAATAAAATAGACCATTTTGATGTTTTTTTGTTTAAAAGGGGGCATTATCTGGAACTATTTCTAGTCTGGTGATAGTATTCTGGATGATGTTTGGTCAAACCTTCTCAGGATTACAACGCCATCGACTTCCAACTGACATAAGCAAATGTGATGGATTAGACATTGGAAATTTGACATCTACAACATCCACCTATCATAATTTATACACAACCACACCCTCTGTCATATCGGAGTCACATGAATCGGAATCCATGTAAGTTTTGTTTGTTTGTTTGTTTTTTTTTACATCACTTTCAACATTATTTTAGTCATTTCGTGACGAGCCCTACTCGTAGTCCAAGTAATGATCCAAATAAGAATTAATCAATTATAATAACAATGTATTCCTCTTTTGCGGTTTTCTTTGGGTTATATATTCCTATCAATTTCATTTCAGATCTGGTTTGAAGCTGTTTTACTCCATATCATTTGCTTGGTATTCACTTATAGCAGTTGCTATTGTTCTCGTGGTTGGCACTGTGATTAGCATTCTGACAGGTGTGACTCTTACATTCTATTGGAATGCAATTCATATATATATATATATATATATATTAGTATTATAAGACTAAACATCAAAGGCATTATCCCAGCGTTTGTCTGAAAAACAATAGAAACAAACATTGGCACCTACCCCTAGAGTATTTGATGATACAATAATTATTGCATACAATTTCATGACAGTATAATTGTTGCTTAAATAGCATACTATAGCATACCATTTTAAGAATATATTAATTTATCATTTACTCTATTCATAAAAAAGCTTCGATCATATTTCATTTTACAGGGGTAAATGATCCGTCAGACACAAAGCCAGAACTGTACTTCGCCTGCATTAGGAAATATTGTGGCAAGCGATATTACATTGCTAATCATGCGACATATAAAGTAAGTATATGTTCAGTGTAGCACGCCATAAACACTTTATATGCACTCATAAAATGCAGATGTCAGCACGACATATCTGATCATTCATTGAGATAATTCATTGGCCTCTTATAATTTAAGTATTGCAGATAGAATCTCTAACCTTTTTGTACGTTTTTATTTTGAAGGAGGTACGCAGTTCACCTGATCAGCAAGAAAAAACAACTTGGTTTGAGGACCGACACGCTGGAATAGAACTTGATATTGATACCAATTCGACTTCTTTATAGTATTTACACTTGATAAAAATTAGTTTAGTCTCTTTGATTTCTGTATTTTTTGTTCTGTATATTTTACTTGACAGACATCTTAACCATCTCACTGGCTGACTCAAGGCAGCTGTTTCTTGGTCCTGTCCCCGGGATGCCACTTTCTCTCCACTCTGCCGGCACCGACGGACTTCGTGTCGGCGAAGTGGGCAGAAAAGGGCATTCCTCTTGCGATAAACATGAACCACCATTGCAGATAAGAGGCAGATTTATTTCTGAATTATGATTAGCTAATATTATAGTTTAGTTTAGTTTATAGTTTTTAGTTTATTAGAGATTTCTTGACACCTCTGTTTTCGTTTGATAAGTTCCAAAAGAAGAATTTAATTGCATAAAGAATTGTAACTGGAACATGCATCTATACAACTTCACAGCTTGCAAATATCTCCATGCATGTCTAATGCTATACAAAGCAAGGAAGCAGGGAATATTGGCTACAACAAAGCTCACACCAGGGGTGGCTACAACACCTGTATTATGGCTCGTGGGCTTAAAAAGTCACAAGGATCCCGCCTTAGACCAAAAAACCTTATCTTGATTTTCTACATGGGTCTCCTGTGGGTACAATAGACCCTACTACCACTACCAATGGGAAAGATTTGGATATCATTCCCATATCATGACACAATCACTTAATGAGACGCAAAGCATTCAAGCCACCAAAGCCTGGATATCATAAAGGCGACTTCCAAGATAGTAAACGCTTCTCAAAGCATAGAATCTGGCCTACAGCATCCTGCCATTGAAATAAGTCCTAAAGTGAAGTCCGATTTACATTAGTGGACTTCATGTTTATCCTCCCACAATGGAACTAACTTGTTTACAGCCATATTTGATGTCCTCTCAGCCAGCACTGTTCACTTAATGTGTATGTTCTATGCCTCAGGAAAAGCATATGGCATATTACAGGCCTGGTCCTAGACTTCCTCTAGACACGATACTACATGATTATGGAACCACTCCACATCATACATGGAATCACTCCACATCATATATGGAACCACTCCACATCATATTTGGAACCACTCCACATCATACATGGAACCACTCCACATCAAATATGGAACCACTCCACATCATACATGGAACCACTCCACATCATGGTTTTCAGACGATTTGTAATGTGTTTGGGTATAGCAATGTGTGCCTATTGTTGTTCAAGTCCTGCCCAGCAGAGGCCGCTCTCACCACATGTTTGTTATCATTTGCCTGTGGCGCCCCCATTAGCAAAGCAAGCCTCAATAGATAAATCAAATCTTTAGTCTTTGCTTGACCCGAGGTTATTTTATACACATTTCCTTCGATGCAGGCAACGCCACTCAGTTCGCATGTCAGTGGTGGGTGCCCTCAATCATTTCTGTAATATATTAGAGAACCCACAATCTGGCCTCACGCCTTCCTACCAATTAACAAGGCCTTATCACTCCCAAACCCAGGATTTAGGGCTCAGCCATATTATATTGTGTTATCATCTGAACAGTTTGAACCTCTGTGGACTGAGTGAAATTGTTCGAAATTATGTGTTGGGTGGCGGGTAATGATCAATAAAACTTATCTCCATCAATGAATTATTGATTTATGTTATCTGTAAGTGGCATTGGATATTAGATTGTAAAATGTCCTCCAGAACACTGGGAGACAGAAGCAGTTGGCTTCCAGTTTACCTCCTCCCACACCCAGTGTGAACTCACTCCTACCAGTGTGAACTCACTCCTACCAATGTGAACTCACTCCTACCAGTGTGAACTCGCTCCTACCAGTGTGAACTCACTCCTACCAATGTGAACTCACTCCTACCAATGTGAACTCACTCCTACCAGTGTGAACTCGCTCCTACCAGTGTGAACTCACTCCTACCAGTGTGAACTCACTCCTACCAGTGTGAACTCGCTCCTACCAATGTGAACTCACTCCTACCAGTGTGAACTCGCTCCTACCAATGTGAACTCACTCCTACCAGCGTGAACTCACTCCTAGCAATGTGAACTCACTCCTACATGCCATGCAGCCTTAGTTCAGCCCCAGGTGTCTGAACTAGCTACCAGTTCACCTCCTCCTCCACCCAGTGTGAACTCACTCCTACCTGCCATGCAGGCTTAGTTCAGCCCCAGGTGTCTGCAGCGGCTACCAGTTTACCTCCTCCTCCACCCAGTGTGAACTCACTCCTACCTGCCATGCAGATGCAGGCTTAGTTCGGCCCCAAGTATCTGCAGCGTCTGCCAGTATTTTGTATCAAATGTATATACGTCTTCAACACAGATTAATGAATACAGGGTGTTTTATTTTCATCACTTAACCTTCATTTTGCTCTTTCTGAAAAGTTCGACATTTTAATAGATATATGAGGAAGAATACTTTTGTACAATCTGTTGAGGCAAAACAGAATAAAATAAAAGGTCCCTTAAAATATTAAAATCCAACATAATTTAACCTTTAATAGCTCATAAAAGGCCAAATTGATATATTACCCAGAACAGTTATAATACTTGTGTCCCCATGGAATGTCCTAGTCTAGACCTAGAAGTTCCAGCAGGTCAATATGTAACAATTATACCACCACTGGACAGTGTAGCTATGGTATGATTTGTAGGTTCGAACTTGTTGCCACCACTATAAAATGAAAACTGACGAATTTGAATTTTCGGGAGGCTTGAGAAAAATTGGGGAACTAGAAATTATAAAAATGTCAAAAATAATGATTATAGGAACATAGTATAAATATGAAAGTTACGGTAAAAAATGAACCACAATGAACCACAGTTCACTGACAATATATTGGTAACTGTGGTAATCGGGTCTCGGCTATCCTATGGTAACTGTGGGAAACTCTCTTGCTGTGATTCTACAGGCCAATATATCTGACGACTATACCTATCAATGATGGCTGCAGAGTCCATACGTACGGTGTATAAAAGGGGTATTTATTGATATGACATTAGATGAGGAATGCACATTAAAACAACAAATGTAAAAAGGTTATCACTTAGCGTGAGTGGTAGGAAAGATATATAAGCATGATCATATAACAGGCAGATTGATGGAGTAATTGGGCTTAGAGAGGCTTGTTTGTCCATTAATGTTTGTCCAACGGTACAGGCCTAACACCCTGACAGACTACAATAGAGGTCATGCGATTGTATACATGTCGCCACCTGGTGGTCAAAAGAGTACATCCAGTACTTGGCACTTTCAGCAAAACACAATGACCATGGTCAGTGCATTTTGGTTGATTTTAGTGAGAAAGCTCGATTGTATCAGTTTCTTGGCCACATATCATTTAAGCATACCCCAAATCTCTGTAAAATTGCCTGTGACCTCTGTGGTTTTATGAATGCTTTAAGGGTTATGTGCCAATGGTGCCCGTACACTAGGCACACATGTACCACTGAAAATCAAATAATATATATTAAAGTTTATAGAGATTAAACAAAAACAAAATTTCAGATCAAAAAATAAAATTCTCTGTTGGCATCCACAAATGATCTGTTTTAGCTTGTTTCTTGTTAACAATAGGCAGTTCTTGGAATCTCCTTATCTGTCTTGACAATAAAATACTTATAAAGATAGTGTTATCTCAGCAAACAAACAGAAAGTATTTTCTCAGCAAATTTATAATTTGAAATAGCTATTAAATGACCTGTCATGTCTTTTATTGCTTTTCTAACTTTTACTGTTCAAAGATCAACTATTTAGTTAAACCTCCTCAGATATCAAGATATAAATCATCAATAATATGAATAGGAATAAGAATGTCATGAGAAGTTATAAATCATCATGCACTCTCCCACATTTTCTGGACAAAATTAAAATATTATGAATATGTAATCTTTATTTATATTAGAGCTTTATAATAAATGAATGGTTCTCTAACTTATTGGTTTGAAAATAAAATAATTATTTTCAAGATAAAAGCACAGATGTGTCAGAATCTCTAAAATATTGCCCTGATAGGACCACTGATATGACCGCTATTTGGACACTATATTTGATTAACTTGCATATCTTCACAAATCTTCATTGCAGACCTATGTCATAACATATACCGACTATGCACAGGAATTACTAACCTTTCATGTCATATTAAAGCAATAAACACGTCCATAAACTTTACAAAAAACGATAGAAAGCAATACCTTTGTACATCCCGGTATCTTTGGATATTCTAGTACTTACCTATATAAGACCATTATTGAATTGTGGTAGACAAGCGATTAACAGTGTGAATCTACCATACTAAATGTAGTTATAAAACGTATATACTATTTTTTTTTAATATTGAATAACCAAAGTAAACTAACACGAAGAACAATGGCATTTCAAAACAACTATTTCCATTTTATGGATTACATATTATTTGTGCTTTTGTTCATTGTGTCCATGGGAATTGGAGTATATTTTGGATTTAGTGGAAACAAACAAAGTACAACAGGAGAATATCTGATGGGAAATCGCAACATGAAGCTTGCCCCAGTGGCCATGTCTCTGGTGGTTTCAGTAATATCAGGAAACACCCTACTCGGCGCCCCGGCCGAGATATACTCCTATGGCATCATGTACTGGTTCAAGTTTTTGGGATTTGTACCAGCAACTATAATAGTGGCATTCTATTTTGTGCCATTATTCTTTCCTCTTGGAATAACAAGTGCTAATGAGGTACATTTGAAAAAAGTTTAATCTGATGATAAAATATTTGATTCTGTTTATTAATTCAAACAATCTAATTGCTATTCATTATTTTACTGAAGCAATTTGATTAAACATGGAGATGACTGTTATTCATTGCTTCTACTGAAAGCAATGATGTATCTTAAGGATGTATGTTGTGATTTGAATGGAAGTTAAGATTTAAAGTATTAATTCATTATCATTTACCTTATTTTGATATTCATAAATTTGTATTGTAGTACTTGGAAATGCGGTTTAAAAGTAAGAGTGTGCGCTGGCTGGGAACATTAATTGTCATGTTAAATCAGGTAATCTCCATAGCTAATGAAAGGCTATCATCAACTGAAGCTTGACATACTTCATATTACATATTTGACAAGTGATAAGATGTTTTTTACAATATATTTATCTTTTTTGTTTAGTCTCTATACGTAGGAACTGTCATATACGGACCTGCTACTGCATTACAGACCAGTGAGTTATTGTCTTGATTATTGTTATGTTATTTGTTTTTTTATTAACGACCTTTACAGCACATCAGGTCGGATAGAACTCTGCCACTGGGACTCAATTCCGTACTCTTTTTGAAGAGTAATTGGAAGTCTTTCTTTTGCATTACCACATAGACATGATATCACAATCAACGGCCTCTGATAACCAGCCATGGAGCATCGTCTGCAGTACAAATCAACTCAGTAGCAGATATCCACCTTTCCTAACCATACAGCATGATCAAAATACCTTTCTCAGCCGAGATTCAAACCCCATGCCTTTAGCATGGGAAAATGACGTCTTACCAACTGAGCCACGTCATATCCCATTTGATTTTATAATACTCTCAAAACCATATAAATATGAAGACCAGACAACATGCTGTACAATGTAAATTCATGCTTGTGACAACCCCCTTTGGTGCTTCTTTTCTACATTGAATCCCAGCACATATACATATATTTTTACATATTTCCTCTTCAGCTACTGGTTTCCCTCCTTGGGCCTCAATTCTCTTTGTTAGCGTCATTGGCACTGGCTATACAGCTGTGGTATGTTCATTCAAAACTCTTCAAAACTCATTCAAGTTTTTTCCAAGTTGAAAATTTCAACATCAACAACTGACTTGACTTGACTATATTTTACATTTAGGGAGGCATCAAAGCTGTTGTTTGGGCTGATTTCATCCAATCTTTCGTAATGGTCATGGGAATGTTGGCAATTATCATCATTGTACGTAGATTTCTTTATCCATCTTCAATTTGAAATCTATAGAATTCATTCTTCATATCATGTTATATCCTTCCTTATATTTTGCAGGGCATTGTTGAAGTTGGGAGTCCTGGGGAAGTGTGGAACATTAATGACCAGTGGGGAAGAATATTTATTGAGTAGGTTACTCATATTTTCATATTTGAACGAATTTTACAATCTCTCATAGCTCAGGAATTATTGCAAGAAGAAACGGAATTAATATATGTTGTAAGGCAATTAGAGTACTCTCGTTAAACGGGTTCAACTCAGTAATTTAAACGGGTTTGACTTGATTTGTGCAGCAGGTGACTGATGTTACTGATTATTGAGTATTGCTCTGATTGGTTCATGCAAAT
The DNA here is from genome assembly GCA_949316495.1 of Amphiduros pacificus. Classification (NCBI taxonomy): domain Eukaryota; kingdom Metazoa; phylum Annelida; class Polychaeta; order Phyllodocida; family Hesionidae; genus Amphiduros; species Amphiduros pacificus. Next base: position 33,937,654 of record OX439001.1, read on the forward strand.
ATAGAACAGGGAATCCCCAAACAACGACCAGAAGGTTATGATGTATTTTTAGTTGGTGTTCGTATGTATGGTTGGAATTCTGGCCAATCATCCAGGCACCTGCGAGTACATTCACCGTCCCAGGCATGTCGGCACTGTTGTTAATGTCTGCTGTTTATGTGAAGACCACAGTACAATTAACAACCATTTTAGCAGAATAAGATAGAAGTCAACAGACTGGCACCGGGAATTAATGTCATAATCTATTCGGTCACAGGAGAGGTTACTTTTGAGATATTCACATGGACATGATGACACAAATCACAACATTCGATACAATCAGTCACTGGCAAGAGCCGGTTTCAGTTATGTTTCGCGCAATGATTTCAGCTACAGCTTGGACCTGACAACAAGGTTCACCGTATGGAATCATCTCTTTGGGTACTGCTTATACTGGATGGGCGGATATGGTGTCGCCCAATCACAAGTACAGAGATTCTGTGGCATGTCAACAGTGGAGAAAGGGAAAATGTAAGTGAATATATATATCAAATGAACATTACAACTTGCATATTGAAGCCATGCATGCAAGATTAACGCATTCATGAAATAAAGTTTTCAGGCTCCTTGCATAATTTAAATGTTTATACCCCAACCTTTGCGATCAAATGCTATTACCCATCACATTTCCCAGACATACATTTCTGTGCCATTTGGAAGTGGATGAGTCTTCTGCCAAAATCCAAATCATACATTGGACACTTGTTCAACAACCTTTATATAGCTATATATTCGGGATTCTCACATATCATCATTCTGTGTCCCACACAAACACCTCCTTAGTACACTATGGACACCTTTAGGTTGGGACAGTGGAGTGATTTGGCTTACAGAGCCCTATTTGTCCATTAATGTTTGTCCAATGGTACAGGCCTAACACCCTGACAGACCACAATAAAGGTCACATGCTTATATACATGTGGCCACCCGGAGGTCAAAAGACTACAGCCAATACTTGGCACATTCAGAAATACACCATAACCATGGCCAGTGTATTTTAGTTGATTTCAGTGACATAGCTTGATTGTATCACAGTCAGTTTCATGTCCACATATCATTTAAACATACCCCAAACCTCTTTAAAATTGCCTGTGTTCTCTGTGATTTCATTAATGCTTTGATAGATGTGAAAATGTTGAGAAATCTGAAAATGTAAAATACGTGAATTTATATTTCAGAGCCATGTTGGTGAATGCCCCTCTATTTGCCATGTTCCAGACCTTAGCTTGTGGAGCAGGAATGGTGGCATTCGCCTACTACACAAAGAAAGGATGTGACCCAATGGCTGCAGGATTTATAGATAATTCAAACCAGGTTTAGAAAATATAGATGTCCATACTTGTACTTTCAGACGTGGTTTAACTACATATTGCAAAACCTTTGAATTACAACACTCCAAAAACAATTATAGAGAAGAAAAGAAGTTTTGTTTTTTCAAATATAGATACAAGTCAATTTTGGATTGTATTTAGTTCTTTAAGGATTGATAATATGATGATTTCAGCTCATTCCATATTTTGTGATGGAGGTTATGAACTATCCAGGACTTCCAGGCATATTTGTTTCTGGTCTGTTTAGTGGTTGCCTTAGGTAGGTAAAAATATGAAATAAATGAAGGTATTTTTGAGACAATAAAGACTTTCACACACTGTAAAAACTATAAATCTAAGTAATACACACACTTGAAATAACCAAATGTTGCTGAATGTGTTTGTAGTTCCCTTTCATCTTCAATAGCGTCTATGGCAGCTGTTATTTGGGAAGATTTATTAAAGGAAAGTTATTCCCATATTTCTGAGTACTGGAAAGCCTTCATTAGTAAATGCCTGGTGATATTATTTGGTGTATTATGTATGGGTATTGCATTCATGGTTTTGTACATTGGAGGCAATCTTGTTCAGGTACAAAGGGGGTCTTATATTATTTATGAGGGATACCATATAATGCTTTTAATTTTATTTACTCAAGATAAGAATATTATACCAATAGGCCAAAATCTATTAAAGATACGTATATTAAACCAACAAGCTATAACTTATTCAAGATAAACATATTATACAAATAAGCTATAACTTTATACTTATATTATACCAATAAGCTATAACAGATATTTGATACAAAAATACCACAATGCAATGATATTTCTGTTTCTAATCTAAACATATCACAACACGTTCACTTTTAGTTGGGCTCGTCTTTCTTTGGGGCCACTATAGGCCCTTTACTTGGCATATTTATGTTGGGAGCGCTAGTGCCATGGGCAAATTGGGTGGTAAGCTTTAACATGTAAATCTTTTTGAGTAATTCAATCTTGTTGTGATAAATCAGGAACCTCATTCCATTTTATTTGCCTTGAAAAAAATAGAATCACAAAAAGGTAACATTGTGGGTATGTGAGTGTTTTGAGTGGCTATTATTAATGATATTGTGAAAGATTACAAACAAAGCAGTTCTTTAATTATTTGCATGCACCTGTATGCTTTGATGATTGGTGTTATTTTTATTTTATGAACTTTCTTACACCAGGGGGCTCTGACTGGCACAATTTGCAGTCAGGTGATTGTATTCTGGATGATGTTTGGTCAGACCTTCGCAGGATTACAACGCCAAAGCCTTCCAACTGATATAAGCAAATGTGATGCAAATAATATGAACTCAACATCAACAAGAATACCAACATTTGATTCTTTTTCAACTATTTCCTTTGACATGTCAACCAGTGATTTTGTTCAAAATGAGGATGAACCGCTGTGAGTTAACTCTTAGTGCGAACATTGGATCAGTCTTTTCAGAAATGGGATGCCCTATGAATTATTTCTGTCCTTTGTTGTATGCACATAATGCTGAAGAATTTTGTTGTAATATATATCTATTCTGTGTCCTATTTCTAATTTGTGGCCAATCCATGACCAGTTGGGCCCCCTGATCTCTGTCTGGAGAGAACACAAATTAGGGACGCAGAAAGGGTCAAAACGTAGGAATTAATATATTTTTAGATTTCACAATCGACTATTTACCAGGATTAATAAAGCTGTCTACCGGTGAATCATACGAATATTAGGAAAAGATAATTAAGGTTTAAGTATTGAACATATATGCATAGAGTAACGTACTTAATTGGCAATCTTTTATAGGTCTGGTTTGGAGCTGTTTTATAACATTCCATTTGTTTGGTATTCAGTGATAGCAGTTCTAATTGTTCTTGTTGTGGGGACTTTGGTCAGCATTTTAACAGGTTTGTTATTTATCTATCTTCTCATTGTTGAATTACTGTAATGAACATGATACTACAAAGATGATGATAAGGTTGGTTGGGCTTTATATCACATTTCAGTATAACAACGCTGGAATTAAAATACATTTTACTGTCAGGTCAATACGTTGAATATGGGTCCAAACATGACTTAATGAATTTGTCAGAGATGATATGATGAGAAATTCAAGTGTCACGACATGTCAGGACAAGTTGTACCATTATTTAGCCTTGGATTGCCCTGCATTTACAGCTTGGCTACCATAATAAAATATTGATGCCCTTCAAACGATGCCTGTGAATTTACTCTCAACACAGCCCCTTTCATCGTTTAATCCCCCCAAATTCAGTAGTTGACATGGTAGAAGAAAATGCGTCATATAAAATGAAATGTTACATATATAGATTGGCGATATTCAGATTATATGTAATCCGATGCAGTATTTATAAATGTCTTGCTTATTTCTTTGCCTATTCTTAATACAAAAATATAATTGTCGTTTTATGTACAGGAGTAAATGATCTCTCAAAGACAAGTCCGACACTTTACTTTTCTTGTTGGAAAACATATTGTGGAAAGAAATATTACAATTCCAATTCTAGCAAAACAGCAAATAACAATGTAAGTATGTGGTAAAAATATGACCTTATGATATGCAACTGATGAAATTCAATATTGAACATAAATTTAAAAAAAATCTATTTTATAACCGAGTATTTTTCCTGAATTGACTGAATCTAAAATTAATATGTAATTCTTTTCAACTGACTATTTTTATAACATTGTTTTTAGGACAAACTAACCTCGCCTTGTGTAAACAATCAACAAGAAAAAAAAGCTGGTTTCGAAGACCTTCAGGGGAAGATTATAGTAGAAACAATTCGTCTATAGAATTATATTCATGTTTGTTTTTTGTTGGCAATAGGCTGTATGGATTTACATTGTGCGGCCGTTTCATTTGAAGTCCAGGTTTAGTGTCATATCGTAATTAATGACAATATGTGTTACTGATAACTTATTCATTTTTAAGTTGAAATTGAACACTGTATGTCTATCCATCATGATGTAAGGATTCCATCATGATGAATTCAGCCACATTTCCAGCCATGAGGGCACATTCACTTTAGTATTAATAGTGATAGCATATTTATATTGTTCACAATGTTAATCCCTTAATCAAGCTTGTGACCGGATAAAGCTTCTTTGATGGTTTCGTTTTTTTGTGAAAACAATAAAAAAAACGTCATGTAGATTTTAACTGGTTTCGGTAAAAGTTCTTAAAGTCAAATATAATTTTCAAGACCATGAAATCTAGTTTTAAATTAACAATAATTTGAAACAATCCTCATTGATCTCCAAAATAAATTCCAAGAACCATAAACAGACATAAGAACACAAAATTGGAATTAATTGATCCTAATGACCTGTTCAGATATATACGATAATCACTTATGTCCCACAATATGTGTAGTAACTCTTTTCCTTCCCTGGGATATGATATAATTTACGACTTTGGATAATATAATAAGAGTCTCCTGCTATTGAGTGTGGGGCGTTAATGAAAATCTTCTCTTATGGAGTGTGGGGCGTTTATGAAAATCTTCTGTTATGGAGTGGAGGGTGTTTATGAAAATCTTCTGTTATGGAGTGCAGGGCGTTTGTACAAAACTGTTATGGATGGTAGGGCGTTTATGATAGTCTTCTGTTATTGAGTGTGGGGCGTTTATGAATGTCTCCTGTTATGGAGCGTGGGGCGTTTATGAAAGTCAATATATCATAGGCTGAGAAGCAAATGGTTAATATTTGAGCTAATCAATAATCAATTCATCGTTGAGCACTAGAAGAAAGAATTTTGACCGAAATAGACACAATACTCATTTCTACCAGCTTGTCTGAGGACAAAACAAAAACAACTCATACACGGGCTCAGACAGAACAGCAATGACACTGGAATTGGTGACTGGGAAAAAACATTCAAATACTAAGTCACCAGTTACATTAAAAAAGAGTTTGTTGACTGAATTGTAAAGAGGGAATTATTTATTATACGTAGCGTTTACCCAGGATCGCAGACTTCAAGAACCATGTGTTGGCCAGGGAAGGACTTTGTCGTATACATGTGTCTCTTCAGTCTGGGTGAGATCTATTATTTTACATGTATATAATTATATTATAATTCTCAACGCTACACATTGTACATAAGGAAATACGTCTTCTGCATTATTGTATTTTTTCCTTTATTGTGAGGAAATACACTTGAAGCGCGATTTATCATGTCAATGTGGGATATTGATGATTACATTATATGTAATGAGTGAATATAATAAACTATATATATATATATATATATATATATATATATATATATATATATATATATATATATATATATATATATATATATATATATATATATATATATATATATATATATATATATATATATATATATATATATATATATATATATATATATATATATATATATATATATATATATATATATATATATATATATATATATATATATATATATATATATATCATGTAATGAGTGAATATATCATATATATATATATATATGAGTGAATATATATATATATATATATATATATATATATATATATATATATATATATATATATATATATATATATATATATATATATATATATATATATCATGTAATGAGTGAATATATCATAGTTGAATATGTCAATTTCAGTGATCTACTCTCGATGAAACAACGGAATAGTCGGCCTGAAATTGACACAAATGTCTGAAATCAAATCAGTTGACCCTTTTATGCAATGAGCTTTGAGAGGTTCTCATGTAGGAAATTAACATGGATAGGTAGTTTATGGCACAAGCAAGCATTGTTGATTTCGTCCCATTTTATGCCTTCAGAGAACAGCCTATATTTCAAAGTTCCAACCCCAATAAATATTTTATTCTAATATATAGTCGATCACATACTGAAAAGGATATAGTCTACAAATATGTAAACAAAAAGAAAACCATTTAAACTAACTTGTAGAAAAAAAACCCATTAAAACCAACTGGTAAATTTTGAAACTGATAAAATGTGATTTTCTCCAAACTAGGGTGACACTAAAATGATTTGAGTTGAATTTTGGATATTATCAGTGCAATGCAACAGTTCCAGATGTTTTATCAGAACGTTTGTGTCTCACGGGTCTGATTATATGCATTTACCCTCCCTCATGGCAAGATTGGACACTGAACATTTTTCCTGGGTCCTTATTTCAATACAAACATTGGCCGTACTTGGGCTGGGCTTTTTCATGACAATACATATTAACACATACCCGAACACAACATCTTTGAGTTCATCTTAGTTGTGGAACCCCGACTCGCGCGAGCAGAGCTCTGGTGGCTACGTCGGGTTGTGAGGTGTCCCCTATCACTCGTGAAGAGACAGGTCGCGACACAGTGTCGCGACCTCAGTGTAGAAAGCAGACACACTCTACACTTATTATTAAGATATCCCAAATATCTTACACATCTAATCTTGCTTCCTGGCGAGTTTCATGTCTGAATAAAATCATTTGAAGAAGTTATTTGGGGTCGCACTTCAGAGGCAGTGAATACCTCCCACTGATGAGCCATCGGAGGTGTTTGGAGTGTGCATCCTAACACCATATGAACACCTACGATTGGCTGTATCGTAAGTAGGTCAAGGAGAGGCCCCAAGTTTGTTGCACATGTAAAACAGTATTCTGTCAGAAATTTAGTTGTATCGAGCTCCCGTAATCTAAACAAATATAAAAGCACACCAGGTGATCAAATTTAAGTACCAGAAAATCAACTTTTTCCTTTGTCACCTCATATCTGTCACGAGAATGTCACACTAGGTGTGTGGTTTGGAATCTCTTCATGGGTGAATGGGATGACACTGAAACGGTCATATAGCTCCGACCAGAAGAGAACAAGGAGGACCAAATGCCGTTTCTCTTAAACTAAGTTCATCTGATCTTCAAAACGTGGAGTTGTCCAAATTTAATCTTGTTGGTCAAGATCGAAATTCACAAGTCACGTGTGATCTGTTTGTGGAGAAATAATGGATTGACACTACAGAATTACATACTAAGTGAATATTCCAAATTGTACATGATTAAGTTAAATGGGCATAAGGGGCGATCCATTTGATTTTTGTGGGGTGGGGTGGGAGATTTTGGAAAAAAAATTTATTCACCCACCCCATCCCAGAAAAAAAATTTATTCATTCACCCCACACCAGAAAAAAAAATTATTCATCCACCCTACCAAAGAAAAAAAAATTATTCATCCAGTACTGCTGTCCCACCCCACCCCACAAAAATCAAATGGATCGCCCCTTAACAAGAAAAAAAAATTATTCACCCACCCCACACCAGAAAAAAAAATTATTCACCCACCCCACACCAGAAAAAAAAATTATTCATCCACCCTACCAAAGAAAAAAAAATTATTCATCCAGTACTGCTGTCCCACCCCACCCCACAAAAATCAAATGGATCGCCCCTAACTCATGGGGCGTGGAGGAAAGGGAACGATTGCAATATCCATCTCAATATTTCTATCCTTATGTTCATTCTTATCTTGTCCGGGCAATATTGCTTTTCATACTAATCAGTGCATTTTCTTCTCAAAAATAATCTTCTTGCTTTTTTTTAACTGACGGTTTTCTGGACTATTTTTTTAAACCACAAAACAAAGCCGTATAAAATAACATATAAAATGAAATAGTCGTTGCGATCAGTCATTCTCCCCTACTGTGTGAAATTTCAATCCGGCAGCATTTGTCTGGTATGTCTAGTATCTGCGCAAAATAGTTTCTATCATATTTTCATTATATCATATATGACGCAGGGCTGTTGATGAGTTGCGCAGCGTCGGGATGCGAGTCCCAGATGGAGGAGTGCTGGCAGCCTCTGGTTCATGCCGGCTATGGTGAGCTTGAACCTCCTCATCTCTACATGGATGTCAGCTCCTACCTCCACGTGGCCATACCCCCCGAGCATAAGAGGGCACAGTGGAGATATATTTGTGAGTAAGTGTTGATGAAAGTTTCAATGTTAACGGAGTATCAAGACTCATGACCATTACTATCCCTTATATAAGTACTTGTTTATGCTTTACGAAGCTCAGTCAACACGATTCCATTTTATTTACTTTAAACCTATAGTATTTTTGCAATTATATACTGATATCCATATGTTAGGTATGAAATATGTTCTATGCAATAAACAGTACAATATATTTGTCTCGGATAACTTCGTGTATTTTCTTTTTCTTATTGACGGTCATAAATACTCGGCTGGTGTTAAATTTGTCAGTCAATTTGTCATCAACATTTGAGCTTTGTGTTTTGATTTCAGCTTGCTTCTCACCGTTCATGACTGTTACGAGTTGTTATATACAGAGTGCTCTGGGGAAAGTCATCTATTCCTACTGGGGCTAAAGGATGCGCAGATATACATGTGTGACAGCGCACTCAAAGGTAAGAGTGAATTGATTGTCCACAATATAAAAAGCATAAACCTATTTTTTATTTTATCCCTTGCATTGAATTAGCTTATGTGGCTTATAAGGGTCTATTCCCTAAAAGTTTCCATTGTTTCTCTGCCAGAAAAGCGTTGCGTATTGTTATATATATTTTGATTTTTTATGAATTTTTCTGAATATTAAAGTGATTCTCTCTTATATTAACCTTTAATATATGGGTATCCTCAGTTCTTTTTGTTATTTCTTATTCCTTTATTGAATACATTAAAGAGGCATCCAGAACATTTAATAATGAAAACTTTGGATGTAGAAAAAGGGTAAGGGTTTAAAACACCTAACTATTTATATGTTGTTATATGTTTCAGTGTTTGTGAATCACCAAAATTGTTTAAATTCGGCCCCGGTGTGGAATGCAGTGCAGACTTGCAGCCGAGAATATATTCATCGCGTTGACACAGCAGATGGCGGCACTATCGCAGACAACATATGTAAGTAAGTGACTTTCACATCATAACGTTTGAATATTAATAACTAAGTTTCCAGCAGAAATACACAAGCATAAGTCTCCAAAGTGTCTCCAGCCCCCCTGGATCCGCAACTGATATTTGAAAAAGCTCATATTTTGATCTCTGTGGTGTTTCAGTCAAACAGACTGGGCTTGCTGAGTGTTGACCAGAGAACACTATTTTACTGTTTTGCAGATGGACCAGGGATCTTGTGGATTGCGGACGAGATGGGGTGAAGTTTGAATGTGGGCGAGTAGCAGCGGACTTCTATCACACCTATACATTACACCTCATAGACCATGTATCCAATGCCAGACACTGCGAATATGCAGGTCAGTAGCACCCCAAAGGTTAAGGCCAAAGGTTAAGGCCAAAGGTTAAGGCCAAAGGTTTAGCCCAAAGGTTTAGCCCAAAGGTTAAGCCCAAAGGTTAAGCCCAAAGGTTAAGCCCAAAGGTTAAGCCCAAAGGTTAAGCACAAAGGTTAAGCACGAAGGTCAAGCATGTCACCCATTTCAACTGCTGTTATAATTATCTAAATCATTATTATTTCAAGCAATGACCATCCAGATGCTCAATTTACTGTAGATTTTCGTTTAAATATAAACAGTCAATAAACCATGTAAATGAAAATCTGAATAGATAAAAAAACCTTGATCGGTCAGTTCATCGTTGAGGTCTATTTACAAACTCCACCTGTAGGCGGCGTGGTGAACCACCAATGGTGAACCACCAATGGTGAACCACCAATGGTGAACCACCAATGGTGAACCACCAATGGTGAACCACCAATGGTGAACCACCAATGGTGAACCACCAATGGTGAACCACCAATGGTGAACCACCAATGGTGAACCACCAATGGTGAACCACCAATGGTGAACCACCAATGGTGAACCACTAATGGTGAACCACCTCATTTTATTAGACAATAACTGATAACTGTCGCAGATAGGGGCAGAAAACAACCTCACAGGTGCCCGTATGCACGTGAATTACGGCCAAACGTCACTGGAAATATGTGGTCGTTATTTGGGGGTTCCCTGTTCTATATTTATGTGAACCAATCAGAACAATCCTCCAATAATTATAATTAGTGACATTATTCGCCCGCTGCACAAACTGATTTCAACGAGAGGTCCTTGATATTCCTAATATATTTGGACTGGGATAATATATTTGGACTGGGATAATATATTTGGACTAGGATAATATATTTGGACTAGGATAATATATTTGGACTAGGATAATATATTTGGACTAGGATAATATATTTGGACTAGGATAATATATTTGGACTAGGATAATATATTTGGACTAGGATAATATATTTGGACTAGGATAGTCTACTCATTATAAGCATGTTTGATGTTGAGGTTGGGTCACGTGACATGTTTCAGGGCTGGAGGTTTGGGAGCTGGCCGTGATTGGCGTGGCTGCGGGGCTGGTGGCCGTCACCCTCATCTGGATCGGCATCGTCTTCAGCCGGGTCGGCAGAGACAGCATTACCGCCACCTGCCGGAATTGTTGCATCTGTGACGAACTATGTAGAAATGTTGACTGACATTTAAAATGAGCATATTAGGAAATTATAATCGTTAAAAAGTGGTTTAAGTTTTGACTCTATAAATACTTTGTATTTTCAAGGGGAGCAATTGGGTATTGTTTTCAAATTTCATGTTGACAATACTAAAGCCTATAAAAAGATAAAATATTCTGTTTAGAATAAAAATGAGATGTCATTTATGAAAATATGTAGCCATGTTTGTCTCAAGGTTTATCTTTTAAATGTCAAGGTTGTGAATATTTAATATCAGCACTATAAATAGAAATGATACAATAATCCATTCACAAGTTTAGCTGCAACAAATGACTTGATATTCAGCCAATTTGAAACAAAAGGTGAAAAATATATAGAAGGTGAAAACGACCCCAAAAAACTGCTAAGTCCAGCAGAATGGGGGTGGGGTGGGTGGGGGGGGGGGGGGGGGGGTGTGGTTCGAGTGTCAAAGGCAGCGTTCTAAATGGCCACATTACCTTACTAACATTATTTGTACATTTACCACTGTGATAAATGTCAGCATGGTACCATTTACAAAATAAGATTTTTTCCACATAACATTTTTATATTACCATCGTCCTCTTTCTTTTTATATGCACCAGGAACATTTTATTATCCTTTAAATAGCTGATTATTTAATTGCATTCATTGTAATATCATCAAAAGAGTATGGATCAATTATAATGTACAGCTTCGTTTGACATTGCAGTAATTATGTAATTAATTTTTCACTTTGGCTGTCGTTAAAGTGCCCTTTGGCTCTCCCAAAACGTTACTTTGGAAAGTGTTTTTCCCTCATTAAATGTTATTGACACAAAAGATAATGTATTTCTAAAGTTAAGGCATTTTTTCCAATAATATTATCTAGATATTTAGTGTTTTTTTACAGAGGCCTGTGACCTGCAGTCTGCTGATTAAAGACCTCTTTAGGTAAACAGCTTGTCTTGTGATTATATAACACGTATTTACCAAGCAAAACATTACTTTTTCATATCTGTCATTTTTGTATTTTTGTTGACAGTTGATTGAGAACTGTTAGGTAATCTAGGTAGATTTTGTACAGATAACTTGCATATAACTACATTATCTTATCATATATCAATAATGTTTGCCCAAATAGGTCCCACGTTTCCATAGTAGATATTAAAGAGATTTACAGCCTTTCTGATTTGTCAGACGATAACTTAATTGCTTCATGCATACTTTGAATGATTATTAAATGTTTGAAATCGTATCCTAGCTGTGCACGTCTTCAGCTACCTTTTTTGCACCCAACATCCAATCTCAATTCACTTAGCGAAAGTACATTTAAAATTGACTGAGTAGAAAAGTGAATAATCCTCTATGGAACGTTCCTTCACCGAAAAAGTGTCAGTTGTTATTTTCAGTATACATTACACGTTGGCATAGATGATATGTTCACTCCACCTCCTGTACTAGCATCGTAACAACGGGTGACAGTGGTCATGATCACTAGCTTAGTAGTAAAGTCATGTAATATCATTTGGATCACAAATCAAGTCTGTTATCTGATCATTACTCCGTATATCATCACCATACAATCAATCACAGATCCACTCCACAGCACCGGACAACACAGTGAAACGACATTGACCATTTTTTCATAATAACAACAATAGAATTGAATGATGTCGGTGGAAAGGAACTACTTCCATGTGGTGGATTACATTGTTTTTGTCCTCATGTTCTTAGCATCTATGAGTATTGGGGTGTTTTTTGCATTTGCTGGATCTGGTCAGAAAACAACCGGAGAATATCTGATTGGAAACCGCAGCATGAAGCTGGCTCCCGTGGCATTGTCACTGGTTGTTTCTGTGGTGTCGGCAAACACCCTTCTTGGAGCCCCAGCAGAGGTGTACTCCTATGGCATCATGTACTGGTTCATGTTGATCGGATTGATACCTGCAACAATACTAGTGGCTGTCTTCCTAGTCCCTTTGTTCTATTCTCTGAAGCTCATCAGTGTTAATGAGGTCAGTTGCGATCTAATCATATTTCTTGGTAAATGTTACTACTTTGTTTACCTAATTTTCACACCTTAATCTTTCAAGACTGCATGTACAACTCTTTTATTAAACGATATTGAGGAATACAGGATTAAGAAAAAAAAACTATCTAAAAAAAGCTAACAAATGTTTGGAGTATTTTCAGCTGGGAGATTCGGTAAGTAGTGATGGAGAAAGATGGAGAACATCTTTTTAAGCGAGTTTCCAACTCCCAACCAGTGCATAAACTTAGTTGTGGAACCCCGACTTGCGCGAGCAGAGCTCTGGAGGCTACGTCGGGTTGTGAGGTGTCCCCTATCACTCGTGAAGAGACAGGTCGCGACACAGTGTCGCGACCTCAGTGTGGAAGGCACGCACACAGTACACTTACTATTAAGATATGTCAAATGTCTTACACATCTAATCTTGCTTTCTGGCGAGTTTCATGTCTGAATTAAATCATTTGAAGAAGTTATTTGGGGTCGCACTTCAGAGGCAGTGAATACCTCCCACTGATGAGCCATCGTAGGTGTTTGGAGTGTGCATCCTAACACCATATGAACACCTACGATTGGCTGTATCGTAAGTAGGTCAAGGAGAGGCCCCAAGTTTGTTGCACGTGTAAAACAGTATTCTGTCAGAAATTTAGTTGTATCGAGCTCCTGTAATCTAAACAAATATAAAAGCACACCAGGTGATCAAATTTAAGTACCAGAAAATCAACTTTTTCATTTGTCACCTCATATCTGTCACGAGAATGTCACACTAGGTGTGTGGTTTGGAATCTCTTCACAGGTGAATGGGATGACACTGAAACGGTCATATTGCTCCGACCAGCCCAGCCAGAAGAGAACAAGGAGGACCAAATGCCGTTTCTCTTAAACTAGCATCAACTAACTGGTCGTTATAGCCTGTCCCATTGACTTCTATCTGACACTGTGTCACAGTCTGCACATAATACTTGTGTACACGTCCTTTTTATCATATTCAACATAGTCTTAGTTATATTGTGACGAAACTTACGTGCAGGAGACAGGATGCTGCCTCACTGAAATGACAAGTCGCAGGTACTTCACGAGTTATACTATCCGGTCACAAATTTACAAGGATAACAGGTTATAAATCAATCCTCCAAGCAGTTCCAAAGACTAAAAGTGATGCAAGAGCAATTGCAGGCACTGATGGCTTTTGAGCATTCCTGGCTCTGCCGAGATTGCATTCACGTTGCAACGTCTCATATGAACAGTTTCTATGCTTGTGCCTGAGGGGATGGCCTGCTGTCCTTGTGATTGGGAGGGTTGACATATCAAAGACCTGTGACGTGGCAATTTAATGAGGCAGCACTATATCTGCTACAAGCAGATCTTGTTATGAAATAACTAAACTAATGTTGAAAACAAACAAACAAACAAACAAACACACAAACAAACACACTAAGTTGTCTTTTTGATGTCCCCAGAGCTTGTGCATAAACCATGGCCATAAACTGAATCAAATATCATCACATCTCCACTGTCTTTAAAACACCATTTCACAGGAATGTCTCGTGTAATTTGTAAGTTGTTTGAGACTTAAAAATACAATCATATGTATCTTGATATTGTTCCTTCTGGAGCTAATATCCCAATAAACAAACGCATTTCCCCCTTGCAAACATTTCATTTCTGGAGTCACTTTCAAAGTTGGAATGTGTTCAAACTTCACTATTGCATATGGTAGGCTTCAACTGATGAAATGTTTCCTATCTAAACCAGATTCCCATTACAGGTGAATAAGGCCTTTGAGAGTGGTGTTATGCCGAAGTGACAAGAAAATGCATAATGTTTATCTTTACAAATTCCCCAGAGAGAGTAGATCGACAAGTTTTGGTGGCATTTATGTTTCAGTACCTGGAGCGGAGGTTCCAATCAAAAGCAGTGCGATACATGGGAACACTCACGCTAATGCTTGCTCAGGTAATATTCTACTCAGAATTACTTAAAAAACAAACCATAAACCTGTGTATTTTTCATAAAACCAGTAAAAAAGAATGTGCTACTTCCATATCTTGGATTCCATGAAATTGAATATTTGATATTCCATATTTTATCGAGAACAGTATTATGAGCAATAGGTTTACATCGATGTATTTGATTTGTGGAAAATATAAACAGGCATGTCTTTCACGAGTACATATTAAACGCCAAATTTCATACAATACTATAACAAGATTTGAATATCATTCCAGTCTTTGTATGTTGGAACAGTAATATTCGGACCTGCTACGGCTCTCGAAACTGGTGAGTTATTTTATTGATAGAAAAAAGGTATAGAGAAAATCATTTTATTCTTTTCATGATTCACATCGAACAACCCCTTTACCGTTGAGCACTGAAAACCCCTTTTTACTTTCCCATATTTTAACAATAATGAACTGGCAAAGGTTAAATCTCCTAGTTTTATGGATGAAAAGAGCTTCACAGATGTGTTTTTGATTATGTCTGTCATTAATTGATTTAATAATTTAATTATTACTTTCTTTTTGGAATGTTCAGCTACAGGCTCAGAGCCATGGATTTCCATCCTCGTTGTCAGCATAACGGGGACAGCCTACACAGCAGTGGTATCTATGTCTCTCTATATCCATCATTCACACGGCAAACATTAAACCATTAAAGCATGACTGTAGTGTTATACATCTGAAAAGTATTTGAACAGAATGATGTACAAAGATGTAGTCTCGAATCCATAAAATTGGAACATCTTTGGAAACGATAAAAATACATGCTGTCACTCTAATATTTAGTCATTCAATTTGTGAAAAAGCTGTGCCATTATATTCCACACTTGACCGAAAAGAGTTTGATAAAATTAAGCAGGACGATGCCATTTTGTGTTGTTCTATTCCATTGCCAGATATATTGGGCAAGATAAAATATCACGATTTGAAAATGTGTCTCACAGGTCTGATAATGTGCATTTATCTTCACCCGTGACAATAACGCTTTTGCCTCGATAAGTGATGTTGTTACAAGAAGACATGACCGTCCTCAGGACAAGCAAATTTAAGTTAAAAATTTTTAACTTAAATTTAAAAACTCTAATTTGCTTTCAATTTTATTATTGTCTGATCAGTTTGATTGATTTTGATTGAGTTTTTAAAGTTGATTGATTTAAAGTTGAAATACCCCCTATTTCATAACAAGTGCAGATATCAAAATATTTTAGAACTATTGAATATCTCGCACTGATGAGACCAACTAAGGTTGAAACGCATATAGAATATTTATCACCTTTAAAAATACTTAACAGAGGAACCCCGTCATTTTTGCAGTCATTGCTTACCAATAATGGAGAATATTATCTTGTATTTAAATGAAATCTGACTTCAGAAAAGGTGGCATTGTCATATCACAGATAATAAATATTTATTTGGTCCTTTCTCAGGGTGGCATCAAGGCTGTAGTATGGACAGACTTCTTCCAGAGTTTCGTTATGGTTGTTGGCATGTTGGCAATCATCATCATTGTGAGTATATATATTCCTATTCTACATTTCTCAAATAACCACTTGTTTTAAATCCTGGATGGAAGAAGAACACGCTCTACTGAGACATGTAACTTCGTTTATATTGAAAAAATAAAAATAAAAATTTCTTAAAGGTGTTTTTCTAACAAAGATTATCGAAGATTATTGAATAAAGATTTTCGGTCACCATCAATATTTTGTATATATATATATCTAGAAAATTCTGAACATTTTGATGTTTTTAAACAAATTCAGAATAGAACAGCTGAATAATGGGATTATTATCTCATTAATCAAACTTTCAAATGTCAAGTGTTGAATACAAAATATTCTGTCATTCTGTTTGTCAGTGCATATGGCCCCTGCCATTACCTGCCATTACCCTTTAAGCATGCTATGATATTAAACCATGTCCATGATGAAGTCAGACACGTACAAAATAACTTGTATAAGTTATCCATGCTAAAAATGGATAATGTTGGAACGACCCCTGATAAAATCATAACATGTAAACATATTTGGCCTGCAGTTGATTTACAAGACGAATTTGCTTAATCATAAAGACAATTTTTTTATTCAAACCATTGTGCATTGCTGGAAACTTGGATGGCGAAACAAGATAATGCCATTCTTCATACCATGATTCTGATGGTTTCAGGTCACATTTTGCAGAGTTCAAACTTCAGAATAACATGGTCCAAAAATTAGCACCAAGTAATATCTTTGCTTACAATGCATTGTGCAATTCTGGGAAACAACACCATAAAACTGCAATTATGACAATCATATAATAATCAAACAGCATTAAGGGAAATTCAGGTTTGTGAATGCTGGTGCAGTGGCATGTGATTAATTTCTCTTCCACAAGTCCAAACCAGCCCCACTAGCACAGATTATAGAGTGTAGGATCTGTGCCTTTAATGGTTTAGTAAGTGGAGGACGGGAGGTGGTGGGCTCGACTCCCACTGCCGGCAGTGTTACTTTCACACTGGTTGAAAGGTTCGGAAGTCGACCTGATAAAGCCATAGTTGCTGAAAGGGTCGTAAAGCACCATTTTACAATTTCACGATTTCCACAAGTCCACCCCCCCTTGTTTGTTTGTTTGTTTGGGGTTTTACATCACTTTCAACATTATTTCAGTCATTTCGTGATGAGACCTACTTGTAGCAGATATAGTGCTGCCTCACTGAATTGTCATGTCGCAGGTCCTTGACAACAACCTGCCCGGTCACAGATTTACAAGGACAAGGGGTTAACCCTTAAGGCACAGGCCTCAGCTCATGTGTGAAATTGTATCATGAGTTCAATCCCGGCACGGCTGGGGTTCGAACCCACGACATTGGATCACCACAGAGGAACTGGTGCTAATAAGCTGGCACTTTAACCAACTGCGCCACGGCCTGTGGCCCTCCACCCTCCCTACTTTGCTTTCATTCTTACACCTATTTAAATGCTCATATCAATTCAGTATTGGGTAGTAATATACACAATGTTAGAACTGTCTGACAAATCTATTCCCTCTCGAGTAAATATATACTGCCTGATATTGTTAGACATGGGTGTTCTCTATGGAATACCAACTCATCACAGAAGAAATCTCTGAGATGAATAATTACTTACCAGAACAGGTGGTATGTAATTATTAACAATGTATTGAATGACTTTTGAGTGTTCCCTTTAGGGCCTTCCATGGCCAGTGGATATATCAATATATCACAAATATATTTTCAATCATGGAAGCAGGAAGCAAGGAGATGTAGGGCTAACAACCGCCCATTTCGCGCATTTTGGTCTTTGTCAATAAATAAATAAACTCACATAACATGAATAGTTTTCAATATGTGTGCTATAGTGGGGTATATCCATCAGCAAGACTTGTCATTACTTTAACTTATAAAGTGATGTGCGGATGCTAAATTCTAACAAGATTGACAAGTCCGAGTCATGTCTTTGCGCAAACAAATTATACAATCATAGCCTTCGCGCACTGACCTTTTTTCTATGCCAAAAGATGAAAATTAATATATCCATCATATGACTTACATATTTGAAGAGAAGAGTTCAATAGCTCAATTTTGAGTGGCTTATTGTATTCGGCACGTTGCACGTTTGATAAATGGCGCGTTCAACACAGAGTGACTTGTATCAGTGTGACGTCACAGAAGGACAGTGTGTGAAAGGCATCAGTGGCAGGTCCAGGGTTTTACATTTGTTAAAATGGGGTACACTACATTATCTTTTCTGTACAAGTATTTATTATTTTTTTGGCATATTCGTGTTCACAAATATCATATAAAGTCCTATAAGAAGAAGAAATGCCAAATGATATAAATTGTGAAATTTGTTAAATTGAACACCCCCTTCAATATCCATTTCTGGACAGGCCAATATACAAAAGCTGATTCCCGCCAAATTCAGTGAAGTGTCATTTTTAAAACTTGCAAATGGTTGGGTTTTATGATTTAAATCCAAATTTGATGTTATCTCCTATGTACAAACAAACATTTCTATTCAAACATTTTGATCCCAAAAGCCCCCAAAAATACCAGAACTGACACAACGCGCATAACTGACACAACGCGCATAAACGCGCACTACGCGCCGAATGCAATAAGCCATTTTGAGTTGTCAATGATGTAAATCGGCCAAGAACTGACTGAGCAGTGCCAAATTGTTTACTTTTGTAACAAGCTGGAACTCACGCACGTGCACATTGTGACAAAATCGGGGTCAATGGGTGCAATTTTCATAACAATTTATTCAAACCATTCAAATAAACTTTTCTGTGCAAAATAATTCAATGTTCTATTAATTTTGCGTTCACAAGACATTTCCAAAATTATCAGCCAATCCTATGATTGCGCGAATCCTATGGTTGTTAGCTCTAGTTGTTTTTAATTCATTTCTCTGCAAATGCCAAATTGAGACGTGCGGGAAACAAATTGAGGTTACTTTGTGCAAAACCTTCTAACATCTCTCAGCTTCACAACTCAACTAAAATGTTGAACAGGCTATGGATCTACTCAGTTATATTATTATCCTTTAGGCTCAATTCAAGCTATTTAGGACATGTTCACAAACGTCTAAAATATTGCACTGCACTAGATCTTAAAATGATATTTTCTAACAAAATAAGACATGCTGAAGATGAATTTTTTGCCCTACAGGCACTGAATGTATTGAAAGGTAACTTGCAGCTAGTTACACAAGGTATGTGGCATTATTTGGTCACAGATTCCTTGTGTTTGTATTTATGACCTTTTCAGCACTGTTAAGACTATATCGGATCACAGAGAAGCCTGTCACTGGGGCAATGCCCAACTCTTTTGAAGAGTGACTGGTGATCTTTCTTTTGCATTATCACACAAACGTGAAGACATAAACTACGACCTTTGATAACCAATCATGGAGCACTGGTTGGAAAGGGAAATAACTTGGTAGCTGGTATCCACCTTTCTTGACAATACAGCATGACCACATGTCCCACTCAGGAATCGCACCCTGGATCATTAGCACGTCTTACCATCTGAGCCATGTTCCATCCACCATACATTGCTCTTGGTACAAAAGGCTCAACATTGGCTCAGCATAGCCTCATAGTAGGGACTTGTACAAGAGTAATTAGTCACATGCCACCACCCCAACATCAATTATATGTGGAAAAGAGAAAATGTCAATTCACCCCACATTAATGCTGAGCAATCACACATCTTTTATGCAGGCATGTGTATTTTGTTATTTTCAAAAGTATAGACAACTTTGGACAACTTTGGACAACGCATAAATAGCATACTTATCATCTGAAGTTTTAATAAGGCTTATACGAACGACCCTTTGACTTTGTTTTGATTGAAGAGGACCCTACCAACGCCACTATGAACACACAAAAATACAGTCATATACATATCTTTTTATGCCTTTTTTATTATCACATGTTGACTTCTCAAATAGGCCTCGAGAATTGAGAGATAACATAACAGACCTGTCCTAACAGTTTTATGAGGGGTTCCACACACGTTCAAGTCCCATGTGGGGCATTCACATTATCTGCACCAAAAATGATTAACGACGGTTGTGGGGTCGGTCCCAATATTGCAAAATTAATCTTTAACAGTTTTTAACCTGCGAAGCTTGTATATACTTCAAATGATCATTTATGAAGCAATGTGCAGGCATGTCTAAATAAATGTTGACAAACATCACAGAAAAAGCAATCATCAACACAGCTCTGAGGCCAGAGGCCTATGTTTTTCCTATCCAGTAAACACTGAACCATAATGTGATTTTAATCACTAGGGTATAGTGGAGGTAGGTGGAGCCAGTGAGGTATGGAGAGTAAATGAGGAATGGGGAAGACTGTCCATCGAGTGAGTGTAGATTAAGTATTGTCCCACTAAAAAACCTCTTTGATGAAGATGATTAAAAATAAGAAAACATTTATGTTTGTTTTCATTAAGATGGTATTGGAAAATTATTCACAACTTGAAACATTTGCATTGCAGGACAGGATGGGATCTAACATTACGAGTTACAGTGTGGACAAATTTGTTCGGTTACCTGGCGTATTGGTTAGGATTCTATGGTGTCAATCAGTCTCAAGTTCAACGCTTTTGTGGCATGTCGTCAGCTTCCAAGGGCAAAATGTCAGTGTTATACTGATTATACTTTTATACTATTTTATACTGATTATACTTTTATACTCTCTCTCTCTCCTTCTCTCTCTCTCTCTCTCTCTCTCTCTCTCTCCTTCTCTCTCTCTCTCTCTCTCTCTCTCTCTCTCTCTCTCTCTCTCTCTCTCCTCTCTCTCTCTCTCTATATATATATATATATATATGACATTAAATATAAGATAAGGTAACAGCACTGTGAATTGACACTACATGACAGAAATTCACATATTAGATAAAACATATAATTCCTAACTTCAATAGGAAAGTCTTTGGTATGGTGGATTAGAATATTAAGAGAAGGAAAGTGGTGAAGGTATTTGCTCCTTTTGTGTAACTGGAAAAAACATTTGTGATTGCTTTATGCAAGCTGCTGAAGCTGGTCGAATATTCCATCAAAATCTCTTATATAAATCTTAGCTAAAGTATAACACTCATTTGTATGCCCATGTCATTGAACAATATATATGAAGACAATATTTACGAATCATTTTGATAATCTCTTCATTGACAAATAAATTCAAACTGCATTTCTAGTAAAGGATACTCAACCAATACTCCGTAATATTCATATTTTGTGAAATACATGTTATGTTTGTTTCAGAGCTATTTTACTGAATGGCCCCCTGTTTGCCATTTTCCAGTGTTTAGCCTGTGGAGCTGGGATGGTAGCATTTGCTTACTACACCAAGAAGGGATGCGACCCACTTGCTGCTGAGTACATAAGTAACTCTAACCAGGTAATATGGAAATCTATACTACCAATATTTAAACTTTACACAAAAGTCCTTGATTAAAATCAAATATGTATCAAGCAATTATTTACTGAATGTTTGTTTTTTGCATGAAATTTTACATATTGAAGTATTTAAACATGTCCCAACCAAAATAAATTGTGACATTTCACTCACTGTGGTTATTATTTATTAGATCATACCCCATTTTGTTATGGACGTCATGAGCTACCCTGGACTACCAGGACTCTTCTTAGCCTGTCTATTCAGTGGATCTCTTAGGTAATAACACTCTACTGACTGTGCTAGTGGGGCAGGTATCATGGAGGTGAAATATATTCAGGAGTGTTAAGCTTTTATGATGTGTTTGAAAATAATAAAGTCTGTCATCATGACCAGACAGGGAATGGTGATGGTCATAGGTGACTTTATCATAATCTCTGGCAGATGTTGTCAAGATCTAATCTTTATTGAAAGCTAGCTCTCTTTTTTTTCCAGCACTTTTTCATCATCCATAGCATCTATGGCAGCTGTGGTCTGGGAGGACATACTCAAAGACAAATATGCAGACATTCCAGAGGCCAAAAAAACTCTTATCACTAAGTGTTTAGGTAAAACAATACCATTTTTTGAAATGTATATATTTATATATATATATAAAACAATCTAATCCGTTGCTACTTACTTTTAAACCAATTTTAAAAGATTGTAATTGAATCCTCTCTTGAGGTCATGATGTCTTTTTCATTGCACACATAATATAATTGATTTACTGATTCAGTGCTATTCTTTGGTATGGCCTCCATGGGTGTAGCCTTTATGGTGCTCTATGTTGGTGGGAATCTCATTCAAGTGAGCTAAACTTCATTTAATACAACCTTTTGAATTATACCCACACAATTTCCATCGTTACCATCACTTTCCTCGCTAATCTCAACAAATAAACAGTATTGTTATGACACCACAATGATTAGATTAGTATGACAAATGGAATGCACATAAAACATGCTGTTTCATAATAGGTGTTAAAAATATATCTTTTTTTCAGTTATCAGGTTCATTTGTTGGAGCATCTATAGGGCCTTTACTGGGTTTGTTCCTTCTTGGAATGTTAGTTCCATTTTCCAATTGGATAGTAAGTAAAACCTCAAGCTTGTCATGACCTCAAATTATCATGTTAATGAATACCATACACTAGCCTTAATATCTTAATTATTCAGGGGGCAATGGCAGGTATTTTATCAAGTCTGACTTTGACATTTTGGATGATGTTTGGCCAAACATTTTCTGGTCTTCAACGCGAGAGTCTACCAACAGATATCAGTAGATGTGTTGAGTCAAATCAGACTTCACAACTCACTACATTTCTCCCACTCCTCACAACTGAACTGGAGGAAGAATCTCTGTGAGTACTGGTTTTCAGTTTTCTTTTACTTTGATTTGGATCACAAAAGGAACAATCTCTGAGTATTGGTTGCAATTTTTACCCCCAAAATATCTGTCATTACTGACAAATTATTACTTTTGTAATAAGTTGTATCAAGGTAAGAATATTAAAAAAAATAATAGATGTACCAAGCAAAAAGAAGCTTATTTTTCATGTTTGCCTTTTCCCCTTTAGAATTAACCTCCACAAGGTTTGGGGTTGAATATATTTTTCCAATTTCAGTCCTGGGTGGGAGAAAAATAACTTTCCATATTTCTCCTGTGGCAGGACGCTTTTTTCACAAACCCATGGATACTATTTTTTCTTCCTATAAAGATGAACAGTCTACAATATATTCAGAATAGATAGATGTATATTCCTTGAATGATTATAATTCCTAGATATTCAGGAATAAGTCTGCAATTGCAATGAGCCATTTCCCTTGACCAGCAATATATATAATATTTGTTGTTGTAGATCAGGTTTTGATTATTTCTACTCAATATCATTTGCTTGGTATTCGCTTATGGGTATGCTGACGGCGCTTCTTGTTGGGACCCTTGTCAGTTGCATAACTGGTAAGATTTAAGAGAATACCAAATGAATGTAATTTAAACTTGTCTTTTTTCCTAAATTTTTATTAATATTTCACAAAAACAATTAGTCTGAGATCAATATGAACAGGAATTAATGTATCTATCAGATGTTAGTATAAAGTG
This sequence comes from Amphiduros pacificus, assembly GCA_949316495.1. Taxonomy (NCBI): domain Eukaryota; kingdom Metazoa; phylum Annelida; class Polychaeta; order Phyllodocida; family Hesionidae; genus Amphiduros; species Amphiduros pacificus. The sequence goes on from OX439001.1 coordinate 33,961,578, forward strand.
AATGTTTACTGGCAAAATGAGATGGTTTATACTTTCAGGGTGTCAAGGTGGTGATGTATATGACATTCAGCAAGTCAACTGTGAGGTATGTACCCATACCACCAACCTGGCTATGCTTTACCACAACATGCTAGATATTTGATATAATAAAGATTTTATATTGTTTACTAGAAGAGAATAAGTTAAGTCAGGACACAGTAAGTTGTGGGTTCGATCCCCAGCCGTGCTGAATTCATGATAAAATGTAAAACCCCAAACAAAGAAACATATACACACATGAATAGTATATATATTTATGAAAAGTCTTGTTCACACATAAGTAAACACATTGTGGACCTCTGCTTTAAACATTGATGCAAAAACTGATCTCTTTTAACTAAAATCATTTGATATGTTTTCAGAATATAGGTGAAGAAATGACAGCTTACACGAATGGAGAGAAAAAGAAGATGAAATATTGATAGAGAAAAAGTGTTGGATTCTGATACAGTCAGATTATGATTGAGTTAATCGATAAATTATTTTCCATGGTACATAATGTAAATCTGTGACACTGGAAATAAAGAAAAAAATAAAAGAATAGTCTTTCATTTTTTATAAATGCTATATGAATATCAAAATAATCTGATTAAGAATTAATATAATTGTATTTCTGGGATTAACTGAAATAACCATTTTGTACTGATACGTAATTGATGGTCCGTAAATCTCATAAGCTATTCAAAAATACATGGTATGTGAGCCTGACCCTTTACTCCCCTTTGGGTGAAGGGATTAAAGAACAGTGCAAAAGACATTAGACTTGCCAGATTTCACAGAATGACAGTTGGTGGTAACAAAAAGCCCATCATATTAAAAATACAATATTATCCAGACAAAGCGCGAATATGGAAAACTAGGAGAGAATTGAAGGACAGCAAAATCTAGCTATCCGATTACCCAGTCGATATCAGGAAAAGTTTGTTAGAGCACCAGCTTATTAGCACCAGTTCATCTGTGGTGATCCAAAGGTCGTGGGATCGATCTCCAGCCATGCCAAGATTGATTTCATGATACAATTTCACACATGAGCTGAGGCCTGTGCCAAAGAGTTATCCGTTGTCCTTGTAAATCTCTGAAAGGGTGGGTTGTCATGTCAAGGACCTGCGACATGACAATTCAGTGAGGCAGCACTATATCTGCTACAAGTAGGTCTCATCACGAAATGACTGAAATAATGTTGAAAGTGATGTAAAACCCCAAACAAACAAACAAATCAAGTAGAAGCCAGGTCGAGATGGGGTCGAGTTCACAAGACTTCTTTGCCGACTTCTTTATCAGTTTGCGCACAAGGGAATGAATCTGTTGAGCAGTGAACATGTCGATTGAGGTTTAGGGTCATTGTTCGTTGTGTCACCTGTTGGCAGATTCGTGAAAGGAAGATCTTTATCAATCCCATGTCTAATTTTCTCAATTTTTTAAAGAAAGAAATCATTTAATTTCTCAGCTTGGGCGCTGTCACAATCAGATTGGGGCATGGGTGTGTCCTTTTTCTTGTACATAACTGTATCAATGACCCTAAAAGCTTTTTAGGGTCATGTTTGTTTTTTTCCACCAATTTTTCAAAGTATTTGGACTGAGATGACTTCAGTACAGAGTTATATTTATTTCTTTGAGCATTATATAATACCTTATCAATGTGGAGCCCAGATTTATTCATCTTCTCTTATGAGACCTCTCCTGTGTAATGTGATCACTCCTCCAAGGTGCCGGTTTGCGTTGGGATACCTTGGCCTTTTTAATGGGAGCATGCTTCTTCATTAGTGAAGTAAGTTTTTTGTCATAAAAGTCAACCATGTCATGATCATGTAAGGAAAGGTTCTCCCATGAAGAGGCTTGACAAGTGAGGGACCTTATATCATCCCTGGATTGGAGATCAATGCCCTTATAATTCCTATAATTAATGGATTTTCTGGGAGGTTTAGGTGATATGATGTCAAAGCATAGACTGATCATTTTGTGATCAGATATATATTCGTCAACTATATGACTCTTAACGGCTTTATTACCCTTGAATGTTATAATTAGATCAAGGGTATTACTATATTTAGATCAAGCTTGGCTCATTAACTCATTGAGTTAGATCAAAGATTGATAAGATGTCATTAAACTTACATGGTAGTTGTAGTCACCCAGGAATATGACCTCATGGTTGAAGGAACCATAGCGAGCCACTAACTGGGTGAATTCATTAAAGAACCAGAGTAGGTGTATCTATTCATACAAGAGGGCTCTGGTCTATAGATAACCACATAAGTTAGTTTTTTCCCTTAATGTGCGGGGAGGACTCCATGAGTACTGACAGAAGGTGGCTTTAACCTATTGGTTGTGAAGGGTAGCTCAATCTGGTGAAGAAGGCCGATCCCTCCACCAGAGCGTTCTAACCTAGGGAATGAATGGAATTTTTGGGAGCCTCCTTCAAGTTCCCTAATGACTCTTTTGTCTCCTGATTCATGCAGCCATGTTTCAGTTATGAATACTGCATCAAGATTATTTGTAGAGAAGTATTCTTAAAGATTAAGAACCTTACAGGAGATACTTTGTACATTACATGAGCCAATTAAAAGGTTTTTTTCTGATTTTGCTTGTTGCCATGGAAACATCTTTGTTTTCATGGTCTGTGGCGCCACCTATAGTTGTGCGATGTGAAAGCACATCTCTATTTAGTGAAAGCCTGTAACTAGCAGCAGTACTTCGTCTGTTTCCTACATTATAGGTGGTGGTTTTTTGGTTGCTGATGGTTGGGTTAGCATTAGAGCTGATTGAGTTGGTTTCATACAAGAGTGACCAGAGTGTTGGCTAGATACAATCTTAATGTATCTAAACTGAGATGGAAGATAAGCCAAGTTGGATATTTTGAATAGCAGTTTGGTTAGATGGCACACTACCAACATCTAGTGGAGTTTTTTGTAGGGACTCGCCAGAGCCACCTGTTGGGATTTTTTCCACACAGAGAGCAGAAAATTTTGCATTTGATGGGGTTGTAATATGCTTTATAGATAGCATATTATATATTTCACATAGAAAGACATTAATTGTTATGCCATTTGGTGATATATTCGTTAAATCAGATGCTTTTAGAAAAGTCAGATTAAGTTTAGATATTCCACTATGTAAAGTATGAGTCTCACAGAGCAAGAAATATTTAGTTACATATTTATATTCATATTTGGGGTGGGATTATTTGCCATTGGTCAGTAGTTTTATTGACTCATAATCATACATCATATCATATATAAACATTATTTTTCAGACAAGAGCAAGTAAATATAAAGTAACTGTTCAATATTGTGTTTTCAATAATCATGTCACTCGGTGGCTCTGGCCAGTTCTGTCACTCAAGTCCAAGATGTTTATTTATTGCTGATTTAGCAAGGTCTTCTGTCATTAACGGCGTCTTATCAGCACTATATTGGCACCAGTGTCCGCCTCCATCTTCTTGATTACTGTGCTCTCCTTGCCGATGATCTTCCTGCCTGCACGTATAGGGAGGACCATGATCTCTTCAAGAAACTTCTTTTTTCTGTCTTTCACAGATAGGGAGGGTCAAGGACGTTTCGGCGAGATCCTGCTAGAGGAACAGAAGGTTTCTTGTTGATGTGACGAGTTTCTACCTACGACTCTCCATCTCCAAGGAAGGTTTGAGAAGAGGGAGTTTTGACTCCGGCGGAGTAGCCACAGAGTCCATCATTGTCGGAAGAACCAGCTTTTTGATATTTGATATAATTCCTCTGAAAACCGATTAGTATCTCCAACGCTGGTGCGGAAGAGGGATTCAATCTTAATGTAAGAGAATCCAGTTGCGATGATGTCATAGCTAGGCAACTTTCCAGCGCATACCAGAGGTGTTTTTTTCGTTCGCATCGGAGGAGAAGGGGATAGACATACTATCATCGGTGATAAAAAACAAAGCAGTGTGAAGGCTTGTCTATATCTCCGGTAAACGTCACTGCTTGGAACAACTTCATTGAGTAGAGATGAATCGAGGACGAAGATGATCATGTCCGCCGTGGCCGCTCGGCTACAGTCACGAGCAAGAGTAGAAATGTCATCAGCAGACACTTGAAACACACAGTCCTCATGTGAGAGGAGATTGGTCAGATCTTCTTGCTGTCCATTATCAGGAACTGAGACAAGAACCCGCTTTGTGGTAGCAGAGGAGTCATCTAAATCACTGTCTGCCGGCTCGTCAGAGGCATCCATCTCCGTAGATGTCGGCAAGTATTTGTTGAGGACTTCCTCTTTTTCAGCAAGAAGGATGGATGTTTTAGCCAGCTCGGCTGACATTTCCTGTCAAGAAGTCTTAAGTTTAGCAATCTCTTGTATGCACTTAAGAATGTCCACGTTCATCTTGGCGTTCTGTGCGTCTTTAGCTTTCACGAGCATTCGCCTCATGAAGTTCAGTGATTTCCGTGGGCAGAGACATTGCCACGATCTTCATCTATGACCCATGCCTGCTTGGCGATACAGGTGCAGCCAGATACATTAAGGTTAGCCATTTTTCTATTTCTTTTTCACTTTCAGATAATAATAATATTCAGCCAGTAATGTCTCAGTCAGAGAAGAGAATGAATATTGGAATTTAACAATGTATACAGTATGTGGATGCCAGCTCTGACCGTTTGGATTAATTTTAATCTTAATCTTAGTGTTTGTGTGAACTATAATAATAATAATAATAATAATAACATTTATATCGCGCTGATACCAGTCGGAACTGTTCATAGCGCTAGGTTCAGAACGTGAGTTCTGAATAGGTGAGTTTTGAGTCTACTCTTAAAAGAGTCGACTGAGGTACTAATTCTAATATTAGTTGGTAATGCATTCCAGAGTCGGGGGCCGATAGCGGAGAAAGCTCTATCACCCACTGTCTTCAGGCGCATTTTTGGTACGCATAGATAGGTACCATCATTTGATCTAAGGTTACGTTCACCCTGTTTCACATGCAGGAGGTCACGCAGGTAAGGGGGTGCCTTGCCGTTTAGGGCCTTCCAGGTCATTAAGAGTATTTTAAATTTTATTCTCGCATGAACCGGCAGCCAATGTAGTTTCTTCAATTTATCTGATATATGATCAAATTTTCTAAGTTTACATACGACCCGTGCTGCAGCGTTCTGCACATATTGCAGTTTTCTAATTTCAGAATTTGGCAGGCCTGCTAGTAATCCGTTACCACAGTCCAAGGTAGAGGTCACGAAGGCATGAGTTAGAGTAACTGCGGTCTTTTCATCTAGGCAATGCCTAATGGCAGATAGGTTCCTTATGTGGTAATAGCCCTTTTTACACATTTTTCTGACTTGTGACTTCAGATTCATGCTTGAGTCAAGTGTGATGCCTAGGTCTACCACATTAGTTGAAGGTGATATGGTTGAATCACCGACTCTGACAGATGAGGGTAGGTATGCATTTATATCACGGTTATCCGTGCACAGTAGCATTTCAGTCTTCCCATCATTTATCTTCATTTTGTTTGATATTAGAAAGGCTCTAACTTCATCTACACATTTTTCAAGTTTAATTTTACTCAATTCCCCATTTCTTTTGGAAGTGTGATCAATGGGGATGTAGATTTGCGTGTCATCTGCGTAAATATGATAGTCCATATTGTATTTTTTCAAAATGTCTGCCATAGGGGACATGTATATTGTGAAAAGAATGGGTCCCAGAACGGACCCCTGGGGTACCCCATACTTGATTCTCTTAAGGGTTGATCGTTTGAGACCCACTTTGACACATTGTTTTCTATCCCTTAGGTATGACTTTATCCATTTGAGTGCGTGACCACTGACTTTACATCTGGACTGTAATCTATCAAACAGTATATTGTTGTCAATGGTGTCGAAAGCAGCAGACAAGTCAAGTAAGAGTAGTATGGCCGATTTCTTTTTGTCTAGGCTTAAGAGAATGTCATTTTGAACTCTTAAAAGCGCTGTTTCTGTGCTATGAAACTCCTTATATGCTGATTGGAAAGTATCAGTTAGTCTATTTATGACTAAGTGCGATATTAGTTGTTCAGATACGGCCCTTTCTGTGAGTTTAGAGATATAACTGAGATTTGATACCGGTCTATAATTTTTCTTTATTAATTCCAGACCAAGCTTTTTCAGGAGTGGTTTAATAATTGCTATTTTCATATTTTCAGGCATCTCTGCATCCATTAGCGATTTATTTATGATGATAGTAATTATTGGAAGGAGCTCATCTATCAGGTCATGTACTAGCCATGCTGGCAGTGGATCTAATTCACATGACTTTTTTGCAGCTTTCTTGATTAGCTTCCTGACTTCTTCTGAGGTAAGTGGCATGAAACTATTCAGTGTTTGTGAGTGCATACTGTCTTGTTTGTTTGTGGTGGCATCTGGTGGTAGAGAACTCCCAACAGGTGTCGCATCTATGTTGAGTCTAATTAAATCAATTTTTTCCAGGAAAAAATTATTGAATTTATTTGCCTGTTCAGTGTCGTCATTCGACGGTGGCATAGGGACATCATTGGGTTTGTGCATGACTTTATCAATGACCTTAAAGAGTTTTTTGGGGTCATTTTTGTTTTCCTTGACCAGTTTGGCGAAGTAGTTTGACTGTGATGTTTTGAGCAAGGCATTGTAGCCATTTTTCTTTGCTTTGTAGAGTTCCTTATCAATCTGCAATCCGGTCTTAGTCATTTTCCTCTCAAGTCTTCGCTTGAGGGACCGTTCTTTTATTATGTGATCATTCATCCAGGGGACAGTCTTACGGTTTGTTACATTGGCTGTTTTTATAGGAGCATGTTTGTCTAAGACGGAGGTCAATTTAGTATCATAGAAGTCAACCAGGTTTTCCAGGGAGAGATTTTCCCAGTTTGTACCAGCATGAAGGATTGACCTGATGTCAGTTTTCAGTGAATTTATATCCATATTTTTAAAATTTCTGTAACAGATGGATTTTTTTATCGGTTTTGGGGGATTTATATCTAGGTTAAGTAAAATCATTTTGTGGTCTGATATATATTCATCAACTTTATGTGCCGTTAGGTATTTACTATTCTTAAAAGTGATGATTAGATCCAGGGTATTCCCAAGTCTATGTGTGGGCTCGTTTATCCATTGGGTCATATCAAATGTGGATAGAATATCATTAAATTTAACTACATCCGGTTTTCTTGGCTTATTCAGGTGAAAATTGTAATCCCCTAGGAAAAGGACTTCATGGTTAAATGACCCATAGTGTGCAATCAACTGCGTGAACTCATCATAGAATTGTGAATAGGTGTACATGTTTCCACCAGATGGCTCTGGTCTATATATGGTGGCAATGGTTACGTGTTTACTTTTTATATGTAATGAGGATTCCATTATCTCCATAGTGTTGAGTTTGGGTGGATTCAACCTGTTGGTTTTAAAGGGGATTTCGATCCTGTGGAGGAGCCCCAGGCCTCCTCCAGTACGTCCTAGTCTAGGGAAGGAATGGAATCTGAAACCTCCATTTTCTAGTTCATTTTTAATTTGTTCATCTCCAGTCTCATGAAGCCAGGTTTCTGTTATGAAAAGCGCATGTATGTTTTTTTCTTTGATATAATCTTTAATCAATAGAATTTTATGTTTGATGCTCTGTACATTGCAAGAGCCAATATTTATGCACTTTGGATTTTTAAGAAATTTCTTTTTAATCGGAATTTCTGTATTTTTCTTTTTATATGCGTTTTTACTTGAAGGATTAAGATCAGTGTTAGTTGTGGGAATCCCGTGTTCCTGGTTCATTGATGAATTTGTCAATGGGGGTATCCCCAGACCGTCATGTCCTCGCGCTCCCGAACAGCGAATCACCGCCGTGGTGGGCGTGGTCTCAGTAGAGTCGATTCGACTTTTTGAGTTATCATAATACATAACAGGGGTCAAAATTTCCGACTCTGGTGCGTGTGTTTCCATAATATGCCTGTTTGCAATGAATGTAGAGTCATTTTGTTCGGAAATATTGTTTGAATTTCCCTGCAGTGCCGATTTGGTTTTTAGTCGGATCGTGGTGTTCAATATGTGGGCGTTTCTAAAATGACCACATGGACAATTGACGCATTGTGATTTGTCGTTACGTAATCTATTTTTACCCATATCCGAGTGTTTGCAACACGAAGTTTCATTAAGACTATGCCTGACTCGATCATTGTCACGTGATACCAAGTTATTTTTAGTACATAGTGAGCTATTTCTGGCCAGTTTGTAGTAGAAATTCAGAGTCGTAGTAAATTTGTTTGTTGACATAGTAAAATCGTAATAATGGTTCACTTTACTCCGAAGTATGCTTGAACAGTAATAATAGTTCACTTTTCCATTAAGAGTGTCCCAGACCGGGAAATTGAGATTACTGTCATCTTTTTTATCCAAATCATCATAGGGATGCAGAGAGATAATAACTTTTTCTTTTAAGATCAGTGTGGAGAAAGAGGTGAACAGTTTTTTCTTTAAAAAAGAACTAAACATAATTCTAAGGAACACCTGAAATAATTCTTTTGATTGAATATGATTTTTGTCCACCTTAATAACAAATATCCATTTTTTTGAACATTTACAAGGAAAATACGAAAAAATGCAAGAGATGTTGTCAAGTAATCTTTTTATTTTTGATGATATCAAACTCAGTTCACATAGTTTGTACAGATTTAATAATACCTCATTCTCTACATCATAATACATTTTAAATACATGACAGCTCTGTTTTACACATGTTTTGGTGTTATCTCTCCATCCCTGTAGTAAATGTCAGTATTTGCGTGTTTTTTCGTGCAGAGATCAGCTTTACTGGGCTCTTCAGACGTGGAGGACGGGGTTCTCTGCTCCTAGGGTTTGGTGCTGTGTCGGCATGACTGTACTGACACCTGGAGCCATTTCTGCACCTGCCCTGAGCATAATAGACACACACGTCTTGCTGGGGTGCATTTTCAACCTTAAGCTCCCTCAAAATCTTCCTGATTTCCACTAGTGCTCTGGCAATGCCGAGAGGCGTCCCTGTGATTCGCATTCTGTCAATCTTTCCTTCGATCTTCTCCATCTTGGTATTAGATTTTCTTGTCATCTGTCTGATAGTCCAGCCTCCGGTACCTATCAACTTGGCCGCTGTCCTAAAAGGTAGAGCAGTAGTCACTGTCTCCCCTGAGTATTCCGCATCCTCAAAGTCTATGAGGTCGAGTCCTTCAGCAGCTGGGACATCATCCAGATCTTCACCCAAAATTGGTGCATCTTTTATTAAACCTCTTTCATTAGGTTCCCAGTATTCCATTACGTCACTGGTGAATTCATTTGTAGAGCTCATGATTTTTACCAGGTTGGATATCCAAGCCTTGGATGCCGTCTCCAGCAGAGTATGATCTGTTTTTGATGTAACAGCATCGGGTGTGGGCAATGACGCAACCTCGTCAGGGGTGATGACTACCTTAATTTGGCCAGTCTTGTGATGGCTGCCAAGGTCCTCCAGGTTTAGATTAAACATCGTATGGGCATTTACAACCTTTAGGTCGCAGTCGATTGAGATTGGAGGAATTTGGCAAACATATATGTGACAAGTTGCCGCCTTCGCCATAGTGTAGATTCCTTTTTTGAGTGTAGCTAGTATCTGGTTACTGGGGGCACAATTTATAATGTCCCTCAGCCCCAGACAGATCATGATTTTAGAATAGTCTCCTAACTTACGATTGAAATCAGGGCTTCTCACCATCTCTTCAAAGCGCAAGACATCCTGGATGTCACCTTCAATCATCCAATCACATTCATCATCATCATTGGGATAAAGCGCTTTGTATTCACGGTCGGCTATAAATAGCGCTTTTTTCATCTTTGCATATTGGCTTTGAGAAGGAGTAGGACCAGGGTTGTTTCCCATCGCCATGGCTCTGATTTTCCGCAGGCTCTCCTTATTCTTGGTCTCAAGTTTCGATATGAACACATTGTTCCTCTTAATGGTGGTGTTTAGCTCTTCGATCTTAGCTATGGATCGACTGCTTTTAATGGTCTCATATCTTACTTGCATATCTAAGGTGTTAACCTTTTTTTGTAGGTCATTTCTCTCCTCCTGTATCTTCTTCTTTTCTTCGAAAATTTCAGTCTTCTCCGCCTCGAGCCTCATAATATCTCTTTCAAGTCTGATAATTTTTTCCTGCTTTTTCTCATCGTTTATCTTCAGTTCATTATAGGATGTTGATTTCTCTGTCAGCATGGACATTAGCTCGTCCATACTATGAGAGATTTCATCATCAACCCCTGAGCCGGATGGTTGTGGTGACAATTTCTTGCTCACCCCAGCTCTAGGGGTCGCCACTTGTTTGCTGCCCCAAGCTCTGGGAGTTGCTACTGGTCTCTTCCCACCAGGGGACACTGCGTGTTGCCCCGTGATGTCAATGTTCAGGGTTACCCCCTCGTCACCTGATGTGGGGCCTGCCATGGGGGCTATGGTGTTGCTTGCTTCAATTGCCTCCTCTTCCTCCATCGCTTCGGCCCAATCGATTGGGGTGTGGGGGGAAGATTTGGAGGAAATCCTCCTCTTCTTACCCACCCTTTTATTCCCTTTGGTTGCCATCTGAAACAATAATGGTTGATTTGTATTAGGCCTCTTCCCTTTATAACTCATATTTAATTTATTTTTATTATAAATTTCAATTAAAGCTGGGTTTATATTTTTTTCTGGTTCATATGTGCTCTCAGCTTTGGTATAGCCTTCCCACCAAATTTTGTAAAATTGTGTCTTACATTTTCTATCCCAGAAATCATCAGTAATCTTTTTCACCCTATACATATTTGATTGTATGGTGCTTCAGGGCTTAGTATCTTATAATCTTATAAGAGAGTAATAGTATAATGCACCAGTATATTACCCGTATTTTGAGTCTTACTATATTCTATAATATGTGTATGCCAAGTGTTTTGCTTGGTCAGTTTATTTTTATTTTTTGCTCTGTATTCACCAAGTATATAGCTTGATCAGATTTTCATGTACCAAGTGTTTTGCTTGGCTAGTTTTGCTCTGTAAATACCAAGAGAATAGCTTGGTCAGATTTTTTCAATATTTGATAGTTGGTTTTTTTTGCTCTGTATATACCAAGAAAATAGCTTGGTCAGATATTTCTGTATATATGTCCTGTGTTTTCTAAATTAATATTTGTAAACTTGCCTTCGTGTTACCAAGAATGTGGCTTGGCTAGCAATTATCTTTCCTTAATACCAAGAATTTTGCTTGGTAAGAAAATGTTTTACCAGTGCCGGCTGGTAATTATTTTTAGCGCACTTGTGGTGGTCTAAGCGATTTAAATGATCGTGGAGAAAAAAGAGTTTATATAATGCAATCTTACCGTTTCTACTTTGATTTACAGTGTAGTTAATGCAGATCGCAGTATTTTTTTTCCGATCGTTAATATTCCTTGAGTTCTCAATGAATAAATTCCAGTCTATAATATATATCGCTTGCTGATGTGTTGAGGGTCAATGCCGCACTAATGTGTATTTCGTCACCCGGCAGTTACCCGCTTAGCATCAGTGACACCAGTGAGCTGTTAATGACGAGTATTCGATGTTCGAGTTGGAGTTTGTTTGATATTTTGAACTCAGAGCCTGTATAGTATTTCAGATCAGCTCGCACTTATTTATTTCAAATTTTTCCCATTCAGCGGTAATTGACGTGAAATGAGACAACTTAATAGTCTAGCGCTACCTTGAAAGGTTGCCAAACGCTTTGTAGATTATGATCGCTAGAAATATTAAATTGTAATAATGCAAATGGCGGACCACACAATGTCTAGATGCTGTCAAGAAAAAAGACCTGAGTCGTCCACAATCAGCAATTTATGCGTTTAAAATTTTTTGCACGAGTCGGGTAGTAATGACAGTCGATTAAAGTAAAAATCAAAATAAAATAAAAAATAATGCTTCACTATATGATTTCCCCTGTTTACTGTGTTCAGTAAAATTAAAAGGTGATGAGGTTTCACATGTGAAGTTTTTGTTTTTAGGTACTTTATCTTCACAGATTGATAGAAATTGAAATATTTTATTTCTTGTTATATGATAACACTAAGTTAATGTTTGAGACGGACCCAGTGGCGACCGTTGTATGATGTATAGGATCTTTGGGGTCCTGACAAAGTTCACCAAGTAAGTAACGGTAAGTAAAACTGACAATTAATGGGTGGAAAGGGTACCTGAAAGCGCATTACAGGTTAACCGAAGTTAGGTGAGGTGAAAAATTGGTGGAAACAGTCTCAGAACAGGCAATTTAGCCCAACAATCAGATGTCCACCATTTTTCATGCATGCGCAATATAAATAACCAGTGTAACCAGTGCTATGCCTTACTTAATCTATATACCTATTGTAGCTATGTGGTGCATCACAAAATTTGCCTCTACAGAAGTGCCCAGCGAGCTGAGGCCCACAGATTTTGCAACCCTCGGTCTCCACTCTAGAGCCTTCACAGCAATGCCGAATATAGAGTGCCTTATGACTCGCATCTGCAAGTTGTGGAGAACAGGGAAAGGGGGCAGACATTTAATCCCCTGTGAGTTTAGGAATGAAATGAATAGACCCAACGCCCACCAGCGTGTTGTAAGAGGCGACTAAAGGGGCATCCTGTTAGGTGTAGGATGCAACTTGTGTCGGTGGATCCTGAAGGTTGAGTGGTGGTGTGATCTGGAGTATCCATCCACTGCAACATGCCTCTTTGGCCCTTATTTCATCGAGACGGGAGGATCAGATAGACCCAGTCTGATTCAATCGGTAATTCTCCTATTATATATTCCAATATATTGTACAATCCATATCCACCATGTGTGCCAGGGGTTAGAAACTCATAGAAACTCTTAATACATTCAACCTACCTGCCAAATGCAATGTTGTGGAGGAACATGTCTCTTCTTTTCGATAATGAAGATGATCGACCCGCTAGACCTGCGAGAGTTGTCTCCTCAGCCAAAGCATCTTCCTCTTCGTCCTCTTCTCGAGTCCCCAAGGAGGGCCTAAGGAGGAATGTTCTAGATACACCGTGTAGTCATCTCCATGGAAGAAAAGGGATCTAGAGGAGATGATCGTCTTGCCTCATAATGCTGGGGGCACGATTATTGGCAAAGACGGCACAATTGTTCAGAGATTGGAGAGGGAAACTCCTACAAAAATTGTGAAGAAGAACGCCTTTCACGATGGAAAGCCAGTTAAACTTACTTATATTAAAGGGACAAAGGAGTCCATCACCAAAGCAGAATAGATGCCTGTCCTTAAGAAATGATGGGACTGGCTGGAGCTACCTCATATTGAACTTTATATTAAGAGTGATTTCAGTAAATGCATATTTACATGTAACTGTGTGTGTGTGTATATATATATATATATTTATATATATATAATATTTATATTATATATATATATATATATATATATATATATATATATATATATATATATATATATATATATATATATATATATATATATATGTATAGTATGAGTGTAAATAAAGATAGTATGAGTGTAAATAAAGATGTCTCTTCAGAAATAAATGAAGTCTCCCATGTTTTCCACCCCCAATACGAAGCAAACACTATTATCCTATGTGAAATGCATCTGCTAACCCTCTCTTGACAAGCCTTTCTCAACTCTATCTACCTCAAACTAATGAAAGTAAAAAACTTAACTCCAAGGTGAAAAATAAATACAGATGCTATCATGGTGATCTTTAATGCAGCTTTGTCTCATAAAAATTCTATACATAAAGTTCTGCATACACTTTCAACATTATTTCAGTCATTTAATGATGAAACCTACTTGTAGCAGATAGAGTGCTGCCCCACTGAATTGTCATGTCGCAGGTCCTTGACATGACAATTTAATGTCCATCGAACACTGGCCTTTGTCCACCTTGGCCTTTGAGGTATACAGGATTTAATGAATAATATGCCATGTGCTTTGTTCATTGTGTCAATTAAATCAAGTTTACTATAAATCACATATCCTGTAAATGTTTGGAAATTATCTTTAGATTTAATTTTCTGTAAACAAATAATAGATGCTTAATATTTTTGGGCTAATAACTTACCTCAGTTCTTGCCTGTTTGCTTCTAATCCTATAAAATTCCATTGTATGATATTGCTGATAAACATATTAAGAATATTTAGAATAATGTTAATAACTTGTTAAGTTAAAGATTATGTTTACAATGCACAGGAGTAAAATTCAAATTAGGAGGACTGCCTGTATCCATCCTTTTTAAGGACTTGGCTCTATTTATTTTACTTTTCCCTGGATCTTTAATTTCTTTTTAACTGATTTATGAACTGGTCTATTGTGATTTATACTATGTTTTTTATTATTCGATGATGTAGGGGCAGTTTGTGAAGAGGGTTTAGTGGATGTTATTGTTGGTTGAGTTTTACTGGGTTGGAGGGTGTTGGGAGTAAAAAAGGCAAGGATCCTCAAGAAAAAGCTAGTCGACGATCACAGTCCCTGGCCAATACCAACAACGGTTTCAATCTTATTATATCTCTTCAGTTGGATGAGGACTGACTGCGATATCCTAATTCTTGTTTATATTGGATCTAGTGGATGTGTCAGCACCAAGTGTGGAGGTGATGTTGGTTTCTTTCAAATTCGGGTTTATGCGTGTTACAGGTGAGTTGTAACACAGTCTGCATATGCTAATGTATTTTCTGAATTTTCTTGGGAGTTTTTTTCGACTTTTTATCGATTCGAGTCAGATTTGATTGCTTTATTTAATAATTTTAAATTTCAGGACTCTCTCCCGAGAGGATGTTGAAGTTTGAGTGGATGTTCTTGAAGATTTAGACCTTATTTATTAAGGAACAGAAAACATCAAATTGTATTATTTCAATACAATATATATTATTTTTTTTCAAAATGACCTTTTGTAAAAATGAAGGCAATTTCGTGAATAAGTTGGGAGCGACACATTTTAGAAATTGAGAATTGCAATCTTCACTCTGTCGAAAAGTACATTTGTCATATGTCAAATTTCCTTTGCATCTGTCGGAACCATGTTTCTACATCTGAAGCAGCAAGGGGGTTTGTAATCTTAATCTCAACACATATGTTTAAGTTTCCAACCTGAATAGATGTTAATATTTGCACTGCCCCAGACATCAGAGCGTTACTGGGCACTCAGACTCCATATCTCTTAATAAAGATTCTCTTGCATATGACTACATCCTGATTTCTTAATTTATCTGTTATTTCCCCCTCAGCTCAATCAACAAATAACTCCTTTCCCAGTATTAATAGCAGCTCCATGAGAAAATCAAAATTTTTCAAAAGGGGGGTGGACATGGTCAAAAATAGATTTCCTTTAAATTTGGTACATGGCTAGATAACCTTCAGAAATGATCAAATCCAAAGTATTTCAGCTGGCAGATGTCCGTAACCATGGTAACCATCAATTCCTTAGTAACAGGCTCTGGGGCTCAAAATGACACTTTTCTAACCTTATTTTTGGCCATATTTGACCTAATCTTACAGATAAATTACTCCCTATAGAGGTATTGTGATAATATCACTCTGTAATTGGTTCCTAGGTCACTTCATTAAGATTTGAAAATTTTAACAATTCTAAATACTCTCCCTATAACAAGCTATTACTGTTGCCATGACAACAGTAAGTTTGTCCCAAGTCATTTTGTGGCCAGTTTACAGGCATAATTAACACCCCAAAATCAAATTGATTTTTAAAATATTTCAATCAGCTTTAAAATAGGCCAAAATGAATAAATATAAGCGAAAAGAGAAATGCTAGATCCTAAACAAGGTCATGTCAAGGTCATTCAAAGGTCATCTGTTTTTCAAAAACTGCATTTTCATCAAAATTTGACATATTTGACCTCCATGATCTCAGTGACAAATAATGTGAATGTACTAGCTAACTGGTGCATATTATTCAACATAACCTACTCTTCAATGCCTGATTCTTAAATCAGTTGCTATTAACTATGTTGCTATGGTAACCAGGTAATCAAAATACCTTGTCCTCAATTCAGTCCAATTTTCCGAAATAAAATGTGAAATGGTGTTTTTACGACCCTTTCAGCAACTATGGCCATATCAGGTCGACTTTCGAGCCTTTTACCCAGTGTGAAAGTAACACTGCTGACAGTGGGAGTCGAACCCACCACCTCCCGTCCTCCAATTATTTAACCAACAAAGACACAGATCCTACACTCTACCAACTGTGCTAGTGGGGTCGGTCCCAATTTCCCGAATTTTGATGATTTTTGCAATGTTTTGCATTGCAATTACTCATTATAATGACATTGATTGAACAAACTATGTTATCTATAATGATACACACAGGTCATGCCCTTATGTTACATACATAAAATATTTGATATCAAATGTGTTGCTATGGTAACCAGGTGATGCAATTGCCTCGTCACTCACTCAGACTGAATTCACCGATTTTGATGATTTTCGTGATAAACATGGTCTATACCTTTATGGTACCCAAATTGAATAGTTTGGGTCAAATCTGTTGCTATGGTAACTAGGTGATGAAAATAGCCAGTCCCTGACTGTGACTGAATTCACCAATTTTGATGATTTTCGTGATATTCAGCATTCTTATTCTGAATGAAAAACAACTTAAACATATCATTTATATACTCTGTTGTGATAAACATGGTCCATACCTTTATGTTACCCAAATTGAATAGTTTGGGTCAAATCTGTTGCTATGGTAACTAGGTGATGAAAATAGCCAGTCCCTGACTCTGACTGAATTCACCGTTTTTGATGATTTTTGCGATATTCAGCATTTTTATTCTTAATGAAAAACAAATTGAATGTGTCATTTATATAGTCTGTTGTGATAAACATGGTCTATACCTTTATGGTACCCAAATTGAATAGTTTGGGTCAAATGTGTTGCTATGGTAACTAGGTGATGAAATAGTCCTTGACTAAATTCATCCAATTTGATTATTTCTAACAATGTTCAATATTCATTGTTTCAATGACAGTAAACTTGAATGTTGCATTGATACAGTGTCTGGCACTATACATATCCCATACCTATAATTCCATACAAAGCTGTTTGAGAGTGAACATGTTGCCAGGTGAAAAAAAAAACATGCGCTGAAAAAAAACCCCAACTTTTATCTGTTAGAAACTGAATTCACCCATTTTGACAAATCAGGATATGTTGAAGTATTCAATGTATTGCTTAGTTTAATCAATTCTATAATTTAACATTATATACCATTCAGCAATAGTGTCATTCATGGCCTTTACTAATATGTTGCACATACATATCTTAATATATGCTGCAATAGTAAAAAGGAAGCAATGTACATTTTACTATTTTAGTACACAGTTCACATAACCTGAAAGGGTTCATACAAAGATGTATAAAAATCGTTATTGCAATCAAAGTAGCAACATTCTAAACTTCCTTAAATTATTGCAATAAATTGAAATAAGGAGAAACTCCAATTATTTTGACTCATCCCAAACTGTCTACATTGAAACATTTTTAGTGTTAAAAGTGTTCTGTATGGTGCTATTACAGGAACAGTGGCCAACATTCGACATCTTGATAAATTATCTGCACGGCTCTTCCTGTCCACTACAATTATGTTATCCTGTTTTTTCTACATTCTTTGCCACCCCAGCTTTGCCTTGAATCACTGCCTTGAATCACTGCCTTGACATTATTGTCAGGGTATGTCAAGAGTCAGTTATTTTTTATATTAAGAAATGCACCTAAATCCATCAGAAACTAAATTACAATCCTTTCAATTTAAAGTCATCCATAGGATAATTAATTGGTGCAAAAAAGCTCATGAAATAAGAATTATAGAACATTCTGAGATAATTAAACTATTGAAAAAAAGGATGATGACACACCGAAAATTCATTTTATTTTGTCAAACAAAATAAGAATTCTGGCACAGCTTTTTCATTTTTTTGTGAAAGATCTAAATTTCCACGAAAATCCCATTTCACTGTTTTTTTATTAATACTAAATATATCTATTATTTTAAATAGTTTGATTCATTAATAATAACCTAATAAGTCCACAGTTAAAACTAATAATAAATAATAACCTCAATTTTTTTACATTCTGAATCATTACATCATGTGCTACTTTTGATGAAAGAAATTTACTAGAATATTTTTCTGTTATAATATTAAAATATCAGGCACGTGGACAACTCTAGGCAATTAAATTAGAGGTGATAACGCTAAACTATTAATAACAAATAATTAATATAATAAATAATTGATATTTAATTTTATAAACTTTGGAATATTTAATCTTAATTTGATGAATATTTTATTGGGGTAGCATATTGTACATATTGTAATAGGCCCAATTGTGGGATCATTCAAGTGATGTATTTTCAAATTCAAAAACCCCAACTTTTATCTGTTAGAAACTGAATTCACCCATTTTGACAAATCAGGATATGTTGAAGTATTCAATGTATTGCTTAGTTTAATCAATTCTATAATTTAACATTATATACCATTCAGCAATAGTGTCATTCATGGCCTTTACTAATATGTTGCACATACATATCTTAATATATGCTGCAATAGTAAAGAGGAAGCAATGTACATTTTACTATTTTAGTACACAGTTCACATAACCTGAAAGGGTTCATACAAAGATGTATAAAAATTGTTATTGCAATCAAAGTAGCAACATTCTAAACTTCCTTAAATTATTGCAATAAATTGAAATAAGGAGAAACTGAAAGAAATTTACTAGAATATTTTTCTGTTATAATATTAAAATATCAGGCACGTGGACAACACTAGGCAATTAAATTAGAGGTGATTACGCTAAACTATTAATAATAAATGATTAATATAATAAATAATTGATATTTAATTTTATAAACTTTGGAATATTTAATCTTAATTTGATGAATATTTTATTGGGGTAGCATTTTGTACATATTGTAATAGGCCCAATTGTGGGATCATTCAAGTGATGTATTTTCAAATTTGGATATGTTTGATCATATGTTGAAAAATATTATATGTAGCAGTCCGCATAATGGTGAATATATTGATATGAGCCCAGATCTGTTAAGGGTTAGCATGTTGTCCTTGTAAATCTGTGACTGGGTGGGTTGTCATGTCAAGGACCTGCGACATGACAATTGAGTGAGGCAGCACTATATCTGCTACAAGTAGGTCTCATCGCGAAATGACTGAAATAATGTTGAAAGTGATGTAAAACCCCAAACAAACAAACAATACATCACCTGCAGAGAGCTTGGCAGTTGAAGCAGATGACCTGATTCTTGATTTGGGAAAATATTCGCCCTTGAGAATGCCGCAAACATTGCTGCTAATCCAGATAATCCAGTACATAATAATGATATATTCAATCCTTTTTGAAAGTAAACCAAATATAATACCAACTTTTGGCATATGTATTGAACAAACTTTAGAAACAAACGAAATAGCAAAATTTCAATATCCAGAAATGCCACCATGGAGTTTTTATGTCACTATATCTATGTAGGAATAAAAAAGAATCCACAGATTCCCCCATTTATATTAATAATTGTCGCAGAATTATTTTTTTCTGGATATCTGTGTATAAATACTGATGGATCTTTCAGTGAAGAGAAAGTGTCTGCAGCCGCTGAAAAGGATATTCATTGAGGATATTTTATTGAGAACATGTGCCAAATAAATCATCAATTTATTCTGCTAAACTTCACGCAAGGATTAATTATCACAAGCTTAATAATTAATTCATGTAATATTTAGATCACAAATCAGACCAGAACTCCAAATGTTATCACCATACAATCACAGATCTGCTTATTTCACCTGTGAAACTACACTGACCATTTGTTTGTTACAGAAGAATTGAATAATGTCGGTTCAAAGGAACTACTTTCATGCGGTGGATTACATTGTTTTTGTCCTCATGTTTGTGGGGTCCATGAGTATTGGAGTATTCTTTGCATTTGCTGGATCTGGTCAGAAAACAACAGGAGAATATCTTATTGGAAACCGCAACATGAAGCTGGCTCCCGTGGCATTGTCCCTGGTTGTTTCTTTGGTATCGACAAACACCCTTCTTGGAGCTCCAGCAGAGATATACTCCTACGGCATCATGTACTGGTTCATGTTGATCGGATTGATACCTGCAACAATACTCGTGGCTGTCTTCCTAGTCCCTTTGTTCTATTCCCTGAAGCTCATCAGTGTTAATGAGGTCAGTTTTAATCTAATCATATTTCTAAAAAGTAAACGCTTTGTACCCCTAATTTTCATTATTATGTTGAAAAGGCATGCACACATTATATATTAAACAATATTGAGGAAAAAAAGATTTAAAGAAATATATATTTTTAAAAAGGCTGGCATTGATAACCTCTGGAGCATTTTAGTTGGAGAATTCTGTGACTCATGATTAAGAAATTTGGTATGAATGAATGAATGCTGAAAAAGAGCTCCACCCTTAAAATTGGTGATTAAGTCCTATTTGGTTTAAAAACGATACTAACACAGAAGTATCTACTGTATTAGATAATATATGTAGATCTTGCACATAAAAGTGCTGAATCCGAAGAATATCAAAATCAATACACTCAATTATAATATGTTAACAGTCATAGCCCTTTGACATCCAATACACTGAGGCTGATCTATGCCTTTAAAGTGTGTAGTATGAAACGACTAAATCCTATTCTTATACGAGCTAAAACAGACTCTTGTCTTTGTTTTTTTCTACAAGCACCTTTAGTTTGACTAACAATAGGCTTGATTTCATATAATTTATTAAAAATGTTTTGGACCCATCATCAAATGATCAATCAGTCAAAATACACTGATGTCCAGCAAAATAGATTTAATTTCATTTTATCTATTTATCTATTTATATAAAGGGATGGATCTGTATTTCTTTAATTCTTAAAAAAATGTGTTTTTACGACCCTTTCAGCAACTATGGCCATATCAGGTCGACTTTGGACTAACCAATGTTAAAGTAAACCCACCACCTCCCATCCTCCACTTGAATAAGCACCAAAGGTACAGATCCTACACTCTTTCAACTGTGCTAGTGGGGCCGGTCTCTTTAATTCTGACATGGCTTCATTAATATCTAAAGTTGCATATGCAGGTTTCTGGATTTAGAAATTTGGCTATTTGATTTGGATTTATATTTTTGTAAGATTTATAAGATTGTAAAGATGCGGATGCCAAAAGCATGAACCCGTAATAAATCTAATGCATTCTAGCAATTCTTTTTGACATATTTAATATGAGGTATAAAGGATAATATCTTGTCAAAAATATGTCCAAGAAACCAAGTTTCTACAAAAACAGGTATCTGAATTTGGAAATCAAATTTCCACGTAGTATCATATGCTTTCTCTGAATGAAAGAAAATACTAACAACATGTTTGTCGTTTATAAAACCCCCTCTTATAAATGTTTCTAAACATACCAGATGATCAATGGGTTTTTTGTAAAGGCAAACTTCAACTGTAATATAAATTACAGTTTCTAAAAACCACACTAAACTCTCATTAATCATTTGTTCCATCATTTTACAAATATAACTCGATAACACAGTGGGACAAAACATATTTGAATCTGACGAGTCTTTACCAGGTTTAAGAATGGTAATGATAGTGGTCTCACTCCATAAAAGAGGAAAGTCACTATTTTCCCAAATATTGTTAAAAATATCCAAAAGATGCCCAGGTGATTGGTCAGGGAGGTGCTTCAGGATTTGATAGTGTATGTGATCAGGCCTGGGAGCAGTGTCATGGGATTTATCTGACGCAAGTTTTAAATCTGATATTGGCATCACATTTGACTCCAACATGGATATGAAGGCCCAGATCAGAAAAATGTGCCAGAAGGGCTATTACCACATTAGGAACTTGGCAGCCATCAGACACTGTCTAGACGAAAAGACCGCTGTAACACTTACCCATGCTTTTGTTACATCTACTCTGGATTATGGTAATGGCCTGCTGGATGGTCTTCCTATAACCGACATCAGGAAGCTGCAATACCTCCAAAACTCTGCAGCACGTGTCGTAGGAAAATTTAGGAAATTCGATCACATTTCAGGAAAACTAGAGGAACTGCACTGGCTCCCTGTTCATGCGAGAATTGATTTTAAAATCCTTCTCTTAAAAGGACAGTGGGTGACAGAGCCTTTTCATCTGTCGGCCCTTGACTTTGGAATTCCTTGCCTACTGAAATCAGGACAAGTACTTCAGTCTCCTCATTTAAGAATAGACTGAAAACTCATCTCTTCAGGAAGCACGTCCTGAACACAGCGCTATGAACAGACACGTCTGGTATCAGAGCTATACAAATTTTATTATTATTATTATTATTTATTATTATTAATCATTTTAGATTCAAAGTTACAGTAAAAATCAGAAAAAAGATCGGCTTTTTTGGTAACAATAAAAAAAGGATGGAGCTTACTTGGAAAATATTTTTGGAAGTAACTACACCTTCAATCTGCAAAACTAAAGCATTACATTTTTGCTAAAATGATGCTATTTCGTTCAATGTCCACTGCCTTGCCAAAGGTGTCTGTCGGCAATAAAGCAACAGTGTTCTTAACCAAACTCTACAACAACAAAAAAATACAACATTTATTTTAATTTACATCAAATCATGATGCTGCATATCTTATAGATCTAAGCGAATCTGAAGGCCAGAAGAAGTGGAACTTGATGGCAAATTTAAAGACTCAGGAGGAGATTGTGATCTTGGAGTGGAACATCGTGGCACAATTTATGGAGGTAGAGATTGTGATAGAAAGGAAGATCTTGTAGGAGATGGTGATCTTGGAGGAGATGGACCCCTCAGAGGAGATCTTGACACAGATGGAGATGGCAATCTGGCTGGTGAACTTGCATTTCTAAAAAAGAAAACATGGACTGATCTTTTTGCAGAAATCAACAGAAATCAATTAAAATTTTTAATTTACATGCAAATATATTTGAAGAAAAAGACATGAAAACACACCTGAATCTTTCACCTTCTTTTGAGAAATCGACTGGCCAGTAAAGAGAAGGAAGTAGTCTCTAAAATCAACTGCTTTGCTCTGCAGACTAAGGTTTAAGGATAGAAAGGACATTTTCATGAAGAATTTCATATCCAATGTTGTCTTTTTCTGGTCATCTCCTAGTGTCAACTGAAATGATAAATCCATGTGAAAATAAGAGTCAACTATACACAATTAAAGCATTTGGCTCAACTGAAACAGTTTTGTACAAATTATAAAAAAAAAATTCACTTTAACATTTGAGGCATTATTTGTGGACTCCAAGATATTTGTAATGGCTGAGCATATATATATTCTTTTGTCAATATGAAGCCACTCCTAAGACAAAAATGGCAATTGAGGGATGACATAAACGGAAGGTGACAAATCTAACAAAAGAATATGTGGTATGCTCATGAAGACCTTTTTTAACAAAAAAGAATATATTTTTGTTCTCAAATTCCAAAGTCAGTGCTGGTTCAAAGTAAATGTCATTGTAAGAATGGATTTAGTACTTATTTTATATGAAAACAATATATTGTGATGAAAATATCTAATTCTATAATACATTGTTTAAAGTACATTGCATACAATATGCTCACAAAACCAGTACTCTTTAAAAAAATCAACATGAACAATGATTGTTATCAGTTCAAAATGCCACATTATTATTGTGCAAACTACTTGTAACTGCCAACACAAATGACACATTTAAACATTATGATATATTGGCACAGATATTAGATATTTGAAATTGTCAGTCCAGACAATGCTTTTCCTAAAAGAAAGCCATCCTGTTATGTAGTGATTTCACTTCATTAAACAGTTTTCCAATCACTGTGAGTTTGTTACAGAGGTTTTGGGGACCAAATGAGATATAAAGGGAATATACACTATACTCGCTAGCTTACATGAGTTGGGGCCTGGTACCTAGCTGCCAAACATACCTATCTACAAGGGACAAGAATGACTGCAGACTCCTCATAGACTGTGTATAATAGTAATTTATTCGGGTGTAGGTATACACTTGAGTCAGGCTAGGTAAGGCATGACATGAGTGTGATATGAAATACCCAAATACTGATAACCGTACTGAAGCTCTCGGGCTTGAAGGTGCACCTCAATGTCTATATAAGTGCCAACAGTTTTTCATCTTCACAACTTATTGCACATGTCATTTGACTGAAATGTAATCTTAAAATAGGCATTATTTTCACCTTTGTATAGACATGCAGCTTTCTTACGAAAACTTTTCTGTATATATGTGTATTAACATAAGTTAATGCACATAAAAAATAAACATGGGTTAACAGTCTGTAGGATGTTCAAAAGGCTCAAGTGTGAAAGCTTAGAGGTCTGAACTCCAGAAGAGAAATCACAAAGTTCACTAAAACAAAAACTGTTGAGCAAATATTTATTTAAGGTGGAGGGTAACCCAGCTAACAATTCTACGTTTTTTCTACGTTGTGAAAATGTAATGTTTTGGTACTGAGCACGTTGTCACATGACGTTGTATGGACGTAGATCTGTGAACAATAGATAACGTTGTGAGCACGCTGTTGTACAATGTTGTGAGCACGTGCTCAGCACATTTTTTCTACGTTGTGAGCCCATGCTTAGCACGTTATGAGGACGTTGTAAACTGACATCATGTTTTGAACATGTTGTGTGACAAAACCATGTAAGCGAATACTCAGCATGTTGCAAGCACGTGGCACATACACATCCAACTGTGAACAAATTTGGCTATCTTTGGCCAAATCTAGTTACTCAGTTGGGATTATCCCTCAGCAACCTCTTCTAGCATATCAACAGGCATGTTATGCTGATTTTTTGACATTGCCTAAAATTATATGGATATATATTGCAGTAATTAATAACAATAAATTTCTATCACAACAAAAGACATGATCATTTATTTTTTTACCTAACTTACATAACAACTAAGCTGTTACAGGTCCCCATTTTCTTAGTACTGCAGCCACTTATTGGCCAATTTGATCACCACCAGTTTTCTTTTACATGCTCACCATGTTGTAAGCACGTAAAAAAACGTTACATGGGTGATATATAATAACTGATATGAAACTTCAGAATTTACAAAAGAGAAAATATTTCTGTTATTTGGCCCTTTTGTGTTCATATTTTCTGCATAAATATCATTAAAATCTGAAAATGCCAAAAGTGCTTATTGCATATTGTTTGATTTAATATATAAAAGATTTAAAATAAATAATATATCGCTATGAATATCTGTACTTTCCTTCAGTTGGAAGATGTTGCAGAATACAGATTGAAAATTCATGTCCTTGGCACAATTTGTCATGGTGGTAGAACAGCATGTGTTGCAGTTGCACCACCAAGTCGAAAAGGAGACAGCAATATCACAATAAATGTTATTTTACAAGTTTTGAAAGATATGGCAAAGGTGAAAACAATATACCAATCTTTTATCACACCAAAATATGTATATTTTTTTAAAAGATAAGTGCCTAGTGGTTCCACTGTTACATAAATAGGCATTTAAGACCCAAATATATCAATTTTCAGAAAAGAAGTGTTTGGCTCCCACCATAATTATTCATTCAGGGTGATAATTCCTCAAGAGACAATAAAAATAAGTATATTTATCAAATTGTTAATTTCCTGAAGTTTTTGGTGAAGAGAAACAAAGACCTTGAAACAGTTAAATTAAAAAGACAATATGGGGTCAGATAAAGAACCATCATTAATATTTATGAAGTACTGACATCCATTGATTGTTTAGCTGCCGACATTTGCATCTATAAAGCTGCCTTCACACCTACCTGGAAGGAAACCAATCTAAATAAGATAATAAATACTAATGAAATCATGACAAATAAAATAACTCTTACAAACTCTTTATAGATTTCCTCTAATTCACTTAAGACTCTGAAAGATCTGTTTCCTAAATGGCAAAAATAGGACAAATTGAAACATATCAGATATGGCAAAACATAATTACATACATTGTTTATCAACATTGCTAATAAATCAAATATTCTGAATATTTCTGTTTGTGTAGTATAGACTACGTGATAAAGAGCATGACATTTTCTAAGGCTTTCTACATTCAAAGATAAATCTACGGAGCAGTTCTTCATTTGTGTCTGCAGTCCTTATTACCTCCCAACTCATATAGGGAGATAGGGTAGCTAGGTTAAAGCCCTGTTCACAGCTAGCCAGCGAGTATAGTCCTGATCCCCGTCCGCATTCCCCAACGACGGAGATTCCCCATTCACTAGTAGGTTAAGCAAAACTTACGTAACAATATACATATCATTTTTAGATTATAGATATGATGAAAATCAAAGTATAATAATATAATCAAACTATATATTTATCTGAACATATCCATGAATTCTTGCCAATATAAAACTCCCTGTGTGTATTCCATGAATACTTGGCCAACTTCCGGCTGCGCCATGACAGTTCAACATGCTTCTGACTCGTCAAAATTTTGACTATTTAGGCTCACAAAACCACCGCAAATCATGAATTTAGGCACCAAATTACATCTAAACATAATCTGAAGACATCTACTCGGAGAAAAAGGGAAAGGAAAGCACATACTCAGAGATAAGTAAACTTGATTGATTCATAACTCCCGCCGGTAATTCAGCCATTTTGGTTTTGAAAGATAGTGTGTATTACAGAAGGTAAACAGTAGATAGGCCCAGATTTCGAAAACCTTTAGACAGGACTAAGTGTTCTGGGAGCTTTATACTAACAGGCTATTCTGAAGGCTGCATTTTGTGACCAGAGTCGCCCTGGTACGAAGAACTTGTACTTTCATCTTGATACTAATTCACTCAAAGCAGCCACTGTTTGCACCATAGAGTAGGCAGGTGAGTTCAGGAATCATATATCAGTAAACCACACCTCTTTTGATTTTTGTGTGTATTTGTGCTACATCTTACCTTCTCTCTTCTACAGATAAGACTACCCACTTACTAGAATAAGACCCACTGCACAAAAAATTGCACTCTGGCACAGCAACAGATTTGAAAGGTAAGATACTACTATTGAACGCAAAAATTAGTGACACAAATACAGTTAGAAGTGTTGACATACCAAAGTTAGTCTCAACATGTCATCAACGCGTAGTAGAGCTCAAACATCAAAACCATCACCAAACAACAAATTCAAAAACAAAAATAAAAAAGAAGGTAAAAAAGAATCCAAAACCTCTGAGCAAACCCCAATTGATTTAGACAATACTCTATCAGATTCAGAAGAGGCCCCTGCCACTGTAAAGACTCATACATGCATAGTATGCAAAACATCCTTCACAGATCTGAAAGAGAAAATGCTCCAATGTGAAATGTGTAATGAAGGCTGGATATGTTCCAAATGCATGGGTATTGATGACAAAACATACAAAGTCCTACAAGATAGGTCAGATCTCCCTTGGTTTTGCATGGTATGCAAAGAAAAAATGGAAAGAGTAGTTGACACAGAAAGGAAAATAGATGAAGCTTGCAAAGAGTATATGAAACAGTATGAGGATAGACTAGTGGCAATAGAGAAAAAGGTAGAAGACAATGATAAGGCAACAAAAGATGCTCTCCTACTCAAGGCAGATAAGGCAGTGACAGATAACACAGAAGCCAAGGTTCTAAGTGTAGAGCAACAGGTTTTGGCCCTAGCAAAGGATGTTTCCATACTAAATTCCAAAATAAACATGGTAAGATCAGAACCACAGGAAAAAGAGAAAAGACTGAAAAATTTGATAATCAGAGGGGTGCCAGAGGTGGAGGGTCAAGACGATACCAGGCTTTGCAAGGCAATTCTCAAAGACATAGGTTGTGAAAAGGTACACATAAAAGAGGTCTCCCGGCTAAATCTAGGTCCCTCAAGATCCACTCCCACAACTCCAGAAAACGTCCCTCCCCAGGCAGATGGTAATGACCCAGCCCCAGCCCAGATCCCAGTCCCAAACCAAAATTCTGATGATGCAAATGCTGATGAAAATGCTCAGACGCGGGGTCAGGGAGCTGGACAGGAACCAAAGAAGAGACACAGGCCAATCAGAGTGACATTGAACACTGAGGAGGAAAAACGAAATGTATTGCGCAATGCCCCAAAAGTCAGATCAGTCACCACCATACTATACAACCCTAAAGACATATGGATAGTCCAAGATCAGACCAGACTTGAAAGGCAGCAGGATTTAGACCTCCGCAAGAAACTCAAGGAAAAGAGGGATCAGAACCCTGGCAAGCAATTCAAGATTTACAGGGGGAGAATAGTAGAGAAGCCTCCCGACCAGCCACAATGCCCGCTTACCCAAGCCGCGCAAGCCCAGGCTCAGTAAATACCACAAGCCACGAACATTGTACAGTAGATGATAAGGATTCACAAGCACCTGCACGTTACACTATTTTGAAAAACAAGAAGGAATATATGCCTCTCAAAATATGCTCATTTAATGCACAAGGACTGACAACAAAGTTTGCACAGTTACAGGAATATATACACGATACCGATGCTGACATTTTGATAATAACAGAGACTTGGCTGGACCAAAAGGTAGAGGATCAAGAGTTTACTTCTAAAGGTTATACACCCTTTAGGAAGGACAGAAATATAATTTTTTACATCCCTAGAACTTACACCTCAGAGGATAGAGGTGGAGTGTTGATCCTTTGTAAAGACAATTTAAACCCAGTAGAGTATGTTCAAGCAGATGTGGATGCAGAAATTATCTGGATCACAATCACTCCCTTTCCGAATTTAACATACATTATTGGAGGATGCTATAGGCCAGAGAGAGAGGAGTTACATATGATTCATAAGATAAACAGTTCTATCAGCAAGGTGGACTCTACCAGAGTGTTGCTAGCAGGTGATTTTAATTTTAGAAACATAAATTGGGACACTCTGGATACAACAAATGAGATAGAGAATACCTTTGTGGATACGTTACAAGACAATCTACTAACTCAGATGGTGGACGAACCTACAAGAGGCAGAAATATCTTAGATCTCATAATTACAGGATCTCCAGAAGATATCGAGAATTGGAGGGTATGCCCTCCTTTCTCCCGCAGTGACCATGACTCTGTAGAAGTACATTTAAGATGCCCTGTAATCAGACAGCAATCAGAGCCAAGGCTGGTGCACCTTTACTCACAGGGAGACTATGAGGGCTTGAATACTGAGATAAGGAATATGGATTGGGAAAGAATTTTAAGCTCAAAGTCACTGGAGAGTAACTGGGTTAGATTCAAAGAGGAGTATGAGAGATTAATTAACGCATATATACCCTCTAAACTCATCAAAGCTGGTAGAAGAAACAAACCCCCCTGGACCAGGTACAAATCTGTGCAAAGAGCTAAGATAGCTTCAGGATCTGCCTGGGTGAACCAAAGGATATCAGGACTGCATGCAGACAAGATACTGTTTGATGAGAAAGTCAAAGAAAAAGACAGTGCTCTAATTGCAGCCAAAGCCCATTATGAAGACAAGTTATTTGATCAGATGAAAGACAATCCCAAGAGAGTGTATAATTATGCCAAATATTTCACCAAATCCTCGTCTACAATATCTTGCTTAGAAAGAGATGGTGAGATGATATCTGATGACCCTACAAAGGCAGATATGTTAAATGGATTTTTTATATCTGTGCTCACAGATGAACCTGACATTTTGATATCCCTACCTGAATCACACGCTCCACCCGAACAGGACATTCTATTTGAGATATTAAAGGAAACAGTCAGAGAAAAGTTACACAGACTTAAACACAATAAAGCCTGTGGCCCGGATGGGATTAGTACAAATGTGTTACAACAATGTTTAGATCTGGATGTACCCCTGGCTATATTGTATAATAAGTCACTACAAACTGGTCAATTACCACAGGATTGGTGCGACGCCCTGGTAGTGCCGATCCACAAAAAAGGATCTAGGACTAAGTGTAATAATTATCGACCAGTCTCCCTGACCAGTCACATAGTCAAACTCCTGGAAAGAATAATGCAGGACAGGATAATGGACCTAGCTATGAAAAATAAACTTTTCAGTTGTCAACAACATGGTTTCCAGGAAAAGTGTTCATGCCTGACACAACTACTTGAGTGTTTATCAGACTGGACAGAAAACCTTGATAATGGAGTAGAGACAGACACAATTTACCTCGATTTTGCTAAGGCTTTCGATACCGTGCCCCATAAGAGATTGATCCATAAGCTGAGAGGGGCCGGTATCCGAGGGAAAGTACTCATGTGGATAGAATCCTTCCTAGCTGGTAGAAGACAGAGAGTCATACTTAGGAATGGAAAGTCATCATGGAGAAATGTAGTGAGTGGGGTCCCCCAGGGCTCCATCCTCGGACCTATTTTATTCTTGATCTATGTGAATGACATTCCAGAGACAGTGAGCAACATAGCTAAGCTATTTGCAGATGATACAAAGTTGTATTCTCAAATCCGGTCTACTGAGGATTGCCACCTTCTCCAGGCAGATCTGAACGCTCTCTCCGCATGGTCGAGGACATGGCTTCTAAATTTTAATGCATCCAAATGTGTGGTGCTGAGAATCAGACATTGTATCAGATACATCTACACATTAAATGGAGTATGTCTTGACCCTGTGTCTGAGCAGAAAGATTTAGGAGTCCTAATATCTGATGACCTCACCCCCCGTGCACACATTCAATCTATCATCAAAAAGGCTAATCAAAGAATTGGTCTTCTAAAGAGATGTTTCTCAAATTTGACTGAGACTAAGGTTATAATATATTACCAGAGTATTGTTAGATCTGTGTTAGAATTTTGCTCCCCTGCGTGGAGCCCCTGGTTAAAAAAAGATATTACTGAATTAGAGAAGGTACAGAAGAGGTGTCTAAGGCTTAGTACTACAGAGATTGATTTACCCAGTTTGGCTGCTAGGCGGCAGAAACAAGATTTATGTGAGGTTTACAAACTGTTACATGGTTGTTATAAGACAGATTCTAGTAGGTTCTTCCAGAGATCAATTAGAAATACTAGAGGACATAGCATGAAACTGTTTAAGCCTCGTGCCAATAAAAATGTGAGACAACATTTTTTCAGCCATCGAGTGGTCGATCCATGGAACAGCCTTCCAGACGAAGTAGCCAATGCCACCTCCCTGTCTTCATTCAAGAGACTTCTGAGATCCCTGCCCGAAGGCGAAGAGGGATAACTCATCCAAGTATCCAAGTATCTAAGTAATGAATGCCCCACACACTGGCCAAATGAATGAAACTGACACTATGAGCTGAATTCCCATTGACAAGCTGCTGTGAGCTAGTCAGCCAGCAGACTGTTTGTATGAATTATATTGCTATTCATACATTGTCAATCATTGAACTTTCAATGCAATTATTATTTATGGTATATTTGTGGAAATTGAGAAATACCCTTTTTTCTGTGACTGCTTGAATCATTTATTCATGTATTCACATCTAATATAAGGGTTAACCCGTTGTCCTTGTAAATCTGTGACCGGGTGGGTTGTCATGTCAAGGACCTGCGACATGACAATTCAGTGAGGCAGCACTATATCTGCTACAAGTAGGTCTCATCACGAAATGACTGGAATAATGTTGAAAGTGATGTAAAACTCCAAACAAACAAACACATCTAATATACAATGAAAGTGTTTTTTGAACTGTTGAGAATTAATAGTAAAAATCATTTGAGATTTGAACTTGTGACATCTGGATTGTGAGACTGACATGCCAAACCAGCCAAGGGCTCAACCTGTCAGGATTTCATGTTCTCCCCACCATGTGTAACATCCCAAGGCAAATAGGATGCCTTTTATGACATACTGGTGGGCAGTGGAGCAATTCTTTAATCACCGCACCCACAGGGGAATTAGAAATGTGGAGAACAAGCTACAATTTTTTTTTTAAATTCCCAACTAGTGCATGCCCATAACTAGTCATTTAGGTCCCATTGTTTTCTACACAAAACACACACAATCTCAATATTTGAATAATATATAAGTTTTCTATAATTTTAATTATATAACTTTGGTCATCGTATGAAACCTTCATGTGTTGGATATACTGTTGCTGTACGGAATTGAGAAGTCTCAAATCCACAACATAAAAACCTGTTCAGTCACAGATTTACAAAGATTTGCTCAAATAATGAAATGTGATGCAAGAGCAATCACCAAAACTAAATGGTTTCAAACACATGTTCTTTTATTGATTCCCAGCAATTGCAAAATTGATAAAATTTTCCATATGAACTGAGGCTCGTGCCTGAAGTAATAACCTCATTGTCCTTGTAAATTTGTGATTGGTATAAAGGACCTGTGGCATGACAATTCAGTGAGGCAACACTCTGAGCTAAAGTGGGTCTTATCATGTTGAAAGTGATGTGAATTCCTGAAAGAATAAACAAATGTAATGTAAAACCTCAAACAAAAGTTGTCCCCTTGATGTCTACAGTGCTCTAACCAACTGCATTAACCATGACTGTCTCGGATACACAAATAATATTTCACATAATTTGCAAGTAGTTTTGGTCTTATAGAGACATATTTCCCCTCTGCAAATATCTCATTTCTGGGATTGCTTACTTGTTTGCAGCAAGTTGAGACAATCTAGCACATTATACCATATTTTGAAAATAAACTTAATACCATACTGACTTTTGGCATTCCGACAAACAAAGTGCAAATCAAAAAGCCAAATTTCAAATGTCCCAAAATACCTCCATAGACCATGCACTACAGCATTGTGGAGCTTCAGTTTGCTGCTGTTTCACCTTTGAATAGAACAACCCTTTTCACACCTCATTGTGCAGGTCCATTGTCAATTAAGAAACAATGCAGAGTTCAAGAAGCAATAAATATTTTATAAGTCGAGCAGCCAATCCAGCACATGATACAATATTCAATCCAAATTATGTTATAATATCCAGAAACAACTTGAAATATTAATGTAACCATGTCAGAATTGAAGAAATACTCAACAGATCCATCCACTTACATGAAAAGATATAAAGAAATTAAACCTTTTTCTTACAGGATATCAGTGTATATACACTGATGGAACACTCAAAAATGACAAGGCTACTACAGCTGCTGTTAAGGGTATTCATGAGGCTGCTGACCAATGCAGCATTGATTTTGTTTGTTTGTTTGGGGTTTAACATCACTTTCAACATTATTTCAGTCATTTCGTGATGAGACCTACTTGTAACAGATATAGTGCTGCCTCACTGAATTGTCATATCGCAGGTCCTTGACATGACAACTCACCCGGTCACAGATTTACAAGGACAACGGGTTAACCCTTTAGGCACGGGCCTCAGCTCATATGGGAAATTGTATCATGAGTTCAATCCTGGCACGGCCGGGGTTCGAACCCACGACCTTTGGATCACCACAGAGGAACTGGTGCTAGTAAGCTGGCGCTCTAACCAACTGCGCCACGGCCCGTGGCCCATGCAGCATTGAAAGCCACAGATTGAAATGCTTGTTCCTTATACAGAGCATAAGAAATCTATAATGTTTTTTTTGCATTCTATATGGCAATTGCACTGGGATGAAGTTATTGTTGATAAATTGGATGAAATCAAGCCTGATTAAGGTAAAACTAAAGGTGGTTGTAGAATGGAAATCTGTTTTAAGCTGTATTAGAATTGGACAGTTTGACACACTGCTGTCGTCTCAAAGACGAAAATCAGGCGCAGTGTTTTAGTTGTCAATGGGCTTTAACTATCAAACATGTTTTGATTGAGTGTATTGATTTTTATATTATTTGGACTCCTTATTTTGATTTACAAGATTTACAAATGCTATATGAGTAACAGTAACAGTACTGTAGATACCTTTGTGATGGTATCGTTTTTGAACCAAAAAGAACTTTATAATCAATTTTATCATTAACCTATTTATCAAGAACCACAGAATATCAAATGGTATCTAAAGTCTTTTAATTGATTTATATCATACTTATTATACACATCACTGATATCGTGTAAAATGATTTCACTAAAATTCATTGGTATAAGGATTGTTTCATATAACATATTATATTTATGTTATACGTTATTAATCCAGTCAAAATATAGTATTTTACCATTTTCAGGCACTTAAGGATGGTTGATGTGCCTTATAGCCACCATTTATTAATTCACCCTGTTTTGCAATGAGTTCAAACTTCATGGTTGCTTAAGGTTGACTTCAACTGATGAAATGTTTGCTTTTCAGACCAGTCTCCCATTACTGTTACTAAGGCCTTAAATTGTGGTATCATATACATGTAACATTGCAAAATGTAAATCTTTATGGGTTCCTCATAGAGAGTTCCATAATAACACTTTATTGGAGTACAAACTATCAAAGTGAACCATAGTTGATCCTTGGCCCAAATAGCTCACATAATTTTTTGGGGATTTTTTTTTACCTTGGGATCCTTGCCCTTCACGACCTTCAAGGTCAGCCCTAAATATAAAGATTATTTTCGGAGTACAGACTTGATCTTAGGCACATATTAAAGCTCACATCAGGCAGAGAAAACTTAAAAAAGACATAATGGTGCTAAATGTTATAGTTCCTGAGGTATTGACATACATCTACAAAAAACTGTGATTTTATCTGTGAAGTGTGATTATGGAACACCCTATAGAGAGTAGATCATCAAGTCATGGTGGCATTTATGTTTCAGTACTTAGAGCGGAGGTTTCAATCAAAGGCAGTGCGATACATGGGAACTGTCATGCTAACACTTGTCCAGGTAACATTCTACTCTATTCTAGTCTTGGAGTCCATAAAATAAAAGGAAAATGTATCATTCCTTATTTCATAAAGTGCAGTTAGCAATCGTTGTATATCAGTAAATTTGATAAATATTATGAAAAATGTACACAGACATCTCTTTGGTGATTGTATATAAAACCTCGGAGTAATTATGAATAGAGGTGTGACGGCTGTTATATGAGATATGGCGTCATGGCAACACATTTACACAGTGGATTCAAAATCCTTTGATCCTATCATAGTTGCCGACTTCAAAACAGTGGAAAATTGAAAATTTATATTTAAAAAAATGAATTGGCCAATGTTTTATTGAAATTTACACCACATTTTCGTTTTGTTTTTTTAAAGAAAAAAATCAGAGTAGTTGCTCTTTTCAGGCTTACAATACTATCCACACAAAATTACTTTTATTTTTTATACATGTTTAAAAAAATGTGTCACTATTCATGTTACATTGTAAAAAATGTTTAAAGCAAAATATTGTGTATGATATAGCATTTATAAATTTTATGATGTAGCATTTATAAAATCTACTCTAAATTGTGGTTTTGATGACTTAAAGTAGTTCTGAAAAAAAATGACGTCAAAACTTTCATATCTTGCACATATATGGCATAATCATAACTAGGGGTATGGCGGCAACTATGATGCCCCTTTTGATCATGCGCTGTTGCGGCTCTATTCATTATTACTCCAAGATAAAACCAAATGTTCATACAATCCTGTGACAGGATTTGAATATCATTTCAGTCTTTGTATGTTGGAACAGCGATAGTTGGACCTGCTATGGCTTTGGAAACAGGTGAGTTTTTCCTGCATATATTAATTGTTTTGTTATTGATGAAAAAAGTATGGAGAAAATCATTATCAATTTCAAAAGCCTTAGTTATTTTGGTATATTCCCTGTTAGATATTTTAACAATAATGAAACTGGCAATGTTGAATCTATTTATTCCAGAGTTGAAATGAGCTTCACAAATAGATATTTGATAAAGTCTCCATTTATCAGATAAATGCATTCAATTTTATTATTGTTTTCTATTTGGAATGTTAAGCTACAGGTTTAGAGCCATCTCTTTCCATCCTCATTGTCAGTATAACTGGGACAATCTACACAGCAATGGTAACTATATATCTATATACTTTGTTTTCAGCCAGCAAGAGGTAAAGCATTAAACTTTCGACTATAATGTTAAATATAGGTATTTGTGCAGATTGATGGTTTACTCCCACAGACCTGGTTAAAATGAACATTATCTATGATATTTGATGTGTCCTAACATCTTTGGCATTGATAAAAAAACATGCAGCCATCTTGTCTTTTAGTTATTCAATTTGTAAAATAAATTCTCCTATACATTCTCCAATTTAATTTCCACATAACGGAAAATTTTAATAACGGAAATTTTTTTAACTCACATTCTCACATGAACTCTGATTAAGTGTACCGGTGAGGAGTTGCCCTGACAACACAAACATCGTGTTTACTGGTCGAGAGTCGCCCCGACACACATAACCCAACAGCCTCATCCATTTCCAACAAGCCTCAGTCGTTAAGGATGGCCGAAAAAACCTGCACCCACTGCGAGCGCCCCATCAAAGGGCACCCAGGGCCCTTCGGGAAGAAGAGATGCATAAACCAACCCCTCTGGATCGCAGAGGTAGAGAGGCTCGAGGTCGAGGCTGAAAGAGGCCCAGAAGGACCCCCGCCAGAGACACACACAGAAGGTAGAGTGCACCCACTTTATGTATAGGACTCAAATGCCCTCGAGGAACAGGGAGCCACGGCCGCCCAACCACCGTCTGGCTCATCAGAAGCCCCGAATAGTGTCCCAGAAACTCAGAACATTATACTCACCACTCTACGTGATATGCAGTCGCAGATCCACGCATTGGCCGCAGAGCAAGCCAGGTATCGGTTAGAGGCCCCTGCAGGGCCACAGCAGACACCACAACCGGTAGCCCAACGGGCACCTCAACTGGCGCCCCAACCGGTTTGGAAATCGGCACAGCAAGGACCATCCAGGGTAACCGGAGCCAGCCAAGAAAACAGAACCATCCCAACAGCTGAAGGTAATAGCTTCTTACATGACTTTCACCCAGATCTGAACTCTCACAACGCCTGTCAAGGCCAGGGGGATGAGGCCGCTGGGGCCTCACACACGCCACACGAACCCCTCACAGATGGTAACTTTCACCCAGCAGGGAATTCCATCCATGTCGGGGACCCCAATGCTAGGGGGCAAGCTCCCAGGTACAAGAAACACCGAAGCCATGGAGGACCTTAAATCCTTGATAGGTTCTGCCCCCAAAATATTTAATGAGTTCGCCGATGGCTTGGACTTCATTTACAAAAGAAGGGGGCTTCCTTTGACACGCTCCATTACCTTGATGACATCATCACCGTTGTGGAATCCCCTGAGGCATG
Source organism: Amphiduros pacificus (assembly GCA_949316495.1). Classification (NCBI taxonomy): domain Eukaryota; kingdom Metazoa; phylum Annelida; class Polychaeta; order Phyllodocida; family Hesionidae; genus Amphiduros; species Amphiduros pacificus. The sequence goes on from OX439001.1 coordinate 33,998,812, forward strand.
TCCCCTGAGGCATGTTACCACTTGCACGGAGTCCGGTTTCTCGATCAAACCCTCAAAGACAGTACGTCATAGTTCTTGGGCATCGAGATCAACATCCCAGCCAGAAGTATAGCCATCACTGAGGACCGTTTGTCCGAGGTACGGAAACTAACAACGGAATTGATGGCACGGACCAGCTGTACAAAAAGGGAACTCCTATCTCTTTTTCCCCCACCCCCCATCTACACCCCTCGTGTCTCCCTGGCACTTTGCTCCCTGCAGGAACACGCTGACCCTGGGGTAGGAGGGCCCACAGGCTGCTGCCCGCTCGTGAGACACTGACTCCCCAGCTTAAATTTAGTGGAAATTTGGTTGCATGTAATCTCTCACAGGTGATTCAAACATTGTCCAAATGTTTACTCGTATTGATGACAAGACATGTTCTGAGATGTCTGTGAAGAAATTATAATGCTTACATTTTTTTCTCCAAAGATATGGGTCATTAAAGTTTGACAAATTTGCCCATTTATGCCTCCATCTTGCTGCCCGTGGTACCCAGGCCAGTCTCAACCCTGTTCTCTTCCTTTCTAAATCGCCAAAAAGCTATTGCTCTGATTGACCTCATTCCAAGTGCAGTGAAAACTAGAGTCTTGTGTCTTTACAGGGGTGGGTTGTTGTAAGATTTATTTTAATTATTTTCATTAATAATTTTGCTGTAAATAGTTTGAGCCTGATTCTAACAAGGATTGGAAAGTCATATTTCTTGCAACAACCTACCATTTGAAAGCATTTTTCCTTGTTAATTGTGTTAAAATTCGTTTTATGAAATGAATGCACACCCCTGTTGGCGATTTTGCTTTGAAAACTTCATGCTGCCATCTGTTGCAAAAGGGCTATCTCCATATTTGGGTTTTGACTCTAGACCGGCCCCTTGTAGAAATGTATACAATAGTAAATTACAGACCCAGTTACTGAATGGTGAGAGTCTCAGTGCTCCAGGTGCCAGGAATCAAAACAATTCAGCTTGCAGTTATCTTTCAAAGCTTGCATGTTTTATGATGATATTCAGTCATATTTACCTCAGATACAATATAAATATTCATTAGTAGCATAAATTCAACATGTCTAGCATTGATGTATGAGGGAAATTATCAGTAAAAAGACGAAATGGAGGTTCAAAGAGAGGATCAATGTCAGGCTCAGTGTTCACACAGTGAGGTAAGTTAATTTTTTTACTTCAATGTTAAATCATATAAAAGCCCCTGGTTGGAATGTGGGAACTGTCTCTGCCTCTTTTTAAAAATTACATGCTCAATGATAATGTTGGCCAAGTGACCAACTTACTCGAAGTTTAAAATCTATGATTAAAATCTTGAAATCATGAGCTTTCTAGTCTCCATGGTACATTTTCTTTGCAAGGATATCTGAGCTTTGGAAATTGTTCAAATAATACCTAGCAATTGGATTTCTGTACAAAGATATTATTTCTTGTGATTTCTACAATCATTTTAATTCAATATGTTCTGCCTATACCTGTCTCTCATCTGTCACTTTCAATTATTGTGCACTTGTGCACCTGCCATGCCCATGCTGCTGTGTCTCAGTTGTGCAGCTACATCTATAAGTTTACTTGGCAAAACCAATTGGCATCCCGCCGAGAGAAGCTATCTCATTTATGACCATAGCAATCTCACTTGTGTAGCTGTCGCTCATTCAAGCAACTATCTCTCACTTGGACAACTGTCCATCACTTTTGTGATTATTTATTACTAATATTTATTTGGATAAAATTAATATATTGCTGATATATTGAACATTAGATTTAAGTAATTTATATAATTTTGAAGTAAAAGAAAAAAATTGATAAAAAATAATTTGAAGTAAAAGAAAATTTCCATTTTGTCAATTTGCCGATTTGCCATTTGTTTTAATTCTAGTTTGATTTTTTACAGGTGTCTGGCGTTGATGCCTTCAGTCCAGTGACAGTTTAGCAGTCCACTGACCCATCAATTAAGGCCATATGGGCCACTGGCATTTCAGTGTTGCATGCTGCATCCACAAAGGTTTCAACATCCACATCCACTGACAGGTACTCATCTAGGCCACGTGGGACACTGACAGTTCAGCATTGCAAGCAATGTCAATAAAGCTTCAATATCCACTGACAGGTTGGCAGCTGTGTGGGACACTGATAGTTCAGCATTGCATTAAAAACATGTTTAATTCTTCAGTCATGTGATATGAATATTGAATAAATTTGAATTAATTTACAAAAATAATGTTATTGGTGTTTTTAGTTACAATTGTTTATTTTCAAACTTGGAGATGTAGAAAATGAAGATCTATTAATAATGGAATTGAAAATGTTATATTAGCTCTCCCTTGACAGAAATATAAACTATATTCAAAATTGTTTATTATTTGAGCGTGATGGGTAAACACGGGTAGCGCGAACTTTGTTTGACTTCAATTGAGGCTCAAAGTGGGGTAGCACTGTTTGACGTCATTCTGGTGCTATTCAAAGGACAATACATTTCATGACGTAATAAGCATATTGCCATACTCTTATGACGTCATTTTACCTTTCAGTGCCTCTATGGTGACACTCCACATAAAAATGACGCCAAGAAAGGAGTGTGCTTTCATCAGGGGCCTATATATTAGGGTCTTGTTAAAAATTGTTTAACAGGCAAAAATGGGAATGCATCAATAAAATAGAAAATAGACATCAAAGACAATTACATTTATCACCAATATGTGAATTTTAAACGTTTTTTTTTTCAAAATCGGTGCTTAATCCCTTTAAGTTTCTAGATTTGTATCATATTCTTGAGAGAATATTACTCTATCAGAAATTATCTTCACAGCAGAGCCATTCAATTTTGTTTTATCTATTTAGACCTTTTAAATACCATTCTTTAAAAAAAAAGTTCAGGTAATTATCATTAATAGTTACAAAGTTATTTTTGTCAAATATTTGGCTATTTTTACGGTTTTCTGTTACCGTCCAAACACTTTTTTTTCCAAAGTTTGAGATTAAATTTAAACCAGTAATTGGTTCTGGGATAAACTTTTCTCAATGAAATATCTTTATTTAGATAAAAGGCTTTCAAAAAATGAAATAGAAGTCTTTTAACATATAAATTATGAATATTCCTGTCCTGTAAACTTGGCTATTTGGCTACTTTTTCTCCCAGTATAAGCCAGCGTCCCAAAAAAACATGTTTTTTAGGGTATAAAAATGGCCATAAAATATTAACCGTTGCTCCGATTTTGGTAAATGAGACCTTGTTTAAATCGTCTTGTCAAGCTGCATCCAATAGGCTATTAAAATCCATATTTTAATGAATCTGAAAAATTGATCACCTCCCCTACCTGGGGTTCTACGCGTGTCTTTGAGGCGGCGAATACTGTGCGGTTTATGACCACAACTCGACGAATATTCTTCTCTCCTCCCCTCCTTGGGTTAGTGACGTATCCTTCGGTACCCACAACGGTGTTGACTACCTAATCTTAAAGATCCACAACTTCTACGTACGGTTTCAAAAAAGTCATCGACTGCAGCGTTACTCACGTCTGTGCTCACTTCGCCATGCTTAGCTTGTTCTGCGCACGTGCCTCGGCGACGGGATCAGCCAGTCTCTCTCCTAACAACTATTTACTATTATGTAAGAACGGTCGACCACTCGAAAAAGGTCAATTTAATTCTCTCATAAAACGTCTAATATGATTAATCGGCATCGATCCGACGCTAAACAATCTGTGATTAACCGCTTCTCCCCTTAAGAGATCAGCACGGCGGGCCAATGGCAATCCCAGGTCTATCTACAGTATATATGACAGCCTCCCATCTCACAAATATATTTCGCCACTTGGCTCACCTCCACTCACTAGCTCATATCACTGAACTCATGATACAATTTCCCACATGAGCTGAGGCCCGTGCCTAAAGGGTTAACCCGTTGTCCTTGTAAATCTGTGACCGGGTGGGTTGTCATGTCAAGGACCTGCGACATGACATTTCAGTGAGGCAGCACTATTGATCTGTTACAAGTAGGTCTCATCACGAAATGACTGAAATAATGTTGAAAGTGATGTAAAACCCCACACAAACAAAACTCATATCACTCATTACAACGCATGACTACTTTACAGCCTGCCATGTAACATAACACAGTGAATCATTAGTAATTTGTAATGATGTTTAATTTATGTGCTTGGTGTGCTGTGTTTGTGTTTATTACCTGTGCTTTATCTAACTAAAGCGTAATTCCACAAATTATTTATTTTGTGTGGCGTTCTCTCTCTAACAGAAATATATTAACAATCCTCACCTCACAGAATTTGAACAAAATTATTTTATAAGACATCAAAAAAAAGAGAAGTGAAATGATGTTTTTATGACCCTTTCAGCAACTATTGCCATATCAGGTAGACTTTCAAGCCTTTTAACCAGTGTGAAAGTAAAACTGTCAGCAGTGGGAGTCGACTCCATCACCTCCCGTCCTCCACTTATATAACCAGTGTGAAAGTAACACTGTCAGCAGTGGGAGTCGAATCCACCACCTCCCGTTCTCTACTAATATAACCAGTAAATTACAAGATATTAGTCATGTATGAAATAAAAATGAATGATGAATTATTTTAAAGACTTAAAACGTGATTTGATATTCTGTGGCTCTTGATAAATAGGTCAATGATCTAAGTAAATAAGAGCTCCACCCTTAAAATTGGTTATAGAGTCCTATTTGGTTTAAACAGGATACTATTACAAAAGTATCTACAATATAAAATAACGTATGTACATCTTGCACATTAAAATATTGAGTTTGTATATTGTCAAAATTGATAAAGTTGCATAAGTCCATGGAGGTGTATCTGGACATTGATATTTGTCAATTTAACTTCTATTTAAAGATTGCAAAGATCATATAATGTGAATGCCAATAGGAGATATTGTATTATGTTTTTTTCAAAAAGGTCAACATAATTTGGATTGAATATGGTATTGTGCTGGATTGGCTGCTGGCCTTCTCAGAAAGAAAACTATTATTGCTTCTTGACCTCCGCATTGTTTCTTAATTGAATATGGACCTACACAATGAGGTGAGAAGTGGACCACAATGCTGTGGTGCTTTTGTGTATCCATGACATCATCACTTCTAAATGCCATCTCATTTCTCCAAGCCTAATGTTGAGTTACGTAGTTACTGCTTCATTTAATCACTGGAGGTCGAGTTCTCTTAGCAGATGGATGTGGTGTTTATGGTGTTTATGGAAACAGTGGAATTCAGATTTCAATCCATTTTGCCGATGTCTTTGGGAGTAATAAGTGATATTGTTACCAGAAGTCATCACTTTGCTCTGGACAACTTGAATTGTTTCCCATCAATTCAATTTCATCATTGCCTGAGCAGAGAAGTTTGATTTATTTAATGTTGGAATACCCTGTTGTTCAGAACATGGTTTGGATAGCAAACTATTTTACTGTTAATTGTGATCCATTTAAATGAAATCTGATTTGTTTGTTTGTTTGTTTGGGGTTTTATGTCACTTTCAACATTATTTCAGTCATTTCGTGATGAGACCTACTTGTAGCAGATATAGTGCTGCCACTGAATTGTCATGTCGGAGGTCCTTGACATGACAACCCGCCCGGTCACAGATTTACAAGGACAACGGGTTAACCCTTTAGGCGCAGACCTCAGCTCATTTGGGAAATTGTATCATGAGTTCAATCCCGGCACGGCCGGGGATTGAACCCACAACCTTTGGATCACCACAGAGGAACTGGTGCTAACAAGTTGGCACTCTAACTAACTGCGCACGATCCATGGCCTTGAAATCTGATTTGATAAAGCCAAGAATTATTATATTACAGATAATGAACATTGGCTTTTATCCTTGTTTAGGGTGGAATCAAGGCTGTAGTGTGGACAGACTTCTTCCAGAGTTTCGTCATGGTAGTTGGCATGCTGGCAATCATCATCATTGTGAGTATAACAACCGATTTCCTGGTTTGCCCCCAGGGTGGAAAGAGGAACATGTTCTACTGAGATATTTAACTTGATATTTCATATATATTTTGATAGATTAAATAACCTCCATACTACATTTCCCTCCATAATAACCTCCATAATACATTTCTCTTATTACCCAAGAAAACCATGTCCTCTTACTAGTAAATTTCCATACCAATTATCTGAAAAAAGTTAAGAGGACTTTTTGATGTTCTTCCAGTTTATAGATAATCTGCCACCATTTATATTTTGTGATATATAGAATAATTATATAAATTATGATAGTAAAAAATGGCATAAGACATAAACCAGAAAAATATCTTATAGCAAAATATATTGAAATGAAAGTAAGCTTTTTTCAAAAGTGAAAAAAACTATTGATTTCAATCCCAAACCAAAGCGAAATGTTCTTGCTTACAAAAACAATGAAAACAAAAGGAAATTGTTTTCAATAGTGTAATGTACAATCATAAGAGATCAGTTCTCTGAGATGTTATAAGATCAGGAATAAAGGGATCCCCCTCTAGGGACAATTGATCCAGCATGGCCATCTTGTTCAGTCACCTCCATATGGGCCTGGGATTAGAACCTATCAGAAACACTGCCATTGGACAGTGTCTTGATGACAGAACAGCTGAAACCTTGATACATGCCTTTGTCACTTCTACAGACAATTATGGAAATGGTTTCTATCTGGGCTACCTGCTGTTGACATGAAAACAATGCAATAATTGCAAAACTCTCCAGCACATGTTGTGAGTGAAAAAAGGAATTCTTATTACCTTGAAGACCTTAAATGGTCAGGCATCCTGAACTACTGGACATAAGCTGGAGTGGAAGAACTAAGATCTTATGACAAGACCCAACTCCATGTTCCCTGACACCTATATGAAGACAGTTAGGGATAGGACTTTCTCCGTGATTATGCCAAAGCTTTGGAATGCCTCTGCTGAAATTAGGATTGGTGCATCAGCAAATGTATTCCTGTCTAGACTAAAGACAGTTATTCAGGGACCATTTCAATAAACATTACAAAATGCAATGATCAGAAAAGGATTGGACTACGTTTTTTTTTTCTATCCAGCAAACACTGAAATATAATATCATTTCTAATACTAGGGTATAGTGGAGGTAGGTGGGCCTGGTGAAGTGTGGAGGATAAATAAGGAATGGGGAAGACTGTCTATTGAGTGAGTCTTAATTGAAAAATGCCTTTTTGATAGACTATAAATAATTTATTTGACTTCAAAAGTTTTATCTCTTGATCCATTTCTTATACGTCAGTCTACATTTAAAAAAAGATATGTATTGTAAGCACTCATATGATATTTGCCAATCATTCACAACATAGCACTTTGAATTGCAGGACAGGATGGGATCTAACATTACGATTTACAATTTGGACCAATTTGTTTGGCTACCTTGCATATTGGATTGGATGGTATGGTGTCAATCAGTCTCAAGTTCAGCGTTTTTGTAGCATGTCTTCAGCTTCCAAGGGCAAAATGTCAGTTTTATATTATATTGTATTTACATCTGTTTAACTCTGGTTTGAACTTATTAATCGGAGCACTTCCCTATCCTCTTTTACCTTATAAAAAGGCATTATTCTAAAAGGGATGGCCATAGAAATTGTACAGTCTGCTATGTGTTTACTCACTTGCAGACTTCATTCTGTTCTATGTGATTCCTATGTAGGTTTACTCTTAATCTTAAATTGTCTGTATGGCCAATATAAGTTTGGCTACAATTATTACAGACTAATATATATATGCAGTTTCTTGTTGCACAACTCATATTAGCATTTACCCGAAAGGTAAAGTTACATTTTCCAAGGAAGAATGATTCACCATCTATTAAATTTTCATTACATAATTTGCATCTTTTGTCAGAGCATTTTGTAACTTTATGATTTGATGTTGATAGTAAGGCAGCTCTTGTTAAAATTCTTTTCAAATTTGGAGGCGGTCTGTTTGATTTGATGAAATATATATATATATATATATATAAATATATATATATATATATATATAAATATATATATATATATATATATAAATATATATATATATATATATATATATATAAATATATATATATATATATATATAAATATATATATATATATATATATATATATATATATATATATATATATATATATATATATATATATATATATATATATATATATATATATATATATATATATATATATATATATATATATATATATATATATATATATATATATATATATATATATATATATATATACTTAATATTGAATACTTAATATTCAAATATAACTAGGTAGCAGCATACAAGGTGAGAACAGATGACAGATGTTTTCACTTATTAGATAAAACAGTTATGGAAATTATGAAGTTAATAAATATGAAGATAATGTCTAATCACCATTTGAATCAAAATTATGACATAAAGAAATTCATATTTTGCAAAATACATCTTACTTTATTATGAAATTAGAAATAATATATTGTTTCAGAGCAATTTTACTGAATGGTCCCCTGTTCACCATTTTCCAGTCTTTAGCCTGTGGAGCTGGGATGGTAGCATTTGCTTACTACACCAAGAAGGGATGCGACCCACTTGCTGCTGACTACATAAGTACCTCTAACCAGGTAAATATTGTCATCTGTATTGCCAACATTTGAACTTTTACACAAAACTCCTCATTCAAAATCATATATGTATCAAGAGATTATCGAAAATAACTAAGTTTGTTTTTATGCATGAGTTTTATATTGTAGATATTATATTAAATGTTTGAACCAAAATAAATTGTGGTATATCACTCACTGTGATTATTATATATTAGATCATACCCCATTTTGTTATGGAAGTCATGAATTACCCTGGACTACCAGGACTGGTTTTATCCTGTCTATTCAGTGGATCTCTAAGGTAATATGTTTTTGATCACTAAACTCAATCATTAATTTGGGTTAAATCATAGATGCTGGGTAGCAGCAAAATACAATAATCTTGCAGAACTCCCATGATGTTTCCTTTCGTTTTTTAAAGAAAAGGATTGTAAATATAGTCATGGAGGTAAATTATGTTCAGTCATTTTGATATATTTTACAATTACAAAGTATGTGCATTTAGCATCATTACTAGACAGGATACAGTAAATATACATTATATTCAGTTAGGCAGGGATTGTAAACAGAGCTAACTGAAAACAGATTCAAGAGTTGTTGCTTCTTTGCTTTTCTTAAACAACTAAGATATGACTAAGCATTTTTTCATTCTATTATTTATTATTTGGTCAAGATCTAATCCTCATAAATAAAGCTTGCTCTCTCTTCCAGTACTTTATCATCTTCAGTAGCATCTATAGCAGCTGTGGTCTGGGAGGACATACTCAAAGACAGATATGCGGACATTCCAGAAACCCAAAAAACTCTTTACACGAAGTGTTTAGGTAAAACAATTTAAAAAATTGTATTGAATTCTCTCCAGAGGTTACCATGTCTTATTTATTGCACATATAAAATAAATGTTTTACTAATGCAGTGGTATTCATTGGTATGGCCTCCATGGGTGTAGCATTTATGATGCTCTTTGTTGGTGGGAATCTCATTCAGGTGAACTAAACGTTATCTTACAATTTATACAATTATATTCAAAATATTTCTATCCCTATAGTCATATCATAAATGTCCATAATGTGTCTTTGACATCACAATGCCTTGGTTATTATGACATTGGAATACACATAATTCATGCTGTCTCATAAATGGGTATAGGTGTATATATATATATATGTATATATATATATATATAAATTTTCAGATTTCCGGTTCTTTTCTTGGAGCAGCTTTAGGACCTTTACTGGGTTTATTTCTGCTTGGAATGTTAGTTCCATTTGCCAATTGGATAGTAAGTAAAACCTCAACTCTTGTAATATTAATAATCTTGTTTCAGAGGTTAAACAACTTGATCTTGGTGTAAATATTGGTGATAAGAAAGTGAGTATTTAATTATATGCAGATGACATTATAGTTCTAACAAAAACTAAAATGATTTATAACAGATTTTGACTACAATCACAGAATGGGCCAGGAAACATGAAATGGATAATGAAATTTAATGGCAACAAATCAAAATTTGTACAGTTCCAAAAAGTACATATCGGACTCAACATGCATTCACCGTGGGTCACCTCTGAATATTGTTGAGACCAATAAATACTTGGGTAATATATTACAGGAACACTTGAAGTGTGATTGTATTCAAAATACGTTGGATGATGCTAGAGGCAGAGCTTTGTCTCTATTGTTGGTAAATAAAAAAAACTTGATGGACTTAGGATATTATACTCTGGTGTATCACCTGTATGAGATTATGTCTCAGAAATGTGGGTTTATAAGGATTATGACATGATTAATTCTGTCCAACACAGAGCCATAAGAATATTCTCAGGAGTCCATGGCTTTGCCTCCAACATTGCTATAAATGGTGATATTGGATAGACGTCATGTAAAACCTGGCGTAGGGTAGCTATGGTGAGATATTAATAGGCTGTTTGATATGGATGACGATGGGCACACGAAATTAAGCATATATAGATATGTTGAACACTTGAATGTATGCCCACAAAACATGGTGTGGTCAGCATTACACAAAATTTATTGTGATAATTGGTATGTAAATGCAAAAGCCTCACCTAAGTTAACGTTAGGGGGAACAGTGTCTTCTAAAGTTCTTTTTTCCCGCCAAAAAAAGTCATTTGAAACCCAAAAAATGACATGGTGCAAGACGATTGCTTTGTATAAAAATAACTACAAAAAACATTTCAACCTTTAAGGTGTCAAATGATTAGGGATAGATTTTTCTTTTGATTTGATTTTTAATTTGTTTTTAAAATTTTATCATTCTTAATCATTTTACATTTAAAGTTACAGTAAAAATCAGAAAAAGATGGTTTGTTTGGTAACAATTTTAGAAAAGATAGAGCTAACTTGAAAAACATTTTTGTGAACAACTACACTATCAATCTGTAGAACTAAGGCATTAATCTAAAGCTAGAATGATGTTATTTAGTTTAAATAGACAGAATTTTAAAAGATGTCTTATAACTCAAGTAATTTGTGTTTTTGTAAATAAAATTATTCAAATAAATGCAAATTTTTGACACAATTTGGTAATTTTTGACTTGAGTTTGAAGAAAGTTAGGTATCTCAAAATATAGACCATTAATCAAAATTCCATCTATTTAAACTAAATAGAATAATATTTGGAGTACAACTGTTCATAAATTTTGGTAATTAAACTTGCAAAACTTCTCAATTTTGTCATAAAAAGCGTGGGAAATTTGGAGAAATATGATATTTTGTTTACTTCTAATTTTGTATCACTGGGCAGTGATGAGGTCGAATGCAGCAGCTACTGGCTAATGGATTAGTCATAAAAGACCACTAAATAATGTTTATATGTGTATATATCAACATTGATCCCCTTTGGGCACAAGTATGTTACCTATTTAGCTTACTTTGGTATGTTACAAAGGTGCACTATTTCATGTAGTTCAAGGAGTAATGACGTCATAATGGTGCTGTGGCTATTCATCAATGAAATAGTGACGTCATACCTTTTGGTAACTAGGCAACAATCAACAACACATTTCATGCAGCTGTGATCCTCTGTATGAAGTATCCCTGTTCCCCCTAACGTTAAGAACATATATTACTTTTAATTGTAAAGATTGTGGATTAGAACCATATGTATTTCAAATCATGAACAGAAAACACAGGTCTACTGTTGCTAGATTGAGAACTGGTATCTTGACATTAGAAATTGAAGTAGGTAGGTGGAAAATCAATGATGTGAGTGATAGATTATGTAAATTGTAAATTAATAAAATAGAAGGAGAAGATGAGTATCATTTTGTATTCATGTTAGACTTCTATAGACATGGGAGGCGGCATGGTGGAAATAGTGGGTACACAGAATGACTGTATACGATAGACAATGTATGAGACAATATCAGAGACATTACAGTGGCCACGAGGATGGAATGACACATGCCATTGCAATACGCATGCCCACCATGCCACAGGCAAGTTGCCTGACATAGATAAGCACCAGAGATCGATTACCAATCATAGATGAGCATGAGGATCCAGCGCGTATCTACATAACCAGGTTGAAGCTTCCTATCCTGCTGCTTACACTGAGGTCTCAACACAAGACAGGAGATTATCGTTGCCAAACCGGCATACCTCGAGGTGCAGCTCTAAGCCAGAGTTTTCCAGTGCAGCTACCATCTGTTTTCTGGTCATCACACTCTTGCCAAGCCTTGCCTAGTCTGACTATGTATATGTTGTGTACAACCAATAACGACGACTATTGTACACCGTCATTACTGAGTCTGCCGTTCTCCTTGATCCCCTGAGATAGGTATAGTTGGCCTGCAAATTATAGCCGGCGAGACTCCCTATAGATGTATGAGGTTACCCCAGGTATCCTATACATAGCTAACAACAGTGTACCTAATTTTGATAATCTTGAAAATTAAAAAAAATGGAATATTATTATGTCTTTGAAATATGTCAGTAATAAAGCAAAATATCTTACAAATAAATATTACAAGAGACAAAGTTCAATACACAGACAGTTCTATATACCTTTTATCATTTGCTAATGTATATATGTACTCCTTTTTTGCAACAAATTTGCTTTATTTAGTATCTTTATTTTTTAAATAACACTGTTGTGCTAACCTATATAAATTGCTACTTTGATTGAGGTCACCTGTAAGCCCAGATGGGCTGGATGTAACCTCATCTGTTTATAATTTATTTATATATTAGTTTGTAGACAGGCAGATGATATATACATAGGTGACAAGAAGATTTACAAACAAACCATACACTAATCTTCAAAATCTTAATTATCCAGGGGGCAATGGCAAGCATTTTATCAAGTCTGACTTTGACGTTTTGGATGATATATGGCCATACGTTTTATGGCTTTAAACCTGAAAGTCTTCCAATGGATATCAGTAGATGTGTCGAGGCAAATCAAACTTCACACCTCACTACATTTCTCCCACTCCTCACAACCGAAGTTGGAGAACAATTTCGGTCAGTACTGCTTGCATAATTTTACTCTGCTTTTGCTCACAAAAGGAACAATTCCGGAGAGTACTGGTTGCAGGTTATTAAACTCTTATATACCACAAAATCTATCCTACACTGATTGCTTTGTAATTCCTTTCTACATCTTATAAGATATTGAAACACATTTGTAACCAAAAACTGAAATACCTCTCTTCACCTAATGGATGAACTGTTATACATTAAAGGGAAAGGGGGAGTTAAGGAAAATATAGTTGCCATTTTTTTCCCTGTGTGAGATCAAATGTAACTGCTGAGATATTGACTTTCCCAATAATTGTTGTAAAGGTAAGAATATCTTTTTTAAAAGCTTATTGGAAAGATGGGGTTTGTATGCTTACAAAGTATGTTTCTCATTTGTGCTCTTTTACAAGGTAAAAGCTAAATTTCAATCATTTGTGTCCTATTTTCCTCCACCACCTGAATAATTAATGATCCATCTTTAAGAGGGTGGGAGGATAAGTTGTGTCACACCTCCCCATGACAGGTTGTTTTTTCAAAATCCAAAGGATACCCTTTTTTCCATCTATCATTATGAGCTGTTGATAATACATTCAGATTATTAAATATATGTATGAAACTTGAAAGAAAATAATTTTAAATTGGTTATCATGTCTGAAATTACCCATTTACCTTACCTGGTAAGACCAGCTAGATGTACTATCTTTGTTGTTGCAGGACTGATTTTGATTATTTCTACTCGATATCATTTGCATGGTATTCTCTTTTTGGTACGCTAATGGCACTTCTGGTTGGGACCATTGTCAGTTGCATAACTGGTAAGATCAAAATGAGTGCCATGTGAATCTAGTTTAAACTTAACTTTGTTTTTACATTAATATTTCACAATGAGTCTGAAATAACAAAAATGAATGTGTCTATTATATGCAAGTATGCAGTGAACATGTACTGGTAATAAGAGATGTTTTATACTTCCAGGTTGTCAGGGTGGGAGCATGTGTGAAATTAAGCAAGTCAACTGTGAGGCATGTGATCTTGACCATACCATAAACCTGGCTTTGCTTGAATAAATATCTTAATATATAGAATAATATTAATTCTATCATTTCAACCCAAAACGAATAGTTTAGAGTCAGGATAGAGTAAATCATGTATATATAAATAGATTTTTTATCTAGAAGACCTCAATTTCAAAGATTGATGTGAATACTGATTTAATTTTGTTCATAAATATCATTTTAAACAATATTGTATGGTACTTTTTTTTTAGAATGAAGGCGAAGAAATGAAATTTTTATACAGAGGAAAAAATGAAGATAGGAATCTTTAAAAGAGTGAAAGCAGTGGAATCTAATACAGTCAGATTATGATAAAATATGATATGATAGAACATAATCCCAATGAAAGCCAAAACAATGAAGACTCAAGCTGATGAATCCGATGTTTAAATCATAGAGTCTGAAAAGATCAGGACTTGCACTGACAGTGTGTATGTGCTGCTACATGGCCGTGTTTTGTATTTGTTGTTCTTAATGCACATTAAAAGACAAGTATTCACTAAATAAATAGCTGTTTGTTACATTTTAATTATCTGCAAGCTATTTTCCTTGGTATATAATGTAAATTTGTGACACTGGAACTAAAGAATATCATGACTTTGACAAATGTTACAAGAATATTTCAAAATGAATATGATTGCATTTATATGAATAACTAAAATGACCATTTTGCACTGATACATGAATGATGGTTATTCAAAAATACATGTCATGCAAGCCCAACATTTAAAAGGCATATGTTTTAAAGTGCATATGTTTGCCTTAACTTATTTGCCTCAGCCTTTGTCAGGTAGGATGTAGAATTCGAACAGGTTGAGCACTTGGCAGTAATACCAGTCCAGTTGCAACACTCCTGTCTCTACATATTTACCAGAGGGGTAGATCAGATAAGGCCCAGGACGTGTTTATGTGGCTTGTTTCTTTTTTATATTGTGGTTTGATCTCTGTAGTTGACTACAAATCTTAAATTTTTACCAAATATTATATTGTGTTAGAGTGTCTCATATTGTGGCATTCCTGTATCTCCAAACACACACTTGATACCTGCTGCTCTTCCACCAAGGTGCAGCAATTTCTAGTGCCTATTTTTAATTAAAGCACATGGGCTTATGGTATGGAATCATCTGATATATACGAAATGAACTCTGTTGTTTCCCTGTCTGAATTGAGACACAACACCACCTACTTCCCCAAGAAGTGTCAAATGTTTACATTACAATCATATGTTATTTACACTGCTTGGGCTTGACCACTATGTGATGAAACAAACCATTGCATTTAGAATGATGTTAAATAATTTTATATCAGAGATAATTTACACAAGATATCTGTTATATATGTCTTGCTCAAATCAGTTAATATTTTGCATGAAGTGCACGTCCCTTAAGAGAAATGAAGCACATTCTCAACCAGCATTTGGCCATCTTGATTTCTGTTATGAGTGGACTCCTTGAGTATATATCAACACATTAACTCCCTTTGACACTAGCATCCTACCAGACTTCTTTCCATATGACTTCTTCAGAAAAATATGCACCACTGACATAAATATATAAAATGTGTCTGGACATTATATAACACGCCTTATATTCAATATAAATAATTACATGCTATCCCTATATAGCTACCTAAAGAGAATCAACTAGAAAAGGTTTGATTAAATGAGAAATGAGTTACAGAATGTTTCTTTTGATCTATTTGCATTACTTTTGATAACATCTTAGACAAACATATTTTTGGAAATTATAGTCCATAATTTTAAGTTAGGCTGCTGTGTGAAATTATTGAATATCCCTTAATTGAATATTATTGAATATCCCTAAATTGATAAAGTGACAAAGATATTGACTGTGTGATTTACCAGTGAGAAGATCAAATCATACTGCTCAGTGGATAAGACATCTATCTCCCATGCTTAATTTCTGGGGTTCAGTTCCTGGTGGGGACAAGTATTTTTTTATAATGCTGAAACTGAAATCTTCATTTTGAAGTTTTATTTTTGCAATATGCACAAGTTTTTGTTGCAAATACAGAAAATACAAGAAAATAAAATAGAATGTCTTTATACAGACAAACAAAGATGGCTTTGGTTTGGTTTGTTTGGGTTTTACATCACTTTCAACATTATTTCAGTCATTTCGTGATGAGACCTACTTGTAGCAGATATAGTGCTGCCTCACTGAATTCTCATGTCGCAGGTCCTTGACATGACAACCCGCCCGGTCACAGATTTACAAGGACAACGGGTTTACCCTTTAGGCACGGGCCTCAGCTCATGTGGGAAATTGTATCATGAGTTCAATCCCGGCATGGCCGGGGTTCGAACCCACGACCTTTGGATCACCACAGAGGAACTGGTACTAATAAGCTGGCGCTCTAACCAACTGCGCCACGGCCCGTGGCCTCAAACAAAGATGGCATCAAACTATTTTGAGCATAATAAGTTAGAGCATTGACATAGTAGCAAATAAATATAACAGTGCCAATTTCAATGTTCATTCAATGCTGTGACTCCAAGCTTTCTACAGTGCTGCCATAGGGTGATACATGGCTCAGTGGTTAAGATGTCTGTCTTCAATGCTAAAGGTCCATGGTTTGAATCCCGGCTGGGAAAATATCATTTTCATGCTGAAGGTGAAATCTTCATATTGGGGTTCTGTTTGAGTGATATGTACTTTAGAAAACATAAATTGATTCGTCTATTGCAAATGAAGAAGAATATAAAATATTAGAAATGACTCGATACCAAAATAAAGATGAAATCGGTACCAAAATAAAAATATAATAATTATTTTTTTCTTGTAAACATAGAAAATATGACTAATAATGACTTCATACATTAAACAAATATAAATCATCATATTGGGGTAATATTTGAGAAATGTGCATGTCGGAGCATATAGAATTGGATGGATATGTTTTTTGACATCATAGAAAATAGAAATATTGTAGAAGACAGATATGAAATCTACATATTATGATTTTATTTAAGCTCAGACGTGTTTGCTGAGAAACTTAAGCATGGAACCAATGTCAAAAGTTTATCATGGATTATAAACTTCGAGTAAGTTGATCATGAGGTCAAGTTTGAGCATGTATGAATATATCCAGTGCACACAATTGATCCAAATGTGTCAGTATTAGTGTCTCACAGGTCGGATAATATGATTTGATCTTTTCTCATGGCTGGATTGCTCACTCAACATTTTGCTCAACACTCAGCAAAATGTGGAATTATCAATATTTGACCATATCAGTCAAAATTAGATAATCTAATAGTGCATGTACTTACATGTGTAAAGATAACATTTTGGAAATGGTGTCAATGCCTCCAAAATAGTTTTCTAGTTTCACAGTTGTTTAAACAATATTAACAATATAGAATTACAATTTCTATATTGTTCTATATTTAACATAAATTAAAATATTGCAATCATTATTTTGATTGTCAAATAAAACTGCAATTTGAATGAAGAAATATGTGTAGTAGTAATGCTCAGAGGTCTGTGAAGTGATGTACAGACATGTGAAAGTGACCACACACCCCACTAATCTTAGTACTGATCTCAGCATGCAAGCGTTCTCAGCAGGATGCCAGCTCATATTTTTAATCTCTACTGCTGGTACCCTAACTTGAGACTTTCCTCTTTGTCAGGTATGTTGACAAACATGTAATGTGAACATTATACTGGTATTTAATATTGGCTGACTTCCAACACCTATTGATTTTTGTTTTGTTTTGTTTGGGGCTTTACATCACTTTCAACATTATTTCAGTCATTTCGTGATGAGACCTACTTGTAGCAGATATAGTGCTGCCTCACTGAATTGTCATGTCGCAGGTCCTTGACATGACAACCCACCCGGTCACAGATTTACAAGGACAACGGGTTAACCCTTTAGGCACGGGCCTCAGCTCATGTGGGAAATTGTATCATGAGTTCAATCCCGGCACGGCCGGGGTTCCAACACCTATTGATAAAATCAGTTAGGCTGATATCATAGTTCATATCAAAATAATTAATGATTCATTTCACAAATTTTGGAATATTTGTTCCTGATTTGAATAGCATATATTACATATAAAAATAGGCTGAAATACATGATCATTCAAATCTAAATTTTGGACATGCATGATCTTATTCTGATAAGTATTACATGTGGTATATAATATTATTGAAATAGACCCATGGTTAGATCTGTCAAACTGGAAAATGTAGCAATATCATGTGTATAAAATAAATGATGCAAATGATTTTCAATGAAATGGGCATTTTCCTTTTATTAAAATATGTCAGTTTATACATATCTCGAAACATTCACTTTGAATATATATCAGGCCCATATCAAATATTGATGATTTCATTACAAGCCATATAAGTGAAATCATAATCTGATATTTTATCAATTTTAGATTTGATGAAAACTACATTTAATGAGAATGGCAAATTGTGCATATATGAATAATTTCAGACAAGTTGGATCTTGATGTAATGAATATCATTTCTGAGCAGGATGTGCATATCTGATTATGTCCATTATGAGATCAATCAAAATAAAATATAGGACATATAACAAAAAGTACAGTTACACCATGATTTTTCCATAATCCATTTTCAACAGTATCAAGCCCATATCATAACTACATATTGAACAGAATCAGAACGCTGGTGATATTCATTGCCAGTCATGTAAACACAAACAATAGCTCCACTGGCTCCATATGGAATCATGATGGCTTGAGCACTGGGCCAGTTTGGCATTGATACCGGTCCATTTACAACATGCCTGTTTTGGATCCAGATGTTCACCAGACAGGCAGATCAGATTAGGCCCAGATCTGATTTAACCGGCTTGTGGTATATCTCCTTTAATTTATTCTGGATATTTTATTTTTATTGATGAAAAAATCAATGTTTGAAATCTAGTAATTATTAAATTTTTAATTCTTAAATTTGTGCTGAAAGGAGATTACTGCTGATTGGGCCAATCAAGGGATAAAGGTAAGATCTGAAAGGGTAGAGTTATATCATGTTCGATATCCTCATGGCATCAGGGCACGGAGTTAACGGCCCAGAAAGGTGTCACCATTTTGGGCTCTATGGAGGGTAGCAGACCTAACTGACGAAATTTAACACACATCGCCCAAAAAAAAATGACAAAGGAATGACATGCACAGTGATGACAATTCAAATAAAATAGAAAAATGGCCTAGATTTTTAATTACGGAGAGTTCCGATGCTGAAGATACCCTGGCAAAAATGTACACCTTTGCAATTTCAAAGGAGATTCAAAGCATTGCTGGGGTACTGAAAACATACTTAAAAAATGAGAACTTGTTTGTTAATTGAGGTTGAATGGAAAATCCATGTGGACAATTTTTGAAGATGCTGAATGTTGGCACAGTTCTAGTTATACTAACAGCCTCAAAAGACCCTCAATAATAAAAAGGAGTTATAAGATGCCCAGATCTGGCAGGAGTTTCTGAAGAGGAGATAGTGGTTGAGCTGAAATACCTGATGTTTTTCAATGTATATGGATTTATATTAAAAAGGATGGTGCAAATGCTCTGATTAATATGTTTATTCTGACATTTGAAGCAGTGCACCGTCCAACATCCAACAAAGTTGGATATTTAAACATCAGAGTTTAAGTATTTATTGCAAACCATCTGTGCTGCTTCAAGTGTCCGAGGTATGGACATGGATCTGACAGATTTAAAGGGAATGTGACATGCCTGAAGTGTATTGCCCAGCATAGTTAAGATTGTTTATCAAATAACTCCAAATGTGTGAATTGTCAAGGCGATCACCCATCATATTTATGCAATTGTCCTTTTCAAAAGAGAAGGAAATTCAGGGAATACGACACATAGAAAACATATCCTTTCCAGAGGCATGTGTGTAGAATCATTCAACACAACAAAATCAACCTATGATATAGCACTTTAGAGAACAAAGAGACTCCAATGACAAAAATTATTCCTTTTTTACCAAAACCTCCAAAACTTGTTTCACAGACTCCCTCCACATCACCCAGTAATAAAAATGTAAATAAGAATAGACCAGTTAATAAATCAGAAAAAGAAGAAAAAATCAAAAATCAAAGCAAAAATAAAATAAATAGAACTAATCCTTAGAAAGGATGTATACAGGTGATCCTTCCTTTATACATTTTACACTTGTTCAGTCAAAACATAATCATAAACTTAACAAATGATAATGTTAAATCCTATATTCATTCTAATTATACTTAATATGGCTATCAGCAGCATCACACAATGGAATTGCAGAGGATTTGAGGCAAAGAACTGGAGTTATTAGCCCAAAAATATAATGCATCGGTAATTTGTTTACAAGAAAAACTAAATTCAAAGGTAAGTCCACAACATTTAAGGGATATGTGACTTAAAATATAGAGTTGGTTATGGACCCAGTACATGACAGAGTTTCTTTTTGTTAAATCCTGTATACCCCAAAGTAAAGTAACATTAAATACTAATGTACAGAAATCTTTAATGAACATTTTTGATAAATTTGGGAATTTTGATAAAATTTGGGAAAGTGATCATTTTCCTCCTTCATGTAGTGAAGCCACTATCATTCCCATTCCTAAACCTGGCATAAACTCATCAGATTCAAATAATTATCGTCCCAACAGACCTGGAACAGATTGTTCATTATTTGTTGATGATTTTAATTTATTTTACATGCATACTAAAGAAAGACAGCTCCAACAACATCTTAATAGAATACAAGAATGGGCTGATGATAATGGATGTAAATTTTCTTTAAAGAAAACTGTATGCATGCACTTTTGTAAAAAAGGAAGGTTCACCCAGATCCTGATCTTTATTTAGGCCAAACACAGATACCTGTTGTCGAAAACCCATGTTTCTTGGACTTATTTTTGACAAGAAATTCTATTTTATACCTCATATCAAATATATTGAAAAGAAATGTCAGAAGGGATTTATTGCGGGTTCTCGTCCATACCTATCGGGCCTAATGTTTGATTACAATTATATAGAGCGCTGGTACATTCCTAACTTGATTATGGGTGTATGATATATGGATCAACATGTACACCATATATTAAAATGCTCAATCCTGTTCAAAATCACGGCTTAAGACTATGCCATGGCACATTCCGTACATCGCCTGCAGATAGCTTGGCAGTTGAGTCAGATGAGCTGCCTCTTGATTTACGAAGAGAAAAACTAACCCTTCAGTATGCTGCAAAAACTGCTGCTTGATACCATATTTAATCCAAATTATGTTGACCTTTTTGAAAGTAAACTTAATACAATACCAACTTTTGGCATTTGCATCAAAGAATCTTTAAAATCTTTAAATATAAATCCAAATCAAATAGCCAAATTTCAATATTCAGAAACACCTACATGGTCCTATGTAACTTCTTAATGTAGCCATGTCAGAATTAAAGAAATACTCAACAAATCCATCAATTTATATTAATAGATATAAAGAAATATATTTTCACTGGATATCAGTGTATATACACTGATGGATCATTTGAGGATGACAAGGCTGGTGCAGCTGCTGTTAAGGGCAATCATATTCATTCAGAACATCTGCCAAATAAATCGTCCATTTATTTTGCTGAACTACATGCTTTATACCTCGCTTTAGATTATATGGAGACTTCTTCACATCATGCATTTTTAATATTTTCTGACTCTCTGACTTTATACTCAGGATAATAAAGATAGTCATTTTTACTGGATCCCCAGCCATTCTGGTATTCAGGGAAATATATGTAGTTTTTCTTTTTCAGAATTAAAGAAGCATATTACAAGTTTTCTTCATTTTAAATGGCAATTGCGATGGGATGAAACTGTTTTAATAAGTTACATGAAAGCAAATCAGTTCTTGGTAAAACTAAAAGTGCCTCTCGAAAGAACCGAAGAGAAGAGCCTCTTTTTAGTTGTATTAGGATAGGACATAGTTGTTTGACACACTATTAGTCCAGTCAAAATATGAAATGACCCGGAACAAATTAGAACAGAAACCATTTTGGTGTTATTTGTCTCAGAATGTTACCCAGATGAACATATATAAAGTCTACCAAAATCAACTTAGTGGAACACCACCTAATTTGCATAAATTCAAAATGGCTGCCTCTCATTGACGTTTCACACAATTTCAGGCTTACATTCATGTTTTTTTGATTGATTAAAGGTTCCCTGCACACTGAAATAATATCATGCCCTTGCTGTTGGTGTAAAGCAGTTATTTTAGGCCATGATAAGGAAATAGCTTATGTAGTGTTTCTTGTAATGTATTTCATACGATGATAGTATCATTCTGCTATGAAATACATTATATATTCAGTACATTAGGTGACCTTTATGGTGGAAAGAAAAAAAAAAAAGTATGCATTAATACCACTTAGAACAAAGGACTTTTCTTGTTGCACTTGAAGAATAGTTTAATAGTAAGAATATTTGTATAGCACAGCATTATTCAATATATTTTAGATGAACCAAAAAAAATGAATATGTCAGTCCAGACACAAAACAACTAAGGATATTTAGTATTTAACAATGACAATCTCTTATAATCA
Organism: Amphiduros pacificus; assembly: GCA_949316495.1. Taxonomy (NCBI): domain Eukaryota; kingdom Metazoa; phylum Annelida; class Polychaeta; order Phyllodocida; family Hesionidae; genus Amphiduros; species Amphiduros pacificus. The sequence continues at coordinate 34,021,564 of OX439001.1, forward strand.
GTGTTGAACCCTGTAGTTCTCCCACACTATAGGGTAATTAACCAATTAAGTTACAAGAGGCTGGGGTGTGCTACTGGGCAACATGCTGTGACCCACATGCGATTCTCACTCAGCATTCAGGTGTCAGATCTTACACATTGATGCAACATGAGGAGTTATTTACAGTGTAACATCACATGTAATTGGGAAAGATTAAAAAGGTGTTTGTGGCAAACATCACATGGGGTGTACTTTCTTTGATGTTTGCATGAGTATTGCAAGTGAAGTTGTGAGTACTGTTTACATATTAATTACCGAGATAGCCAACCCCTGTGGATTGTAAGTCTGCAGCTCCACTACCCCAGCCACCAATTCTGTGTCTGCCCTTTTTGTTTTAAGTATTATAATTGTTTGAGTATTATAATTGCATGCAGCTGCTGACACTAGTGGACTTTGACAGATTTTACTAAGATTATAACAATGATAAAGTCAAAACATCTCATGTACACATCTAATACACCTCTAATTCTACTGCGCATTTTAGAATCTCTAACATAATCTAAAGCCTCTTCCCAGACTTAAAATTCAAAATTCACAATGACATTGTTCATAGCATCTGCCTTTACTGTCCATCTGGTTGGACAAAGAACCCTTATGCCCAGAGAACAGTAATTATTGTTTGCTTTATCTGAGCGGTCATCAAGCAGACTAATGAAGAGTTTCAATAGGTTCTCTGGCAAAGATGGAGTTTGTCTTCAGACTACTACCAGATACTTTCGAGTCATTTTGGGCCGTCAGTTTTTGCGATGCACTAAACCCTCTTGCCATCAGCTTTGAACTTTCTATGTGGTAACCTAAGTTTGAGAAAAGATGGGGGCTCCCATGACATTAAGACATTGCCACATGAGCTTCTTCTTGCTTCAGAATATCATTAAAGGAGCTGATGCAAAAGTTTAAGTAGCATCAGTTGGCCAAGCATTGGTTCAAGCAGCTCATCCAAGAGTAGAAGTGGCTCCATTGTAGCTAGGTCTTGGTATCAAACTGCCCCATCATTTTGCATAAAAATACCTTGAAGCATTCATGAAATCACAGAGGTCACATGCAATTTATCTGAGGTTTGGGGTATGCTTAAATGACATGTGGCCACGAAACTGTGATACAAGCAAGCTATTTCACTAAAATCAACCAAAATACTCCAAACATGGTTATTGTGTTTTGCTGAAAGTGCCAAGTACTGACTGTACTCTTTGAATCAACAAGTGGTCACATGCATACAAGCACTTACCTAGGTTTAGTATTGTAATGTATACAATCTGGAAGTAATTATCAGACATATTTTATGGTACTATTTGGTGTTGGTAGTAAATTCAGCTTTTACTTTGAAGCATTCAAAGCAGCTAGTACAATCCTAGGAAATTAGTTAATCTAATCATGAGGTAAAGAACAAAAGAAAAACAAACAAAAAATAACACAACAAATAACAGCAAAGAAATAAATGTCATACCAAAGACAATAAACGGTACTGTCCATCCCACTATGTGGGACTGAGATCAAGGTGTCATACCATAGACATTTTAAATATGGTCCTTTCACATTCTTTAGTGAAGGAAGGTGATTTTTGGATGAGACTAAAAACCGAGGTCTCATGAACCTGAATATCTATGCCAGGCAGCAGGTTTAAGATCTCTCCCCACTTTTTGACGATAGCAGGGGATTGCCTTCCTGTGGGTGAATAATCACCACTAATAGTCGCCTATGGCTTGCAATTATGTGCAAATTCAATTCAATTGTTTATAGATCATTAAACACAATTTAAAAAAAAATCTATTTGAAAATTATTGGTCTCTATCCTTTTTGATAACTTGTTATTGTAGAATAATGTGTTGTAGAAGATATCAGAAAAGGTGTAAAACAAAGTGCTAATTTTCGACTTCTTTCTCTACTTTTATTGGTCATTTTTTAGAGGAAGAGTACCAAATATGGGTATTAGCAATTTGAAAAGTTTCCCGATGGATTTCCCATGTCCACAAAACATAAAATAGACTCTAAGATTACTCAAATATGTCAAATAGGAGCCAAGCTATATAATTTTTAAGATTTGCCCTGCCATGTGTCGGCCATTTTGAATTTATGCAAATTACGCATTGTTCCACTACTTGGATTTTGGTAGACTTTTACTATATTATTCTCAAGGCTCTTCTCTATCAGTTTCATTTCTGTTCTAATTTGTTCCGGGTGAGGCCATTTTTTGTCATTTATTAACTGGACTAAATAGGCGAAGATCAACCTGAATGTATTGGTTGTCAAAAGTCTTTGAATATTAAACATGTTTTGATTGAGTGTATCAATTTTGATCATATACGAACTCAATATTTTAATGTGCAAGATTTACATATGTTGTTTTATACTGTAGATACTTCTGTGATGGTATCGTTTTTAAATCACATAAGACTTTATAATCAGTTTTAAGGGAAGAGCTCTTGTTTATGTCATGGACTTATATATCAAGAACTGCAGAACATCATACTGAAAAAAGTCTTTAAACAAATTACACATATTTATTATATTTCATTGATGTAATATAAATGCTGTTGTTATCTACATATTGTTTTAACATTTACATTTTATTTCTAGTCAATATCACATTTCTGTTTTTGCTGTTTTGGCACTGAATGCCCTTATTGTGTCGAAATGCTGTATTGAAATCATTCATTCATTCATTCATTTTAAACGTGTTTTGATAGAGTATATGGATTTTGAAATTATAAGGACTTATTATTCAAATGTGCAAGATCCCACAATTAGGGTTTTGATGCCTAATCTCAATTCATTGAACAACAGTATAATATTTAGAAATAGATTTAGTGGCAAATAAAGTAATTGTATTTTAATCACATTTTTTCTGAAATTGTGATTGCTATTTTAATCATACATTATAGATTAGTCATTGCTATAGAACATGTTCAGTCCATTTACAGGCATTGTAATGGATGACAGCATTTATTATCACAAGCATAATTGCATTCATGTAATATTTATATTATGCTGTTTTTGTCCTCATGTTTGCAGCGTCCATGAGTATTGGGGTGTTCTTTGCATTTGCTGGATCTGGTCAGAAAACAACAGGAGAATATCTTATTGGAAACCGTAACATGAAGCTGGTACCAGTGGCAATGTCCCTTGTTGTTTCTTTGATATCGGCAAACACCCTTCTTGGAGCCCCAGCAGAGGTGTACTCCTATGGCATCATGTACTGGTTCATGTTGATTGGATTGATACCTGCAACAATACTAGTGGCTGTCTTCCTAGTCCCTTTGTTCTATTCCCTGAAGCTCATTAGTGTTAATGAGGTTAGTTGCATTCTGATCATATTTATTGGTAAAAAGTAAATGTTTTGTATACCAAATTTTCATGATATGTTGAGAGGACATGTCCAAATTATATTTTAAACTGTATTGAGAAACACAGGATTTTTGATAATATATATATCTCATATATATTATATATATATATATATTATATGATATATATATGTATATAATATATATATATATATATCATATATTTATATATTCAAAGACGACTCGGTATATAGAGTTGCACATAAATGATTTATTTGCATTCCAATCTACAAATAAATCTACCTATAACCAAACATTACTCAGGTACACACAGGAGAATTGTTAACTGTGTTGCTGCAATTGGATCCTCTGTAACAATTGGATCCTCTGTAACAATCCTCAATACATTACTTACAAATTAATATATAATAATTATAGTAATAATAATAATAATAATTATCAATAATATGAATAGGAATGAGAAAGTCATTAATTAATTCAAACAGAGCATCCGCTGCACCAATCGGCTTGATCTTGGGCTCATTTGAAAGAAAAAGATGAAATATTAAGAAAGGTGGAGGGGACATAGCATAAATTCCTTTTATTATTAGTCAAAATAGCCAAAAACTGGTATTTCAAGCAGTACAGAGGGAGGAGCTTACAAAAAGGTAACATAGCAGTATTCATATTAACATAATTTATGATGTTACCATGACGTCACTATGTTGACACTTCCATGTTTGACGTCACTATGACAACACTTTCCTGTCTGACGTCATTATTAGACTTTTCTGTATGACGTCACTATGCTTATCTTGCTTGCAATGTCAACACAGTTTTAGAACATCAAAAACCACCTTTCTACTCCAATTATTGACGAAGGTATGGTCTTTTGTATATATAATATTCGGTTGAATGAAATGTGCATCTCGTAGCCTCACACAACTGTGTTTACCTTGCTCGCATCGTCATTACAGTTCCAGAGCAGGTTAAATCATCTTTCCACTCCAATTATTTATGAAACTGTGGTCATTTGTATATACGATGTCCAGTGAAAGGAGATATGCATCTCGTCGCCCCACGCAACTGTGTTTACCTTGCTTGCAACATCAAGACTTCTTTCTCCATTTACATGTACTGTACTCCATTTGTTGACAATACTATGCTTTATTTTATCTTGCACCTCTGCATTTCATATTATCTCACTTGTAATAATAATAATAATTATCTCACTTGTAATAATAATAACAATAACAATAATAATAATAATAATAATACAATATATATATATATATGGGCTGACAATTGGATCCTCTGTAACAATTGTCAGCTGGACTTATTCCCATATATTCCCATAGGCAAATTGAGTATTTGACAAAGACCAAGCATGCTATTTGGAAATGGACCTTTTAGCAAGGTTAATCTCCTGGTGTAGAGTTGTGTGGATGTAGCCCAGGTATGCCTGGGACTGGCAGCCGCCTAGATCCGCCACCTCGGGGGCACTCCAGGCATTGGAATTTGCCTGTGTAGCAGCCCAACTCCTCAAGCTGTGACTAGAAAAACACTAGGGGGCAGACCTAGCTAGACCTTGAATTGTCCTGTTTAAAGCGAACATAGGGTACAGGGGAACCGTCCCTATATGCAAATAGTGGGGCCTAAGGAACCAGTTGGGTTAGGCTGGCATGGAGTGATAGGCAAGCCCAGACCAGACAGACTGCACAGACCTCATGGGAGGAGCAGCCTATACGCTTGGTGAATCCTTTGGGCAGGGTTTTTGACCTGGGTACAACTTGTTTTAGATAGTGGGAGCCTTTTGAGAGGTAGAAGGATACCTGCAAGACCACAGGGGGAGCCACGAGCCAGGCCTTACCACCAGGTTGGTCTACGCCAAAGTACTGCGCCTGGGCAGAGTTGTAGGTCTTCTTGGCGTTGGCTAGCAGGCCGTCCTGCACCAATCTGGTGACCGTCGTGTCCAAGCCTACAATGCCCAGCAGTGTGCTTGCCACGTTAGCTAAGTGAGTACATAGAATTTTTGACAAAAAAAATGTTATTCAAACATACGTTACTCAAACAATTATAGACGTTATTCAAACATTTGACGTTATTCAAACAAATTTTTGAATTTTTACTACATGCACATTGAAAATTGAATTGAACATATACATAAAATATTAAATATTGGATACCCAATTACATAACATAGGACATAGTTACTCATGAGTGAATATCATATATAAATATTACACATGTTAGAAATGGTACAATATGGGAATGGCAATTTTCATGTTTCTTTCACTGTAGGGATTTAGTTGCCTTAACCTAGACATGTCTAGCCTACTTAGGGCGTCTGCAGAGGCATTATAATAGGTGACTATATGAATTGCCTTGTAGTCTATGCAAAATATACTTGTGTACAGTTAGAAGGACTGCACCAAGTTCATAAGGTCTTTGGATCTGGCATTGTTCATGCTATAACACACAACCATGTTGTCAATATTCATGGCGACCTATGAGTTCATGAGTCTATCGCCATAGGTGGCAATTGCCATGACGATGGCTGCTAATTCTCTCCATGCTATACTCATCTGACTCATCCAACTGTTCTCACCTGTGAACTCAACCATGGTCCATGAGTCCCTGTATGAGATTCCTATGCCTACATCTGATGCATCTGTAAACAAGATTTCTGCTGAGGACATGCACCATTCAGAGGGGAACCAGCATACCCCTAGGATAAGTCAATCTTATCCTATGGTGTGTGTGGCTCGCTTTGCTAAATGAATAAGACGGTGGGTAAAGAGAACGCTATCCTGTACAACTTTGGAGAAAATATTAGTTTTCCAGTTAATGATAAAATTTCTCGCTTTGTGACTTATTGCCTACCATAGAGTGTTCCAAGATGACACTATGTCCTCTATGCACTCATCAGAGATACTAAACTGTCGCTGATTGTATCTATCACAATACCAAGAAAGTCAAGTTTCAGTGAGGGCCCCACTGTTTTGTCATCTTGTATCTGAAACCCTGCTGTCTTTCAAGTGCTTGCATCCAACAACAGACCGTCAGGATGTCATCCAAATAATGGATGCTGTCAGCTGCACCCTTGTTTTTATACATGTATTCTAATCCTATGGGAAAGTCATCAAAAATTATGGGTGCACTGGTCAGACCAATTGGTAAACATGACGTCTGGTAGTACTTCTCTTTCCCGTTGGCACCAGGCCATGCCAATCTGAGCAAGTGCCTTTCTCCAGGGGATACCTTTACACACTGGAAAGCTGATGCTAGGTCAGTTTTACCCATCCAGGAGGAGTAAATTTTTTGTATCATCTTGATTGCGTCGAGCACTGTGGCATATTTTAGTGAGTAAAGGTCACTGTTAATCCCATCGTTTACAGAGTTCCCCAGTGGCCAAGACAAATCATGAATGACTCTTGCTGTGGTTCATTTCTTTTTGAGAAAAGCCCCTAGTGGGGATACCCTAAAATTACACATGTTAGAAATGATACAATTATCCAAAGGTCCCTCAATCCTGCCTAATTCAAGGTTTTTCTTAAAAAAGTCATTTACCTTGCCATCCATCCTATCCCATATCCCCTTGTGCAGCTAGTAATGGTGGAAACTTATGAACCCCTAAGAAATATCTCATGGCTCTATAATATTCTCTGCCTTATTTTATGATTTTAAACCCTATACCTCTGACCCATAGTTCAACACAATTTAAAAAAGTTTAGAGTGGGTGTTAAGTCCCAAGTATTCAAACTTCTAAATTTAGATATAGCTCCACCAAGAGGTCTTTCTCCAGACACAGACAATACTTCAGATGTAACCGAGAAATTAAGGTTCTCGTGGATAGATATACTTTCGTGGATAAATATACTCGTGGATATTTATTACTTACATGTCTTCTTTAAAAATGCTTCTCCTATCTTAAACATATAATCTGATTCTTTCTTATTCTCACACCTACAGTACATAATTTGTGATTTTTCAGTATTGATTCTTTAACCTCCATTTACGGCACCAATTATAAAAACAATCCAACTCTCTTTATAAACCCATTTCTATGTCAGATATCATAGATAATATCACAGCATAGGCAAAACATAAAACCCTGATATCAATGCTAACACCATATTGCAAGGTCTTTATCTCACCAATGATATCATTTATAAATGGCGAAAATAAAGTGGGGAACAATTTGTCACCTTGTCTGATACCTGAGTCAGGAGGGAACTATTCTGTACTTAAGATATTAATTTGAATACATGATGATGTATTTGTATATAAACCCTTAATACAAAAATACATGTGTCCATCAATATTATATTTCAAACGTTTATACAACAATACATCTCTGTTTATAAAACAAAAAGCTTTTCTTAAATCAATAAAGGCTAGATAAGTATTGTACTAAACATATGATTTCTTATAATAGTAGATCAATAAAGGCTAGATAAGTATCATGTACTATTCATATAATTTCTTATAATAGTAAATCAATAAAGGCTAGATAAGTATCATGTACTATTCATATGATTTCTTATAATAGTAAATCAATAAAGGCTAGATAAGTATCATGTACTATTCATATGATTTCTTATAATAGTAAATCAATAAAGGTGAGATAAGTATCATGTACTATTCATATGATTTCTTATAATAGTAAATCAATAAAGGCTAGATAAGTATCATGTACTATTCATATGATTTCTTATAATAGTAGATCAATAAAGGCTAGATAAGTATCATGTACTATTCATATGATTTCTTATAATAGTAGTGATAGAATCCCAAATTCAGAACTTATACAACCTATCAACATCTGCTTGATTATCTCTATTATTTCTGTATCTGAAATAATACTAATGGCTATCTTACATAACTCTTATTTCACAGAATTTGCATTTGGCAATAAAATCGTGGTGCCAGTTTTCTGAATTCTGGTAACATTATGTCCATTTCCTGATACATCACAATTGGTACCAACCGAAAACTTAACAACACAATTAACAATGAGTGGTCAGGGATGCTATAATTACTAGATACAAAGCATTGTAAGTTTTTATTATTCACAATATCTGAAGTAAATTGGAAATTAAAGTCAACACATGTTTCAATGTTATCATGGGGAACACACTTTCTTTTGGCACTAACACACATGTAGTTATTCATAAGTATACATAATTTGCTATCGTTAAAAGAATCTATATATGCACTACCATAGTTGTTGGTGGACTCATCCAGAACAGATCTCTGTTAAAAGAAATAACAAATGTAATCTAAAAACTGAAACAAAAAAAATTTGACCTTTTTATGTTCACAGAGCTTGGCTCTAACAAATTGCATAAACCATGACCATAAATTGAATCGGACATCTCTCAACTTGGAAACAAAGATTGTTTCTGGTAATTTGCAACTATAGTTTTGGTTTCTTAAATAAATATTTTCATTTATGGGGTGTGCATAAGGTCGACCTTGACTGATGAAATATTTCCTTTTCAAACCAATTTCCCATTGACCTTAGATGACAGTATTATAAATATGTGACAATGAAAAACATAGATCTCTATCAATTCTTTCGGAGAGAGTAGAACATAAAATTATGGTGGCATTTACGTTTCAGTACCTGGAGCGGAGGTTCCAATCAAAAGCAGTGCGATACATGGGAACACTCACGCTAATGCTTGCTCAGGTAATATTCTACTCAGAACTTTTGTCTTGAAATGGTAAAGCTTTGTATTTGTTCATTATTATTCAGGAATGTGTTACTTTCTTATCTTGGAATCCATAAAATAAATTGTTCATCATTCATCATTCTTCATTTCATTAAGGACACTAATGACAGCAATAGGTGTACATCAATAAATAAAGTTAATCGAAGGAAAATATAAATGGTGAGTATTTATAAAACCAAATGCTCATACGATCATGTGACAAAATTGGAATATCATTTCAGTCTTTGTATGTTGGAACAGTGATATTTGGACCTGCTACGGCTCTCGAAACTGGTGAGTTTTTCTGCACATATTAATTATTTAAATATATGTTAGTCATATTTTTGGAAGATTAAAAATTGGTGACCAATCCCTTAACCTTTGTGCATAAAAAAGCCTTAAAGTTTGTTTTTTATTTTCCTGTTTAGATACTTTCACAATGATGAGTCCATTATTTGATTCCCGAGAAGAAATAAGCTTTACAGATATTTTATAGATTTAGTATCTCTTTTATTAGATAAATTATTCAACCAATTTTATTTGGACAATTCAGCTACAGGCTCAAAGCCATGGGTTTCTATCCTCATTGTCAGCTTAACTGGGACAGCCTACACAGCAATAGTAACTATGTCTATATAATGTATTAATGTATTAACAAGTCATAGAGTTAAATCATTAAATAGGGCACAGGCCATGACGCAGTTAGCTCGAGTGCCAGCTTATCAGCACCAGTTCCTTCCTCCCCGGACATGCAGAGATTGAACGCATGATACCATTTTCCACATGACAATTCAGAGAGGCAGCACTATATCTGCTACAAGTAGGCCTCATCACGAAAATAATGTTGACAGTGATGTAAAGCCCCAAAGAAAAAAACTAATCATTAAACTATAATGTTATATATCTAAAGGGTATTTATGGTTTACTCCCAAAGACATTGGCAAGTCCATAGTATTGGAAATATTGATATTTGATGTGTCCCAACATAACTGGATATGGTAAAAACATGTAGCCACCTTTTTTATTAATTCAATTTGTGAGATATTTGAGACTTGAACATTATCGAGTAAATTCGAACCCCAGCCGTGCCGAGATTGAACTCATGATACATATATGATCCCGTATGAATTGAGGCCTGTGCCTAAAGGGTTAAGCCATTGTCCTTGTAAATCTGTGACCGGATGGGTTGTCATGTCAAGGACCTGCGACATGACGATTCAGTGCGGCAGAACTATATCTGCTACAAGTAGGTCTCAACACAAAATGACTGAAATAATGTTGAACGTGATGTAAAACCCCATGCAAACAAACAAATTGAACAAGTGAAGATAAATAACTAAATTAAGCAGGATGATTCTATTTCCTATTGTTCTTCCCTGTGGGTGTGGGGATTAAGGCATAGCCCCATTGCCCCCAGCATGTCATAAAAGGGGATTAAAGGGGCATCCCGTTTGGAGTGGAATGCGACCTGTGGCAGGGAGGATATGGAATCTTAAGAGGTTGAGCACTGGGTTGGTTTGGCAGTACATAATATCGGTCTAGTTGCAACATGCCACAAAGATGACCTGAGTTGTATTAGAAAATTATTCAGAGCTTTTACCAGCCCAAAATAAGTTTAACACTGGAAACATGTGAGTCTATTTTTTACTCCACGCTTTTATTGCTACATGATGTTTGTGGGTCCTTGCACAAAAGGATAAAAAACACATCTTTTCCAGGCACGTAAATATGTTGAAAGTTTTAACAATACGAAAACATCCTATGCTGGCACTAAAAACAAAAGAAACAAAATCACAGGTGATCCTTCTGATATGCATTTTAATCCTGTTCACTCAAAACATAATTGTACACTTAACAAATGATTGTGTATATTAATCTAATTATTCTCATCATTCTAAATATGGCTATCAGGAATATCATACTATAGAATTGTAGAGGATATAAAAAACAACTAGAACTGGAGTTACTAGCCCAAAGATTTAATGCATCAGTAATTTGTAATGAGATTATTTCACAATATTTAAGGAATATGTGTGTTATAATAATAGAAACTCTCCCATCTGCTTGGTCAATTTTGCCATTTATTTGATACATTCCTGACTCAATCAGTATGTGCAACGAAGACAGTGCCAACTGGCCATTCGCATCTCTTCCGCACAAAATGTTCAACATGTTGTACGGGCCAACGCGTACATACCTGCAATGCACCGAACTCTCACTAAACTTATGAAGTCAGATTTTTCCCGTCCGCTTTCCTTTGCTTGGCCTGTTCGCTCCAGTGAGACTGCCACTTTAGAAGGGAAACTTCAATAGAATTGGCAATGCATGGTGTTTCTGGAAACAATGGATTTTACTCCTTTTGGTTTGGGAGTGGTAATTGACATCATGAGTCCTCATGAAAGCAATTTAAAATGTTTGCTTACAATTTTATCACTGCCTGACAAGAGAGAGTTTGATTGATTTAACATTGGAATTCCCTGTATTTCGTAACATAATATAGATATCAAATATTTCACAAGTGTTGAATGTGATCCAATTAAATGACATTTGAAACCAGAAAGCCAAGGATTGTTATATCAGAGAAAATAAATATTGATCAAAATATTTGATCCTATTTCAGGGTGGCATCAAGGCTGTAGTATGGACCGACTTCTTCCAGAGTTTCGTTATGGTTGTTGGCATGTTGGCAATCATCATCATTGTGAGTATATACATTTCTTCTCTACATTTCTGAAATAATTACCTGTTTACCTCCTTGGTGGAAAGAGGAATATACTCTACTGAGACATTTAACTTGATTGATATAACTAAATCCTGTACAATTTCAAATTTCTAATCTATTTCAAAAGGTTTATCACCATACTTAAACAAGACATTTCTAAGATTTAACTAGATTTTTAAAAGGACAATTATAACTCTATTAACATGTTACAATTTCATCATTTCAATGCTACTTATAATAGGTACAATATATTCTTCCAGGCCATGGGCCGTGGCGCAGTTGATTAGAGTGCCAGCTTGTTAGCACCAGTTCCTCTGTGGTGATCCAAAGGTCACGGGTTCGATTCATGATACAATTTCACACATGAGCTGCTACCCTTGTCAAAGGGTTAACCCATTGTCCTTGTAAATCTGTGACTGGGTGGGTTGTCAAGTCAAGGACCTGCATTCAATAAACCGGCCTTCACAAGCAAAAGTCTGTCTTCAGGGCCTGTCTGTCTTCAGGGCCTGCAAAATGTCTGGTAACAGATAGACTTAAGTTTAGACTTAGAACATAGGGAAAATTTTCAGTGGTAGACTCGTGCTTGACCCCAATATTCCGTCAATAAATAAAAAAATACACAACGCTTTACTCAAGAGCTTTCATCAATAATGCTCAACTATCAGACATCTTAATGAAAGCATGTATATGTTAATATAGTACTGTTATAGATATAGACAACCTCTATGATTTGTTCTCTAAATAGCATACTTCATTAACGACAGGTTTTTAAATTCTAAGCTTGCCTGACCCTTCACATGTTCACAAATTCACATGTCTATAAACATACAGAAATACTATATATGTGCCCTTGTATATGTAATAATTTTTATTTTGAAATATTAATAAAGCAATGTTGGTGTGATGGAGTCAGCCCAAATATTGGTACATTATTATCACAACATTGGCTGTTTCCAACCTACAAATCTGGGTAAATAATTCAAATGATCATGTTTGGTGCTCCCTAAAATAAATATTAAGACAGTTTGGGATAGGGTTTTCTCAGTGAATACGGCAAAGCTTTGGAACACCCCTACTTATTATTAGGATTAGTGTATTGGCAAATGTCTTCAAGTCCAGACTGAAGACACATCTATTCAGGAAAAATTCAGTGCGACAAGTAGACGCCATATCTTTTTTTATTATTCATCTTTTTTCCAGAAAGCATTAAAAAACAATGATCAGTACATGATAAGCCTACATTTTTCTATCCAGCAAACACTAAAACATAATGTGATTTCTAACACTAGGGTATATTGGAAGTAGGTGGAGCCGGTGAGGTGTGGAGGGTAAATGAAGAATGGGGAAGACTGTCCATTGAGTGAGTATAGATTAAGTATCATTTCACTGAAAAATGTCTGAAATAAACGATCACTCTCAATTGACTATAAAAGATTAATCTTGTGTTCAATGTCTTACAAATCTAAAATATTCGAAAAATATGAAAGCACTTATATTTGTGAGATGATGGCAGATATGAAATCATTCACAACTTAAAACATTTGCATTGCAGGACAGGATGGGATCTAACAATACGATTATCAGTTTGGACAAATTTGTTTGGCTACCTGGTATATTGGTTTGGATGGTATGGTGTTAATCAGTCTCAAGTTCAGCGCTTTTGTGGCATGTCATCTGCTTCCAAGGGCAAAATGTCAGTTTTATACACACACACACACACACTCACACACACACACACACACACACACACACACACACACACGTGTATATATTTATTTATAAACATAATATTAAAAATATAATTAGGTGAAAACACCAATGATTGAAATTCTTTAACATATTAGATAATACAGTTATAAAAATTGTAAAAAGGTGCTTCTACCATCCGTTTATTAACAATGGCCATATCAGGTCGGCTTTTAACAAGTGTAAATTAAAGTAACAATGGCACAGTGGAAGTCAACCCCATCACCTCCTGTCCTCCACTAATATGGAGCCGGTTCAGATAAACAGTTTAACACCATAATGTGTTATTTTCTTCAGAACAATACCTTGAAAGTAAAGTCTTTGATATGGATGAGTGGTAGGAGTTTAAGAAATTGAATGGAGGATAGCAGTAAAAGCATTTGCACCTTTTGTAATTGATTGAATTAGTTTTGAAAGCACCAAAATTAAGATGGCCAGAATTAGTCAAATATTCTATCAAGATCTTTTGAAGGCTTAACATGTAATGCACTAAACTTAGTTTAAGTGTAACACATATACCCATATTGAGCAATAAATATAATATAAATATACAATAAAGACAATATTTATTCTTCATTTTGATCATTCTCTGTCATTCAGTTTAAATTGTCTGTTTCAGTTAAATTCATATTTTGTAAATTAAATCTTTGTCATGAAATTAGAAATTACCTGGACTATATATTATAATCTCTTATGTTTTAGAGCTATTTTACTGAATGGTCCACTGTTTGTCATTTATGAGTGTTTAGCCTGTGGAGCTGGGATGGTAGCATTTGCTTACTACACCAAGAGGGGATGTGACCCACTTGCTTCTGGGTATATAAGTAACTCTAACCAGGTAATATTGACACCAATTTTACCAAAATTTGAAATTTTACACAGAACTCCTTGATCAAAATCATAAATGAATCAAGCAATTATCAAAAATAACTAAGTTTGTTTTTTGCGTGAGTTTTATTAATTTTAGATATTATACATGTTTCAACCAAAATAAACTGTAACGTTTCACTCACTGTGATTATTATATATTAGATCATACCCCATTTTGTTATGGAAGTCATGAATTACCCTGGACTACCAGGACTCTTCTTAGCCTGTCTATTCAGTGGATCTCTCAGGTGATAAGATATTTTAATAGCTAAACTTGATCACAGACAAAATAAAATGATTCTAAATATAGTCATGGAGGTAAATCATGTTCAGGACGTAAAGTGATTAAGTAAGAATAAAGTGATATTTTACAATGACAAAAGTGATGTTTTACAATGACAAAGTGATGTTTTACAATGACAAAGTGAGTATCATACAAGACAGGGCATAGTGAATAGACATGATATTCAGTTAGGCAGGGATAATAAACAGAGCTAACTAAAACCAAATTCACCAACCCTGACCTCTTTGCTACTCTTAAACAATCATAATTCCACTAAGCGTTTTTTCATTCTATCATTTTATTGAAAAGAATCATTATAGGCAAGATCTAAAAATAGATCAACATAGATGAAAAGTTTGCTTTCTTTCCCAGTACTTTATCATCATCTATATCATCTATGGCAGCTGTGGTCTGTGAGGACATACTCAAAGACAGATATGCGGACATTCCAGAAACCCAAAAAACTCTTATCACTAAGTGTTTAGGTAAAGCGATACATTTTTTACAAATTTATTCCTAAATGTATACTATATGTACCAGTCTGTCAGAAAATTAAAAAAAGTAAACAATTGCTCTTGACTTTTAAACCAATTTTAAAAGATTGTATTGAATTCTGTCTAGAGGTCTTATTCATTGCTCATATAATATAAAAGGCCACGGGCTGTGGCGCAATTGGTTAGAGTGCCAGCTTATTATCGTCCTTGTAAATCTGTGACCGGGCGGGTTGTCATGTCAAGGACCTGCGACATGACAATTCAGTGAGGCAGCACTATATCTGCTACAAGTAGGTCTCATCACGAAATAACTGAAATAATGTTGAAAGTGATGTAAAACCCCAAACAAACAAACAAACATATAATATAAATGATTTTTTGATACAGTGGTATTCTTTGGTATGGCCTCCATGGGTGTAGCCTTTATGGTGCTCTATGTTGGTGGGAATCTCATTTAGGTGAGCTGAATCTCATTTAACACAATTTATACAATTATATTCCATCATTTCCATCCCTTTAGTCAGATAACTTATGTGAACAATAGTGTTACTTTACGACAACAATGCCTTGATTATGAAAAGTTGAGTGCACATACATTATTTATGCTCTCTCATAAATCAGTGTTAACATATGTTTAATTATGAAACATTTTTTCAGTTATCAGGGGGTTTTATTGGAGCATCTATAGGGCCTTTACTGGGTTTATTTCTACTTGGAATATTAGTTCCATTTGCCAATTGGATAGTAAGTAAAACGTTTATCTTGAACTAAAATTATCATGTTAATTACTAAAATACACTGAACTTTAATTTACCGTATCCGCTCGGGTTAGCGCCCATGGGCGGCTAATTGGGGACAAAGTAAAAGAGGGGAGTGGGCGTTTACCCAAGCATGGGCGTATATAAAGATGGGTGGGCTCTTACACAATCATAAATCTTTGTAAAATGTACACAAACTTGCCTCTTTC
Organism: Amphiduros pacificus; assembly: GCA_949316495.1. Classification (NCBI taxonomy): domain Eukaryota; kingdom Metazoa; phylum Annelida; class Polychaeta; order Phyllodocida; family Hesionidae; genus Amphiduros; species Amphiduros pacificus. Next base: position 34,037,683 of record OX439001.1, read on the forward strand.
ATCGATAACATGGGGTGCCGTTGTGAGCGATAATACAGTGACACCTGTGACGTCATCAGTTTCAGTGCAGAAATTTGAATAAGAGCGAATAAAGCGATGACGAGTACACAACACAATGCTGGAGAAGATGCAAACCTTGCAGCTTTGCAAGCACATTTCTGTCAATTTTCACGAAACTCTACACAACTTTCACAAATAAATACACGTGAACACTGTGATAGGACATGATTTAACAGAATATTGGGGTAAGCTTCAAAGATTTCACTTGTTCATACTGTAGGAAGATGTTAAAAGTCAGATCTGTAGAGACCAATATGACATGATGGCGGACATCCAGGGAAGGTGGGCGTTTAATGATTTCTTCCTAAAAAGGGGGGTGGGCGTTAAGCCAAGCATGGGCGCTAACCCGAGCGGATACGGTAAAACATTAATCATCCAGGGGGCAATGGCAAGTATTTTATATAGTCTGACTTTGACGTTTTGGATGATGTTTGGTCAAACATTTTCCCGACTTCAATCTGAAAGTCTTCCAACCGATATCAGTAGATGCGCCGAGGCAAATCAGACTTCATAACTCACTACATTTCTCCCACTCCTCACCACTGAAATGGAGGAAGAATCTTTGTGAGTAATGGTTTCATGTTACAATTTATTAGATGTCAACACACATTTGTAAACAAATACTGAACCCATGAATCCCTCTCATCATTTAATGGATGAACTACTAATATGCATTATCGGGGGAGGGGGGCAGTGGAGGAAAAGAAGGTTCCCATTTTTTTGCTATGTGAGGCTATTTTCAATATTTCTTTAACAACCAAATCATATCTCCATATCTTTTTTTCCAATTCTTATTCCTGCTCATCTGTATTTTATTTAAAAACAATTGCTTTTGGGTTATTCCTTGAAGTCAACGTTGTAGTCTCCAAGTTACAATTTATTTGCAAGTTTATATACTTTCTACATTTACAAGAATAAATCAATGAAATATGTTAGGACGTGCAGATCACTAAATTAGAACCCAATATCAAAGTTTTATCTTATTTCTGTATAAAGTAATTACCTTTTATATTTTCTACATTTGCTAAAAACAAATCAATTCTGAATGTTCTGACATGCATATGGCCCAAATTAATGTTCTGGTTTCGAATCCTGTTAGTGACTGTTTTTTTTAATTTTTGCTGAAAATGAATTCTTTTTTATTCGTTTTATTTGAGCTCTTTGAATATCAGAACATATGGAATTGATTTATTTAGAAAACGCAGAAAATATGTGAGAACCATTTTAGGGTTTAATTTGAGGGATTTGTGAAGCTCAGTACGTTTGCAAAGAAACTATAACACAGAGGCTACAGGACTGAATATTTCTAGGCTTAATAATGGATTTTAAAGTTCGAGTATTTTGTCTATGAGGTCAACCTTGTGACCAATATACATTGTTTGTGATAGTCCATTTTAGACATGAGCTCCGAAAATGAATAAATGTTTCAAGTGACACAGATGATATATGTTTGTTATAGCAATAAAACTGTGCCTTACTTATATCACTGATATCAATGGAGGAGAGGGGGTGGTGGGCTCAACTCCCAGGGTTAGTTTCATACTGGTTAATAGGCTCGAAGGTCTACCTCATATGGCTACTGTTGCTTAAAGGGTCGTAAAAAACACTTCACATTTCAACAATATTCATAAAGAATTAAAGTGTTTATGCATCAACAAGTTGTTTTCTCTGATTTTGTTATTTAGCCAAATACAATTGCTAAGATATTGATGTTCTCAATAATTCTTATGAAGGTAAAAATACTTTTGAGAAAGATGACATTTTTGTATACTTTACATGTTGATGTGCTAAGCAAAGTGAGAAAACGTTTTTCTCGTTTTTCTCTTGCTCACTGAAATCAATTTCTACAAATTTGAAACTTTTTTTTTATTTCAATTTTAATCATTTGAATTTTTTTTATTGATGAACAAGTCATATTTTTTGGCCCCGTTGGTGGCATACTCAATATTTATTACCCACCAAGTGGTTTCACAGATATTATTTCCCACTCTCCTCCAAACCCTGAAGGATTTAATTAGAAGGTGGGAATAAAATAATTCAATTTCAAACCTAAAGATACCCAGTGTTCTTTCTGTCATAATGAGCTTTTGATAATGCATTCCGATTGAATAAATGGAAGAACCTTGATAGAAAATAATTTAGATAAGTATCAAGTCTGAAAACCCATTTACCTTACCTGGTAAGACAAGCTTGATGTAATATTTTTGTTTCTTTTTAGATCAGGTTTTGATTATTTCTACTCAATATCATTTGCATGGTATTCTTTTCTTGGTATGCTGACGGCGCTTCTGGTTGGGACCATTGTCAGTTGCATAATTGGTAAGATCAAAATGAGCGTCGTGTGAATATAGTTTATTAAGCTGATCTTTGCTTCTTAAAATATTTCACAATAACAATGAGCTTGAAATATATGTGAACAAGAATTAATGTGTGTATTATGCACAAGTATATAGTGAATATGTACTGGTAACAAGAGATGGTTTATACTGCAGGTTGTCAGGGTGGTAACGTGGATGACATTCAGCAAGTCAACTGTGAGGTATGTGTTCTGCCCATATCATCAACCTGCCTGTGCTTTGGCTTCGCTGCAACATGCCATATATCTGATATAAAAAAAATTCTATCACTTTAATTAAACAGAAAGGTTTGGAGTAAGGATACAATAAATTATGCATCTATAAATATATATAAATAGTGTCATTCACAGGTCAGTAAACACATTTCCATAGCAGGCCTTTGCCTCGCTTCAAAGATTGATGTGAAAATTGATTTGATTTTAACCTAAAAGTATCCTTTTTTTAACCAATATTGTTTAGAAACAGCCGAAAAAATGACAAACAAAGAAAAAACAAAGGAGAAACAAAGAAGATGGAATATTTCAAAGAGTGAAAGCAGTGGAGTCTAATACAGTCAGATTGTGATAGAACAATGAAAGCCAAAACAATAAAGATTTCTTTTAGACACAAACTGATGATGTTTAAAACATAGAGTCTGAAAAGATTAGGATTTGCACTGACAGTATGCATGTGCTGTAATATGGCGGTGTTTTGCCGTTAGTGTTCTATGTGCACATTATGAAGAGTTCGTATGCAACTGTTCAATCAAACTCTGTCTGCAAACTATTTTCTTCATTACATACTTTCATTTATGGCACAGAAAAAAAGAAGTGTTTTGTAAGAAGAATATTTCAAGATAAATATGATTGCATATCTACGATTTACTTGAATGATCATTTTCGGGTGAAACATGAGTGTGAATAATGGTGCTTTGATATATAAACTTACTAACAATATTTGTCATGTGAGCCTGACCTTGAGAGTTCCATTTGGAACAATAAAAAGGTCCTTTTGTAACAATACATGTTATTTGAACCTCATCCTAAAATGTTTATTTGAAACAAATTGTCCATTTATCTATCTAAATATAAACTGGGAAATGATATGCGTGACCGCACCACGTTCAATGACATAACAGTCAAATAGTTGGTGCCCACTTTACTTCCTAATAAAAAGATATGATCTTAATAGTTCGTATTTATTACACTTAATAAACAAGTACATAACCATAAGCATTACCGTCTCGGTCCACAGCCGTAATCCCAAACAAGCAGTGATAGATAGGTCTCATATCTAGGGAAATATTTAGGCTGGGAAAAAATTAAGGTCTCTTATCGCTATATTGTGTAAAGGGGTTCCGCCCCATGCCTTATTTCTTTGTGAATGTTTGTGAGAGGATAGAAATTGTGAAATGGTGTTTTAGGACCCTTTCAGCAACTATGGCCGTACAAGGCCGTCTTTAGAGACATTAACCGGTCTGAAAGTAACTGTGCTGGCAGTGGGAGTCGAACCCACCACCTCCCGTCCGCCACGAAAGTAACCAACAAAGGTCAGATGTGCTCGTGGGGCCGCTATGAGGGGATAGAGTGCACAAATGTGTAAAATACCATAACATAGACCGAATTGAAAGCGATTCAGAAACATATGTCTGAAAATTAGAATATATTGCACACACAAGCTTTTGGAGAGAATTCTATTTTCTAAAAGCTTTGTCACAAGAGGGCAATTATGTTCTTAACTCCATAACAAAAATAACAGCAATTAGGGGTTTTCCGCTTACTAATTACTAATTCATAAAGCCGAAAAGCGGATTGTCGATACACAGAAATAGAATATATCTGTACCCTCATACTGGGGATGGTATGACTTGGGCGCCGCCTGAGAACCCTCCACGGTCCTATGAGCAAGACTGGCCCCCCAATAACAGCAACGCTCCACCAAGACCCAGCCATTGCGACCCTCAATCGCTGAGTGAGGAGTCAGACTACTGCTACCGTTCCCATCATGATGGTATTCTGAAAAAAGCTCATCCTTCACAGTTTAATTAGAATAGGGATTAATATTTGATTGGTTGAATACTACCCTCATGCCATGTGACTCCGGCCTCATTCCTTCTTGTGATACATGCGGAGGTAAGACATTTATTTGCATCATTTACACATGTAGAACTGTAGTATGTCACAGGGGTACAGCATCAGATAGTAAAACATCCTGTTTGACCGAGTTGTATGATTGGCTCTTTATTGATTATGTCAGTTGCAAGTTCAGTATGGGGTCAACGTGTGTTTTTGCTCGACATGAGTTCAGATGCACATGAATATTAACTGAACAGGAATCGATTCACCCTTGCCAACTTCTTGCTGCTTTCCGAACATTTTAAAGCCATCTGTGACCCTAAAACTTTAATTACCTTTCAAAATTGCTTGACGATCATATCATCCTGATAATTAAGAACATTAAATGGCTTTTTAAAGTAAAGATAAACCATAAAGGGACCGGAAGATAGACACCCCTGTGATTTATTGTGTGGGCACGATTGGTACTGCCGACAGTTTCACGCCCGTAAACATGATATTAATGCTTGCACAGCAGGGAACGAATCTCGTGACACGGGAACAACAAACAAACGCATTTTTTCACAGCCAAACATTTTAGAATAATGTTTCATTTTGAAATTATTTCACAGTCATATTGATGATGGATGCATAGATTTATGCACAAATAGAGACTTTATGGTGCGTGTAATAATAATGACGAATGGATTTTTTTTAGAAGTTGTACATAATTCCTTCAAGATTGTAATCAAGCAAGTGAAAACAAATTAAGTGGAAATATTGAAATTTGTCATAGATCTTTGGCGAGGCATATTACGTGCATTTCTCACATACCTCGGGCTTTTTTGTGCGAATCAGCTGCTATACTCTCGTAATGAGCCAGAAAGAGTTAAACCAATTTTAAAAAGGTCAATCGCCAGTGTACATTGCATTTTGTAAACATTTTCTAACGCTACTTGGGGAGAAGTGGCAAATTGCTATACTTCAAATGACAGCTCTTTTGTCAAATATTGTGATATACAAGGTTACTGTGAAACTACCGAGGGTATAAAAATGCATTGTGTATAACTGTACAGCAATATTTTAACTACCATCTTTTTTATTTGTCCAGGATTTGATAGGAATTCTCTATTATAGACGATAGTGAGTTAACTTACTAACCACAATATCTTTCATTGGGGTGAATGCTAATACCTCATCCGAATATATTGTATCCTTTGATGGCTGGTATGTTTCATTAAATAAGCCATTGACATTATATAAATGTTTCAGATTCTTTGTGAAAGAAATGTATTTGGCATTGTTGATTTGTTTCTAAATGTGTACCCCCATTACAAGATTTACTTAAGATTTTCTCTCCTGCCCTGAACCGTCGGGCCATTTATAATCAAAGATGGTAGCAGTCAATTAAAATGTTTGATGACTCATTTTATTTGCTGAGGCTTGTAAATTGAAAACCTGGATGTGTTCCAAGTCTCATGTCCAAAAAGTGCCTGTATTTTGTGTAATTAGATGAGACAATTCTGTACTTATGGTGAAACCAATAATATAATATTTACCTAATTTCTAGCTGATTACAATGAGAATAATTCCTTTGTCTTGAAAAAACCCTTTTTCATCTCCGACATTCAGATCGTTGAATTATACAAACTATCTGACTGCTCACTATTTGTTTAACACGTGAGGTTTACCAATGAAGCCCATAATCCTCTCTGTCAAGGGTATGCCAAATTTAAAAGAATCAAATGTTCTTATCATAATATAATTCCAACAGCTCAGACAAGAAGCATTCATGCGATATATATTACACGCCCGTAAGACTGTAAGAATGCCGTGTGGAATTCTTGTATAACTTGAGGCTCAGACTTATGAAATAATAAACATTGAGACATATGGGCGGAAATAAACAATGGGTGGAAATAAACAACTTTTAAGCATTTTTGCTTAAGTTTTGCCGATAATGAAAATACATATTTATATAGATGTGAAATGGTTTCCCATATTAATTCTCTGGTCACTTCACGTCATCCATGTCAAATCGCCATATTAGTGCATTTGATGTCATATTTATCATTCCAACTGACAGTGAAGTTCCTTCATTTTCAATCATTATATGCCCCTGTCCAGGGAAAAAAATCCAGGGGCCGAGATCACATACACTTCTGTACTATATCCAAGCAAATTGCTTTTTTCCAATCATGATATCTTCTGATAACAACTTTGATAGAGTTCGATACAAAGGCATGATGCCATCTCAGAACTCTCCGATCAGCGAAAATTTACCTCGATCCATTTTAGTTTCTTATAAGTGACACTTATTTTGCATCTTTTATCAACCTTATTTGGAAGTTAAATAATAGGAATCATTATTGTAATAAACTTTATACCAAAGCATATATTTCTACATGTGGATCGAAAGCATGTGTCTCTGTCAGATGCTCACGCCTGTAATTAATGAGAATTATCCCAGCCAATGTGTACGGGTCTGGATACATTGCCTTCAATCTTATTAAATTCTGCATGACACACACTTTAAAAAGTAGAATGCTTCAGGTCAAATTTAGGCATGCAATTCTACCAAATTCTATCAAATCGGAATATACGTAAAAGCGCCAGCAGCTGTTCAGATACAGTACAGTTCTATGGTTAATTCTCAGATTATCTAACGTTGTGACAAATACTGCTTTTGATATCAGGAGTGTGAAATAAATCAGTTTATGTCTTCACATTACATTTTGATGATGCAAGATCATGCAAGATTATATTCACTGGTATTTGTTCCTTCTCTTAAATTAAATATTTATGCGTCTCATCAGACTACCCGATGCCAGGTCATACGACCTGATGGCCTGTTTATAATTAGTAGTGAGTGAGTCCATTTGTGTACCACTGGTGGTGCCTTTTTACATTCACTAGCGACGGTGATAGGCAGTGAATGTAAAACATGGAGTTTGTGCTCGTTATGGTGCTGGAGAATTAATATGTGGTCATTTGTTTGTTTGGTCAGTGTGGTTTTGCACCACTGTCGAGTGCGTCTGAGACCATGCATAAGACTCTAATTTGTGCATGCGTTATGCATATGAATACAATCCTACATGCTAATCATGGAAATAAAAAGAAAGTAGAGTGTGATGAACGGCCCCACTAAAACAGTCGGTAGAGCAGAGGATCTGTGCCTTTATAAAGTCACCCAGAATGAAAATGTAAAAAAATAATCAAAAACAGTACACATTTGCTTCGGTGATTAAAATTATGTTTGTTGTATTACCAGATTACATAATCATTTTGCATAATAACAATCGGAAAGGAGGTACTAAGCATTAATCCTATGATGTGGTGTATTGAAAGCTTATCCACAAATGAACATCATGACAAATTGAACGTTTACATAGAGTATAATAAGATAAGTCACTATAAGACAAAATACAAATACCAATGTGGGAGACAAAAAAAGTTGAATGGGACATCGTTCCTTTGTGATGTTGGTCGCCAAGCTGTGAAAGCAGTAAAAACGTGGCGGCCGTCAAGATCTCGTAATGGCCCAATACGAAATATGATAATAAAATATGTGATTGGCTAATGAGGACAACCCTATCAACACGAGCTGAACATGCAATGCTGGAGGTGGCATTAAGTTATTTTTAATTGCATTGCCAGAGTATGTTCTGTTGGAAAAGACTGGTTACCAGTGTACACTTGAACTGATCTATACATTTGATGTATTCACAAATATCTCAGATATCCTGAATGTTCAGTAAATAGACAGACACAGAAGTGCGGAGATTGGTTACCAATGTACAGTTGAACTAATCGGTATATATGATGTTTTTTAAGATCTTAAATATCCTGACTGTTCAGTACATAGACTAGTACGATTACTGCTACTGATGTACCAAGCCCTATCATTAACCATACTTAGCCCGTATCATTAACATAGCCCAATGCACAGCACCTGCCCCAGACAGTTGCCATCATGCCTCCGATGTGAATCACCCTAATTAAAGTCTGTCTCACATAATGCCAACTTAAATTTGATTTGCTGGTATCAACGACCCGTTTAGCCTTGTTATGGCTATATCAGGTCAGATAGAAGCTTTCCACTTGGACTCAATGCCCTACTTTTAAAGAGTGACTGGGGTGCCACCTTATCTTCTGCGGAGTCGAATTTTTGCCTTTTTCCAATGACATTAATTTGTCAAATTTTATGTGAAAATGAATTAAGGTTGCATAGCGCTGTTTATCATGCTGCCCCGATAAATCTATTTACTTCAACCACAAACTGATAAAAAGGCTTCTGTCCTTAGGTAAGACAACACATTTGTATTGTAGCCATGGCAGCACCCGTATGACGTCATGGAAACCATTGTGAAATCATAGAATACTAAAAAAAAGTATGGGAAAACTGCTCAACTAACTGTCAAAAAGAGTTCAATTTCCTTGTCGTGAAATGGCATTTTATGATATTATTTTATAATATTATTTTTGATTTATTGGCGTAGTAATATGTCACTGATCCAAGATTTCTTTAATCATGTCAACATGTTAAAGGGAAACAGTTCTGCAGACTGTGGGACCATAAAAAAAAACTTTATATAAGTGATTAGAACAATATTTACTGTGATCCTAATGAAACAGATTTTCTATTTTTCAAAAACATTGAGAGGAAAATAGAGGTAAAAGTACACAATTGACCATTTCAAAAATATAATTTTTTTTCAGCTCTATTCACATATCTGAATGCCAAATTTCCTTTTGATTTCCAAATTATACTAATGAAAAGGAGAAAATCTGTTTCTCTAGGAGTACAGTGAATTTTAGTAGCAGAGCTTGTCTCCTTCCTTTCTCATTAAAAATATCATCAAGAAAAATAAGGACAAAATACAAATTTTGAAAGAAATATATAGTAATCATACCTTATAATTCAAATATTGTAGTGTTTAGATATTTATTAATGTCATTAATGCTTTTATTTTGATAAGGAAAGTATTTTAACAGTGTTAATGTACCAATTTTCATTGAGTACAGTATTTTGGTTATTATCTCCTCTGTTACTAGGGGGCACTCATTACAAAGACCCATAAATACCCTTAATCGTAATATATTAAGGGTTTGCATCAGTGTAGGATGCCCAGAGCCAATTCTGGTCCTGGTATCCAATTCGGAACTAAAGGATTTTTTTTATAAAGTGACATGTGAAGGCTAGAATTCTCAAAATTTGAGGCAAAAGTTCAAATTGTATGCATATTTTTTAGATATATCTTTACTAATTGGTTTTGTAGCCTACAAATCTGAACTTGCAAAGTGTATATGGCCACATTAGATATTTTCAAAATTAAATTTATCATTTGAGAATTAAAAAATTGTAATACAACCTCGAAATCTTGAAATAAGTTGAAAATTTTGACTTTTTCCCTTTTTGAAGGTTAGCCATATTGTGTATATTAAGAATGTAAAACATTAAAAAGATTAAGCAAAATTTTGATCAATCAGATTAGTCCCAAATTTCATCTAGTTTATGAAAAGGCTTACCTGCCTGCTCTCAATATATTTGTGTATAAATGCAGAATCTGCAGGCTACAACACTCGCATATTAACAGCTGACATAGAAATAACCTTTCTTTGACTTGTCATGATGTCATATTACTACTCACTGAATGGAGGACAAGTTCATGCCTTTTGGGATGTTTTTATTGGGATCATATGATGTATTCAGGTCACATATATAGAGCCAATATATATATATATAGATTGTTTGTTTGTTTGTTTGGGGTTTTACATCACTTTCAACATTATTCCAGTCATTTCGTGATGAGACCTACTTGTAGCAGATATAGTGCTGCCTCACTGAATTGTCATGTCGCAGGTCCTTGACATGACAACCCACCCGGTCACAGATTTACAAGGACAACGGGTTAACCCTTCAGGCACGGGCCTCAGTTCATGTGGGAAATTGTATTATGAGTTCAATTCCGGCACGGCCGGGGTTCGAACCCACGACCTTTGGATCACCACAGAGGAACTGGTGCTAATAAGCTGGCGCCCTAACCAACTGCGCCGCGGCCCGTGGCCTTATATATATAGAGAGAGAGAGCCAATATGTTTGTTTCAAAATATCAGTCTCCATTGTTGTATAAATTGTAACAACAGCAGGGAATTTTCACTACTATGTAACAATTTTGAGTGATTGGGCCAACTTCACATTTTCTCATCACGAAATGACTGAAATAATGTTGAAAGTGATGTAAAACCCCAAACAAACAAACAAACAAACAAACTTCACATTGACCTACTTTATTTCATCATAATTTGTGATGCTATAAAAGACACATGCAGGACACAACATAAATAAAACAAGGTGTGTTATATTGATTTTATCAAAGCTTTCACACATTATTTCACATTAGTTATAATCACATACATGTGTAGAATAACTGTTGTTTTCAAAATATTTATATTTTTGGTATAACTCAATGAAATTGGAAGAATTCCAAAGGGATTATATATTCCAAAGGGAAAATATTCAAAATGGAGAAATTTTTTTCTTATCAGCCTCTCAAATGTTCGCATAATTATATCTAGATTGTAATGTGGTACCAAAAATTACAGGGAAATGTATGTGTTCACAATACAGAAAAAGGTTTGTTGACATGGAAGGGCGACTTTTTCATGAGAAGGTTGTAAAGCTTAGGTTGCTAAGCAGGGAGAGTCCATGGTTACTGATAAGGGGGAGGTTCCTTTTGGGCCTACTTTTAAATAAATGTTCTTCATGTTCATTCTTTGCAAACCATTCTTCACATACAGGCAAAATTTTCTCACTGCTTTAGAGAGTAGCTAGGAAGTTAATATTTGCAGGTCTGATCAAGAATTTTCTTGGCTTTCGTTTGGCGGTAAAAGTAGCTAAATCTGATAATCAGTTAAAAAATTATGAGCAAAAAGGTTTTCTGTATGAATAATTTTTCAATAGCTCTAATAATCAGTTTGGGTGTTGTTCATATTGTGATTTATTATATTGTCAATTTCTCATAAAGATTCAATAAAACACATTACACAAATATATCAGAATTATTATTAACAGGAAATATTTTTATCATTAATCATTATATATTTATTTAACATATTTGAAATCCCCTCATTAGCCAATGGGCCCCCTAAAAAGTAGTTCCAAGATAGGGCCTCTTTTAGGGTCAAATATTAAATATTTTGGAAAAACCCCTTTGAAAGGTGGAGGCGAACCCTTAATTGCTATATCTAAATTCTGGGGGAAATAATGTACGCATCAGTTACGTATATTAAAATATGATCACCTGAAACTGAATTTAAACCCGTAACGGACGGGAAGGAGGGCAACATCCACCACCCGTAACGGACGGGAAGGAGGGCAACATCCACCACCCGTAACGGACGGGAAGGAGGGCAACATCCACCACCCGTAACGGACGGGAAGGAGGGCAACATCCACCACCCGTAACGGACGGGAAGGAGGGCAACATCCACCACCCGTAACGGACGGGAAGGAGGGCAACATCCACCACCCCTAACGGACGGGAAGGAGGGCAACATCCACCACCCGTAACGGACGGGAAGGAGGGCAACATCCACCACCCGTAACGGACGGGAAGGAGGGCAACATCCACCACCCGTAACGGACGGGAAGGAGGGCAACATCCACCACCCGTAACGGACGGGAAGGAGGGCAACATCCACCACCCCTAACGGACGGGAAGGAGGGCAACATCCACCACCCGTAACGGACGGGAAGGAGGCCAACATCCACCACCCGTAACGGACGGGAAGGAGGGCAACATCCACCACCCGTAACGGACGGGAGGGACGTTGACGTCCCTATTGTTCTGGCTCAATGATGTCATTTTGTAACATTCCCTTGGGCTGCAACTTTGTTAAAATGTAATCATGATAATGACGTCAGACTGACTGGATCATGAACTTTTGACCCCAGCACTTCATTGAGCATAATAAATAACCATGGTTATATATCTTATCAAATAAGTGTGTAGATACACTAGTCAAGAAAAATAATTGGTTCGTCCAGCCAATCAACAAAATTTAGATAGCCTAGTCCCTTAGGGGTTAAAGAATTTTCTTCCCAATTCCAACATAGGAATGTGCCCCAGTTTAAGATTGCAAAACGAGGAGTTACCAAGGCATGTGGGCACAAACATCACCATACAAACGTTATAAATTTCTCATAAAATTTGCACTATCATTAACACGACACTGTTACAGACTCAACTGTAATGAAATTTGTATAATTTGTTGATGATTTTGAAACGACGATTTTGATGCATTTTGTGAATGATAAAGAAGTCGTTCTATCACACAGGGGTGGGAGAGCTCTGAGCCGTTCTCTGCAGTAATTCTCGAGAACTATACGAGATTTTTGCATAATTTTAATACAGCAAAACTTGCTCTTTTGGAAAGTCTTGAAGAATGACTATATTCTGGTTCCATCTAACTTCCTGCGTTTGAGGCTTTATTTAGTGTTAATTTTTGGTTTACGGGTATGTTTAATGTCATTTGTTACTTACACAAACAGATCGTGAAACAGTAAAGCCATTTTAATGATTTGGACATTTGTCCAAAAGTCAAAAAAATACTGTCGTTGGCATGTCTTGAATTTTTCCTTTATCTCCCGAAGATGCTCCAATCAGTTATGAATCAGAGAAGCTCTGTAAACCAGCTATAACCCCTTAACATTAACAACCTTCCAAATCTAACTCCCAGTAGATTGACCAAGATTCCCAGCACCGTGATCAACACCAAAATAAATCGTGCAATGAGATGCTGGCATGATTAGTTGAAAACTGGCATGGTGCGAGAACATTTCTCTGTTATTCTGGTTTTGTACAACCCTGCTGGTAGGTATTCTCGGTAGAATGGGAGGCAATTGTCTGCAGATAAACCTGGGATGCGCTATTCGGAAAGATAATACTCACTGAAATAGGCGTTAGAGCTCACTCAGTGCCGAGAGCATATTTAGAAATCACTGATGTATAATTTCACAGGTGGAAGCACCTACGTGCTGAACAACACAAGTGGATGTGGTCAGTGAACAACGATACAGTCTTGCATATTACATTAGAATTAAAATAGGGCAAACATCTTTTATCCTTTCACTCCAACCGTTTTACCATGACATGTTGAATAAACCTTGTGTTGTAAAAATATGTCCTAGAATTTATTAACTAGATTGGAAATTTAGTACATATATGGTGGTAAACTTCTAGTTTTAATTCTGTTATTTCGTTTTCAAAGAAAGGGGAAACAAAGTGACGTGCCACACAATATTTGGTCGGTTTTTTATATCGAAAATGATATCTACAATCTTTTCACTTTAGTTTAGTTTCCAAATATGTTCGAATGTGTGTTTTGGACATTTTTTGCATGTGTGTGGTCAAAATAAAGATGAAATTACATGTCATAAATGGGCGCCAACATTCATATTTTTTTCAAACCGCTCGGTTAGACAAAACACCAAAATGGTTCATTGTGCATAGACAATATGCTTATTGAAGCCAGGTCCTGGATAAAGTTAGGTGCTGAATAAAGTCAGGTGCTGTATAAAAGCAGGTGTTAGATAAGTCTTTTGATGAATAAATGAATAAAGTCAGGTGCTGAATAACGTTGGGGGCTGGATAACGTCAGGTGCTGAATAAAATCAGGTGCTGAATAAAGTCAGGTGCTGAATAAAGTAAGTTGCTGAATACAGTTAAGTGCTGAATACAGTTAAGTACTGAATAAAGTCAGGTGCTGAATAAAGTCAGGTGCTGGATAAAGTCAGGTGCTGAATAAAGTGAGGTGCTGAATAAATTCAGGTCGTGGATAAAGTTAGATGCTGGATAAAATTAGGTGCTGAATAAAGTCAGGTGTTAGATAAGTCTTTTGCTGAATAAAATTTGACCTGCTCTAAAATCAACATTTACATATCATTACTGCCATATGGAAAAAATAAGCTATTCAAATGCTACCAGTGATGTATTTGATGCACGTCAGAGGTTATTGGTGCACTTCCTTATATATAGGACAAACTATTACGAGATGACAAATCCTGTAGTGCAGTGCACATACCATGACAGATTCCCGATACCAAATTTTGAAAGGGGTGTCTTTGGTATGAAACCAGCTTGGAAGATTAAAAAATTATCTTTGTGTACAAACAACTCATGATACAATTTCCCATATGAGCTGAGGCCCGTGCCAAATGGTTAACCCGTTGTTCTTGTAAATCTGTGACTGGGTGGGTTGTCATGTAAAGGACCTGCGACATGACAATTCATTGAGGCAGCACTATATCTGCTACAAGTAGGTCTCATCACGAAATGACTGAAATAATGTTGAAAGTGATGTAAAACCTCAAAAACAAAAAAACACAAACAACAAGAGTGACCTATTATACATATTTGAGAAAGGTTCCCTTCATTTATACAGTACTGTGTGTTATTATGGAGCACTTTTATTTAGTTGAACACATATCATTTTATCTGGCACAGAGACAATATTTTACAATTTTGTGAACATATCCCAAAGACTTAAATTATGCCTGAATGCATAAATGCATAAATGCCTGCTTGAAATGTTGGTATATGGGTCTGTGAGATGTTAGAGTGAAGGCCTGGTAAGACATTTAACCTCAAATGTTAGAAGGAATGTAGTCAGACTATAATGAGAGGTTTTGCACTAAGTAACCCCAATTTGGCCTATATAAAGAAATTTTCACAATTATGTCTCCCTGTTTCCCTGACCAAAATTTGTTTGTATTTGTCATATATTGAAATATACACTGGTCTTGGAGGGAGCCAAAGGGAACAGGTATTCATATTTACACGGTGCAGCATCTTGGCAAGCATAGAGTTTATTCTTGAGGTGTGTTGCCTTGATCAACATGATATGTTTTTATTGAATGCAAACCTACCACAATGGCTTTTAAACACGCAAATCAAACATCTCTTCTTCAATAATATCATCCATGACTACATATAGCCATACATGACTCATGTAGGGCATAATATGGTCACATGTGCACATAACCTCCATTCATTTAAGATAAAAGATGCTCTGTTAGTAACCTGAGTAAGTGATGAGTACAGAAATATCTTTTTTAAATGTGAGGATATTATATATGGTTCAATATAAACACAGATTTTAACAATTTCAAAGACCAACAAAAATATGAGAACAAATCATGTACAGACAAAATAGTGCAATGTCACCTCAAAAGTGATATCATAGAGTACACTTTGGACTCTACTGTAGTTATATGCTAAACTTTCTGATCAAATGGCTTTATGCATTGTTTTTTCCCTTCATAAATATCTGCACCATTTGAATCTAAATCATACATTAGACACTTTGTAAACAAACTTTGTTAAGCTAACCAGTGATCTAGTGCAAACACCTGCTTCGATACGTTTTGCTTACTATGGGGGCAACTTCAGAATGGGACAATGGAATGATTTCGCTTATAAAACCCTGTTTAATGTTTGTCCATTCGTACAGGTCTAACACCCTGACAGACTACAATAGAGATCACATGTTTGCATACATGTGACCACCTGGTGGTCAAAAGAGTACATCCAGTATTGGCACTTTCAGCAAAACACAATGACTATGGTTGGTGTATTTTGGTTGATTTTAGTTAGCTTGCTTCCTTGTATCACAGTTTCATGGCCACATATTTAAACATACAGCAAATCTCTGTAAAATTGTCTGTGACCTCTGGGATTTCAGGAAAGTATTAAATAGAGTAAATAGAGTCTTGGCCTTTGTAACATGGAGGATGTTCAGGTTTGGAAGAAGTTAAGTGATGTGGCCAGGAGAAAATGCCTAGGATGGCAATAAATGGAGATTTCTTCAACCTGGAGGACCTCTTGTTTAATCTTATGGTTCAAAATGATAATCCTGGGGTAATGCAAACTGAAGTCCGATGGGGCTATTAGACACAGAAATAATAAGGCAGGAGTCCAGATGCAGTCAATTTACATGGGCCATGTCAAATGTCAATATATATATACCGAATAAAGATATAGTGAAACGAAAAAAGCTAAGCTTTGTCCAATAAAAAATGCCTCGAAATTGTGTTTTTAACCATTTTAAAATGTTTCACTGTAGTTGGTTGTGATTATATCATCAAGGTTTTGTCTTCATTTCTAATGTACAGATTGGTTAAAACATTGTGAAATAAAGACTTCGGAGCTGTTCTTGTCTCAGGTATTTCTCAGAACTCAACTGTGCTCACTACTTGGTGTAAAAAAGCACCCCACTTCCTGTTTAGCTTCATTCTGATTGGTTCTGATCATCCCATTGCATGATTATTGACTTTGAAGAGACATTGAATGTTTGAGGAGTTGGGAAAGAACCTTTTGAACGACGTCATTAGGAGGGAATCCAAAGTCTGGAACATTCACAGTTCCTTGCAGCTGTGCAAACTAACACAACTTAAGTGTGCCTAAAATGTCATGGGTTGTGAAATGATCTAACCAATCAGAAGGCAGTATGCAACCGGATGGGCCATGGACCGTGGCGCAGTTGGTTAGAGTGCCAGCTTATTAGCACCAGTTCCTCTGTGGTGATCCAAAGGTCGTGGGTTCGAACCCCGGCCGTGCCGGGATTGAACTCATGATACAATTTCCCATATGAGCTGAGTCCCGTGCCTTAAGGGTTAACCCATTGTCCTTGTAAATCTGTGACCGGGTGGGTTGTCATGTCAAGGACCTGCGACATGACAATTCAGTGAGGCAGCACTATATCTGCTACAAGTAGGTCTCATCACGAAATGACTGAAATAAAGTTGAAAGTGATGTAAAACCCCAGACATACAGCTTGGCATAAGTCAGGAGATTACAACAAGTTTTAAAAGCAAGATTTTTTCAGATAAGATTGTAATTTGTTTATCACGAATGTGGCCAACAGTGAGTTAAAACATCAAAATACATTCTGGGAGTTTATTATTTATATATAAAGCTTTAGTTTGTTGAAAATGTGACTTTCCCAATGGACTGTCATTTGTTTCTCCTCATTTCACATTTTTCAACAAACTAAAGCCTGTCATTTGATGAGGAGAAACAAATGACAGTCCATTGGGATAGTCACATATTTCAACAAAATATTGCAAATATAACATGTTGACAACCTCATCTATTGATTTTGAAAAAAATCTGAATAATGAACTGTGAAAAGTGAATAAGTAACAAACTTCACACACATCCAAAACACTGACACCAGTTGACTAAGTTATACTTGCACATGTATTTGTTGTTGTAGTCACTTTCTTACCCAAACAAGGATACTGATTGGCTGTGTTATTACATGTGACAAACATTTTTACTTGATGTCGATTGGCTTCTAAAAGAAGCTTGTTATGGCGTGACCTCTCAGTAATCACTGATTATGGTCAATTATTGCAGAGCTAGGTATAAATCCTGGCTCTGCTATGGAGAGTAGTCAGGAAGCGGGCTTTTCAATAAAGTCAGCCAGGACTGGGGAACCTACCCAGTAATTTAATTTCTGGACAAATTGATAAACATTAAAGAAAGGACCTTCGTCACAGAGACATTTTTACCAGACGGTTGATTAGGCTCGCAAAACGCAGCAAATTAACAGTTTACCCCAAGCAAGGGCGGACATCCATGCATGGGCTCTTATAACGCAATAACAATGCTCCCGGAATAGTTTAGCACTTAAACAGTAGAACTGCTTTTTACAGATGCTTCGGACTATGCTTACGGTATATCATATAATAATTCCTTTTGAAGTTCCCAGGCCCTCATGCTTGGATGTACAAACGAGACATTTGCTTAATGCAGTGGCATTATCACTACATTCGGGACACAGACATCGTGAACTCAGGCAGGTTTCATGATCATACATCATTTAAACATACTCCAAAACATGCATGTGAGCTCTGTGATTTCACGAACGCTTAGAGGGCCTTATACGTAATGAACACTGTAAAACCAGTCTTTATCTATGACATAATTTGATGCGCTAAGAAAAGACCGTTACATTGAATATAAAGAAACTTATTTTTTATTATAATTATCAGCAGTGTTGATGTGTAGCAGATTGTGTTATACATTTGAAAGGACAGAATGACACCAAGCTGAGATAAATGGGTAGTGAAAAAATAGACCAGAAGTATCATGTAACACTCTAACACTATCTACCCATACTTCAAATATGAATAGCATATTCAAAACAAAAAAAATCTTAATGATTTATTTTTCAAATATAAAATACTCCAGGCCATTCGTTTGCTTTTGTGCTAAATAGTCAATGGGGTAATACACAAAATTGCTAAGCAAGTGTCAAATATATATTTTTTATAAATGTTACATGTCTGAGATCTTGCCAGGCAAAACATTCAGAAATAAATCAATATTAAATCTCAGTACTGTTGTGCCAGGAACAATATTACCATGAAGGTATCAATATTCAAATAAGCAGAGCAAACTTTACCCTCTATCGCAGAACTTCTCTATCGTATCAGTCCCTACCACTAAAGATAAAACGGTGCGCATAGGATCTGCCATAAATCATTACTATTCATAAACGTCTAGCTGAGATATGATTGGTGATGAAAAAATGACTATTGAAATAAATTCTGCTTTGTACTAGGAGCTATACTGTCAGTTTATGGACCAGACATCTGATTGTATCTGATGATACTTTGGTGCGCAAACGAGTATCTATGACTCGGGGAATTCCATTTTTTTAATAACATAAATACAAGACCAATGCAGGTAGAGGTAGTGAGAAGACTTCTAGCAATACCCCCAATGTAATGTAGAGGAAGCAAAATGAGGTCAACTTGACATTCAAAGTACAGGGGTGCATGTAGGATTTCTTTTTCCAGGTATGAAAATGATAGTGCCCTCTAAAGATTGAACTGATTTCATTTTTCAATACAAAATAAGCAATTATGCAGTTACATCACTTGTCCTGTCCTTTGTCAAGCCAAACTGACCACAGATGACTAGACATCCTGTGACCACACCTGTCAGACACTAGTAACTGGGGCCCTGGTGGCTGACGTGCATCACCTCAGCCTTCTATGTGCCCTCGTCACCGGTTTGTTTGACTACAAATTACTATTTCTATTTTTATCATATTTAAATCTTGTTATGTTTTGTGATTGTGTGTTTCCGCTCACTTTTAAGCAGTTCATATTTCCAGACATCATGTTATTACGTCTGTGTAATAAAATGTTTAAAATTTGACTCTGTCATCAGGATTAATTGGACTAATTAATTAACCCATAGGGTGACCTTTAAATTTATAAACAGTGGGTATTCATAAGTTAGTTTCGCTGACCAAATTGGGGGAAGGCTAAGGATAGAGACCAAGGCAAAGCATTAATGAGGTCAACGCTTTCAGTAAGAGCTTTGCAAAGGGTTCTCTGATCTGTTTGTGTCCTTGGATGGGTAAATTTCTTGGTCCTATCATTGTTGACAATGCAAGGTCAGATGGCAATCAATATATGAGTTATAATATCTTGAAAACAGGTTTTCCATAATAACATGATATTCTTGCTCTTTATAATTAGTGTTGGGATAAGAATGCATCAATTATAACCAATCTATTGCAGAATTCTTGAGAGCAAAGAGCAGAACTAAATGGTAAATATGAATATGATAGAATAGTTCTGACGTACAGATTTGGTGCTTTGACACCATTAACCATAATATACTGTTAAATAGACTTGAAAAACGATGTGGTGTTAGGGACATTGCTCTTAAATGGTTTAAGTCCAACCTCATGAATACGATACAATGTGTCACGATTGAAGGAAAAAGTTCCACAGGGTTCGGTATTGGGGCCTCTGCTTTTCACTACATATATGGAACCACTATCAGAAGGTTCTTTCTACTGGAGAATAAAATGAAAATAAATGATGGAAAAACTGAAATGCTTATATGTGGTAAAAATCGAATTGTAAAAAGGGTCTAATTCCAGACTATATCATGGTAGGTGATTCAAAAATCTCTAGATCCAACAAAGTCAGGGATCTTGGGGGTGATCCTAGATCAAGAATTAAGACCCAAATCAAAAAAATATGTAAAAATGGATTTTTCATGTAAGAAGTCCCTCATATGCAAGAAATTATTTAGACGAGAAAACAGCCAATAACCTGGCACATGCTTTTATTTCTTCTACACTGGACCAAAATGTGAACTGGCAAAACTCCAGAAATTGCAAAATGCAGCGGCCAGGGTGGTAGGGAAATTGAAAAAAAAGAGATCACATTAGCCAAAAGTTAATGGATCTACACTGGCTGCCAGTTTGAGCCAGAATTGGCTTCAAGATAGCCCTATTGACGTGGAAGGTGCTAAATGCCTTTGCCCCTGATTATCTGTCAAACCTTTTTATACCTATAGATGGGATGAAATCCCTTAGATCTAATGGAAAAATGAATACATAATTCCTAGAACTACTTTCAAGACTTACGGGGACAGGACTTTTGCTGCATATGCGGCCAAGATATGGAATGCCCTGCCCCCCAAATTGAAAAACTGTAAAACAATTGACAGTACATAAAACATTATCTACAAAAGCGCCATTAGCAGACTTAGTCTAGAAAAGCATTATACAAATTATTATTATTGTTGTTATTGTTTTTGCTTTTGTTTTTGTTGTTTTTGTTGTTTTTGTTGTTATTATTATTATTTTATTATTTTATTATTATTATTTTATTATTATTATTTTAATATTATTTTATTATTATCATTATCATTATCACAAAATTTTCACCTTGGCCCTAGCACGATTTAATCCAGTAACTTGCTGACCTCAGTGCCAGGAGGGTAAACCTGTTGTCCTTCTAAATCTGTTACTGGGTGGAATAATTGTCATGCCAAGGACCTGCGACATGACAATTCAACGACATAGCACTATATCTACTACAATTAGGAAATAACTGAGAAAATATTGAAAATGATTTTACACTTCAAATAAAGAAAGAAAAGAACGTAGTTAACTAAGATTTACAAGAAATATTTACACCCTCAAATTATGGTAAGAGAAAATGTTCAAAATGTGCAAAATGCTGACATCATAGCAAAATATGGACTGAGCTATCATATTTACGCTGATGATACTCAAACTTACATTTCTATGAAACATATGAGTAGACAGCATTGAGACACGTCTAACCTTTTTGATTGCAAACAAAATGAAGATAGACAAAAATGCAATGCTAGTTTGTGCAAACAAGAGGTATGGTTCTGCTGTTAGACATGATATTACACTATCACAATTAACACTCACTGGGCCGGTGTAGACCTCGGTGTCCAAAAGCGACGTGTGAATATATGATCAAGTCGTGTCAATGTCATGGTAAGAGACTCGTTAGAATGCATTGGAAGCTGTTCTGTTAAGTTAACTTTTAATCACATTGACCAAATATAAACACAAGCTTGTGGCTCAACCTCGCCATGCAGAGAACATACTTGTAGGACGGCAATGCCAATTTACTCAACTGTTTCTCTTTTCAGTGACAGCGAGGGGTTGATACCATGACACGTCCCGTTTTATTCATCCCCATATTAACTTGGCTGATCACAACATCATACGCCCAAGACGATCAGATCAGACTTTCTTCCACCAATAATGGAGAGAAGATCAGCCCTAAACCGTAAGTACAGCTGAGTTTATTACGGAAATGACAATACATTAGCATAGACTATGCTTTGCCGAATTACTGGCAGACCTGCCATGTCCTAAGGAGATTTGCTCTGCTTGTGGCGATGGGACTGACACCACGATTAGTGAAGTTTTGATACATTTACATATTTTATGTCTTATGAACTGTTATTATCAGGGAGGTCATTTGAAGATGGATTTGCCAGCATGGTGACATTCCATTTATGACTCTTATGCCACCGGGGTCGTGAATCCCTATCCTGGGACACTTTCCTTATCATTTCTAATAATTGTTATGTTTAAGATGTAAAAGGAGATTATCAATAACAATTGATGTGTGATCAGGTATTCAAATATTCATTATATAATGATAATATATTTCAATAATATGTTTTTTGAATGATATATTCATTCATGTACAGCATCTGCTGCAACAATCGGCATAATCCTGGATTCGTTTGAAAAAGGATGAAATAAAAAGACAGACATGGCATATATTCCTCATATTTTTACTGAGAAAAACACCCAAAAAGATGAAACACAGAGAAACAGATAGGGGATTTAAGAAATTCCATCAGCGCTCTGTTTGTATATTTCCCATTGGCGTTCCCATTCCATTCATAACATTATCCAAGGTCAGGCAGACAACATCACAATTACAGAGCAGAAGATTTAAACCTGGCTCTGCAAGTAAACCTCATATTCAACTCTGAATGAGTGCTGAGAGGCCACACCAAATGCAAGCTGCCAAAAGACACCAAGAAAAATATTTTGTCACACGCATTAAAACAGCCAATCATTGTCATTGTTTCGGTGAGAAAGTGAGTTCAACATCAAATGTGTGCTGGTATCAACACTTGTAAGGGGCTGGTCATTTGACTATACAGGGGGGGATATGTTTTTTCCCAGATCTGGGATATTATTTGTTCACTAAGAGCTAAGTTTTTTTTTAATTCTTCGAGAGCTAAGATATTTTTAAAGAAAAAACCATACCCACCTGACAGACAAATGACAGGCCCCTAGCAGCCAACAACGTATGTGTGGTTGTGGCAGCTTGTTTTGGTCTGAAAGAGGGCGGGCATTGAGTGTATGCAAACGACCCTGCGGAAAAAGTAGGGACATTTTCATGCCTATTGCGGCAGAGGTAGGATGTGACCCTACACCGCCATGCAAAATACGGAAGCGCTGGTCTACATTGAATTCTTCGCATGCGACTCAAGTCATGTTATGTTGGTACTTATCAAGATATTTACTTTAAGCACATCAGAATAATTTAAAAAGTTGAGGCCTGATCTGACCTTTCTAATCTGACAGTCCTGGGTGACTACACTCAGTACAAACTCCTTTCCAGCAGCTAATAATCACCGGTTCAAATATTTTGTCACATGTTTTTTGTCATTTCACGCCATTGTCATAGCAATGATTAAGTTACGATATAAATGGCATGTGTACAAAAATAGTCAAGAGATGGACCATTACATTCGAGAGGGTTCAAATATATATATATGTGTGTTTGTGTGTGTGTGTGTGTGTGTGTGTGTGTGTGTGTGTGTGTGTGTGTGTGTGTGTGTGTGTGTGTGACTCTATCTCGCCATGCAGAGTAAATAATGTTTTGAAAGCAGGGAAAAAACTGCACGGTTGAACCAGTCCCTGTTCACTTAATATTAAGGTACTCCTGACCACCATGAAATCATGCCGATCAAAAAGCACATGCTGACCTTCATTGAACTTGCAGTTGTCTTAATCAATAAAGAGCCAGCAATGCAACGCAACTTGATCATGATCAGGTGGTTTTCTACTTGAACCTCTACCTGTGTGCTCTAATGGCTTAGCACTTTAAACATTACATAATTGCACTTAAATATTACATTACTTAATACATAAGACACAAAAATTGCTTTCATTTGACTGTATCCAATCATCAAGATCGGTGACCACTCCGGATCTTGATAGGTGTATCCTTTGTATATAAATACATTATGTAATATACACTGCTCCACTGAAGATGTAAAACGTAAATAAAGGGTTACAAAAACCCTTTTAAGCTATGATGGGTATAACCTCTGCAGTGAAGGGAGGTGGGGTTGTTATTCTGTCCGTCACTATTGGCCGCAGTTCTTAGCAATTAGTAAGAAATATGTTTTTCAAGGGACCAATTCTAACTTTTTTCCATTAGCCTCAGATTTTGTCCATTTTGTTATGATTTTTCAAATATCTAACAGTTAACACTGAGTTGTCATGAAAGCTGCCATTTATAAATATTAGCCGATGAGAATCCAAATGACAAGTTGGGGCCAAATTCAATATGAAACATGCATTTTGATTGGTCAAAATTATCACCAGCTCAATCTCTCTGGGAGAGAATTTAAATGATCATTTATGAAGCAAATTTCATGCTCACAAACATTAAAATTAAGCAATGATCGGCATAGCTCTAAAGCCATTGGCATATGTTTATTCTGAATCTGGTGGGTGATTTCAGGACGTACCTGATCTTAGCGCCGCGGCGGGTGAGGCCGGGGGAGGAGGTTCAGCTGTGGGTGTCCGTGTTCCGGCTGCCGGAGTCTCCTATCACCATACATGCCGCCATCCGCAGGCAGGGCCACGAGTACGCCAGCATTGCCGCTCTCTTCCACAGTGACTCCAATAAACTTATCCAGATGAAGGTGCGAACATATCTGCCTTGTATAATTATCATCATCAGTAAAGAACTTTTGTTTTTAATGTTAAGTTGATTTCATGTTTTTGTTTTTCTATAAATAAGTACAGAGACAATTTCCAGATGTTCATTATCCATACCAAAATGTATGGATGATTAAATGATCAAAAATCACATATCGAAATGTATGGATGAATGAATTATGATTAACAAATAAGCAGTTGCACTGTTCTGGCACTTCATGTTTTTAATCCTAACAATGAGAAAACATTCAAAATATAGTGCCTAAATTGTTTGCCTTTAGTTTTTGAGATCATTTAAATATACGTTTCAAATATATGGAGGAAAATAAAACTTTACGGCATTATTTGGATCGATAAACAAGGCAATTATTTATAGTCAATTACACATTTCCATTACATTTTATTTTATCCATTATATGTAATTTTTATATCACGTCCTGGTTACGTCTTGTGTTTAACAGATGCCTGAGAACGCCGTGGATGGCAACTATACTTTGAGGATTCAAGGTCGCCCGGTGCAAGGTGGCATGGGAGTTCTGTTTGAAAACGAGACTGACATTCTCTTCCACGCTAAGCGGGTGTCCGTGTTCGTCCAGACGTCCCGGCCCTTCTACCAAAAGAGGAGTATCAGTATGTTGATGTATAGACACTAACAAGCTATAGCTTCTCAACTCTAGACCTTCTGGATTAATCACGGAATAAATCAGGGACATTATACTTCGTGTATTTAAAAAAGGAAAACATAGGCAATAGACAATAATATCCTAATTTATTTATTCCTTTAAAGTACTGACTGTGCTGAAACATTTTAAAACAAAACCAAATCTCAAAATATAAATGCATTGCCTACAAACTGAAACTAAATACTGATAAAGTTATATTAAGAAGAGGATAATTGGAGAGTTATATTGACAAGAAATAAACAAGACGAAGTATGAGAGGTGATTTGCGGTGATGTACAGTTGTTTTCTGTGTTTCAGTTCGGTTTCGTGTCATTGCTATCACACCCACCATGATGCCTGTCAGAACGGGGTCCATAAATGTCTACATAAAGGTATGGCTGACCCTGTATATGTAAATGTCTACATAAAGGTTTGGTTTAACCTGTGTATGTCTATATGGAGATTGTGCTTTTCTCATATTTATAATAGTCGGCTTAACCTCATTCAGACACGATATATAAACTAATTTTGCCACCATTGATACTCCTATTGACCATTGTATTTGCATTAATATATATATATATATATATATATATATATATATATATATATATATATATATATATATATATATATATATATATATATATATGGACTGCTGTCTAAAATGTAAAGATTACATGCAAACATTTCTTTACTACAGGACGAGAGAGGAAGAATCCTGAGAAGATGGTATGGAAAGCACCTCTTTAATGGTGAGTCCCTGCGCTGAACCTTTCTACATAAGTTGTTCCTGCGATGACTTTGACTTTTCACTGACTTTTTGTTGATATTGTTTAATACCTCTCATCTTCCTCTTCATCACTCAGGTGTGTATGAAGACTCATTTGCTCTCGGTCATCCAGTCATCTATGGCAAGAATTGGCAAATCGAAGTCGAGGGATGGGTAGGTTTCCTTTTTACCTCGTTTGTTATATTTAACAATATATCATATATTTGCATGATATATTGCTTGGTACAAAATTGTGTTCGATTTTCGTCCATTCTTTTTTTCAAATAAAATATGTGGATAAGGTCAGAATCGTACTGAACCTTAATATTATATATTTGCAGGGTTACAGATACAGTCGCCGATTTCAAACAGAAAATAACTGTAAATATCATAAATATTTATCGTTTTTTTTAATTAACTGGTTTCAAATAATCTACAACTAAAATAAGAACAATGAACTGATATTTGAGTATAATCAACCCACATTTTCAGACCCAGAGCGTTTTGAGGTCAACGTGACCATGACCCCAAGCATCATGGATAATGAGTATGGTGTAGGGGGCCTCATCATGTCCAAGTAAGTTTTCAAACTACAGTAGATAATAATTTAGAACCTAATTAATGGCATGCATGTTGTCCATCACCTATGACAACTACCCAATGTGGACAATGGTCCTAGCTAACACACAGTTAGTCATTTGGATTACTCCATTACGGAGGTAAAAGATGTAATACCTATTTGAATTTCCAGACATTTCCTAATTATTTCACTTAGAATTGCCAAGTGTGGGCAACTCTGTACCTTCACTAACTGGGTCAACTCCACCTTCATGCATATCCTTCAAAATGAAGCGCTTCATAAAAGAGGTGTCCAGGCCGATGGTCAACATTTCTGTCTCATAATTACCCCCAAAAAATTAAATAATGTCATGGCCTTGCTAGATCATTCAGTCTACTTCTCCGACCGTATCCAGTAAGGGCGGTTAGATATTTTCGATCAACCTTCAGTCACCGATGACCAATGGTCACCCAGACAATGGTCACCCAGACAATGGTCACACAGACAATGGTCACACAGACAATGGTCACCCAGACAATGGTCACACAGACAATGGTCACACAGACAATGGTCACACAGACAAGCGTAGATGACCCAGCATACTGTTCCTTAACAGCATATATTCAACAGTTTTTCGCCCACCTCCAGCAAATTGAAAAAAGAAAAAGGAAATTATAATGATAAAAAACAAACAAAACACTCAATGAGTTATGAGTACACCATTTCTGTGCCAATTCTACGTGTGTGATAATATCAAATAAGAACAGTTGAACCTCGTGGTTTCTCAGTGGTTTTGTCATACTTAGATATGCGTTACATGTACATCAGAGTTTTGACTGATTATTTGTTTTGCAGTCATTCCAGTGGACGTCTCAACCAGGGCAATGCTACTGTGGAGTTAGAAGTCAGGCCTCCAGGCAAAACAGATCACTTCCGGTCCCTCACGCAAACCTTCCCTTATGTAGGTCAAAAACATTCAAATAACTTTATTTTCTGATCGAAATTATATCTGAACTAAAATATTCCTCAGTCAGTCTCCCAAAAACTGCCAATCTGAATTAGATAAAATACTCTTTGAATTATTGATATCAATATCGTATCATGATATATTTGCCAATACAAGATTACACATACTTAGAATACAAGCCGTTCCCATGACAGTCAGAACCGTATCAGATGCATATATGTAGAATAATACTTGGAAACATCCTCTTTTAAATATCTCACTTTTCCAGTTCGAAGGGGTGACATCTTTTTTGTTCCCATTAAAAGATATCCAGACCCTCACCCCAAGGCTTGCCGGGACAGATCTAGTTGCCAAGGCGACAGTGCGGGACTACTACTTCCTGGAGGGCAAGGACGGGACCAGTCCTGGGAAGATGGCGACAGCCTCATCTTTCATCTTCGACAGTGGCATTAACATCAAGTTTCTGGGTGGGGACGTCAGGACCTTCAAACCTAATGTCGTGTTTGAAGTTTACGTACGTATTTCCTGGATATAGCATAGAATGTAGGTGACATTGTGATCATGGGAAATTCAGTAGCAGATATATAAAATTCTTTATGTTTTTTACAGCATATAGTCTCAGACCAACGCACATTTTGTAAGGACAATATAGATATCAATTTTCATATCTTTTTCAAGCTTTTTTGTAGCTTCGCAATAGACCTTTGAGGCAGGTTTGGTTAAATTGGTTGAACCTGAAAGAAAATTTATAGGACAATATTTATAGGGGTCGTAAATCTCGATAGTGGTCGCTCATACCTTTTTCTAAATTATATACCTCAGACGGAAAAGTGACATTTTATTGATTGGTCACATACTGTTGATTTTGCAGCAATACCAAGGTCTTGAGTTGCCTGTTTGGCTTATGATATTTGTCAGTCGATTTAAATATTTAATACACTGACCCAAAGCACATGTTGAGCTAAATAAAATTGCTAAGTGGGCCATCAAGTAAAAAGATTGGATTTTTTCAAATATTTGGTAATATAATAATGGATTGATATATTGATATATTGTTGTAAACTTTACAGTATTTTAACGCTATCATCAATATATGTTATATGGCAGCAAAATGAACTGTAAATTTAGGTGCATTGGAAAATGCTGTAAAAATACACCACAAATTGCTATTTTTCTACAGTTACTTCTTACAGTGTAATTTGAAGGTACAGAACACACATTCCAGGACAGTTGCCATAGAACTACAGTGCATTCGGAAAACCACGCCTCCTCAAAACTTAACTAAATAGCCGATGATTATGAACTCCGCATGTCCAAACTACAATTTAGATTTAAATTTTAAATAATGATCATCAGAGGAAAGAGAACCAATCAGACATGAACAACTTGGCGAATTGATTATACACTGCCAAAATATTTCAGGAATTATTTCAGTATCGTAATAAAATTGGATTATGTATCCCCTTCAGGATGAATTATTTCAGTGTCAACATAAAGTGGAATTAGATCAGCATTAAGTTAAGGTGGAATTAGTTCAGTATTCACTTAAGGTGGAATTAGTTCAGTATCAGCAAAAGGTGGAATTATTTCTGTATTAACATAAGGTGGTGACAGCCGACCTGTCAGACCTACCCGAGTGTATAATGTTTTTGACCCCTTCAGTCAACCATGGGCGTCACAACCGGCACTGGGAGTTGATCCCGCCGCTTCTCCTCCTTCACCGATCCATCACAGTATAGAAACTGTTATCATCTACCTTCTAAACTATGCTGTAAACTCAACGTAGAAATACTCCTACATCGCCTAAATCTCCTAAAAGTCCTAATTCAGTCCTTATCAAGGGAATATTCAGGGCTGAAAAGCAATGATAAGAATTATCATCATATAAATTAAGTCACTCTCAAAGTATTAAATGGACAAGAAAATGATCAGGT
The DNA here is from genome assembly GCA_949316495.1 of Amphiduros pacificus. NCBI lineage: Eukaryota > Metazoa > Annelida > Polychaeta > Phyllodocida > Hesionidae > Amphiduros > Amphiduros pacificus. Next base: position 34,067,364 of record OX439001.1, read on the forward strand.
ATTTACCAAAGAATATCTAGAAGCAAAAATTTGTGCTTGCAATTTGGGAGAAATTCATGCAACCCCTTTTTTACTGCAGTTGTTAATGTTAAGCAATTTGGGTGTTCCCTTAACCTATGGTTTTTGTTGAGGCACAGCCAACTGAGGCGCAGATATATTGCTTTATCAACTGTGAGGTGCAGAAGTCAAGAATCGATGACCCCTTCTCATTGTTCCGCCCAATCAGGTCATAATTTCGAACGTTTCTCTCGCATTTACTGACTATGCTTGGTTAGTGAACTGCCTTTTAAGGTTATACAGAAAATATTTATTAAATCTAAAGAGAAAATGGCTTTCAAACTGCAATGATTGAATCTTTATTTAATGATATGAACAACACAAACAATGAACCGCTTCAATAATAATGAATGTCTAAGAAAAAAAGGGATGCAATTGAAAACCATTTTTATTCAAACTACACATATTAAACACTACGCGAGTAATAAGTTGCATCATATACACTGACCAAATATTTAAAGATTGATAAATTTTATGGCACTTCTGGTGTTAAAATGGAAAGAAAAAAGATTATCAATTGTTTTCAGCTCTCTGAGAAAGCTATGTTCGATATTTGTACATTAACAAATATTTTATCATTATGATAGTTTAAAATATAGAATTAATGTATTATCATCATAGATCTATATAGGAGCGAAGGAAAAATAAGACATTTATTGGGACCAGGCGATGTTACCTTTAAACAATTTGATTGTTTTATTAAGTCTTAAATGCAGACATGAAATTAAGATGTATCATAAAAACACATAAGCACATTTTATCGTTGTTTAGTTGGCACCAGGTGGCAGCATATCATAAAAACTTAAATAAACAGAGTTTGGCATTAACAAAACTGTTTTGTTGTCACCAGGTGGCAGTATATAACAGTGATGGCACGAGGTTTAACCACAGTCGGTACAGACAGGTGAAGATAATGACCTCGATACACACATTGGGAGGTGAACTCATACAGCACAAGGATAAAATTATGATAATTCCTGATGACAGCATTGTCAAGTACACCCTAGTACCAGACCAGGATGCCAAAATGATCGTCATCAAGGTCAGAAATCTATATCTCATAACCCTATTTTCTCTATCTAATGGCTTGACAAGCAGTCAATATAAAAATAAATCCTTATTTGAAAAATATTTGACAATTACTATTGTGAGAATAAGATAAAAGCCCTTTTACTATTTTTGCTATTTGAGCTGAGTAGCTCTGAGTTATTAAATAATTTCAGGCCTCTTATGCAGGAACAGCTCTGCACTTTAAACAGATGACAGCTTATAGACATTACACAAAACATAATAAATTCATATCGGTATCAACGTCTACAAATAACCCCACGGTAAGTATGGTGTGGTATGATGTAATCAAGCTGCACCAAATAAATAAAACGATAGCTTAATTATTGCAGCATCTTTCAAAACCTTATTTATCGATGGTGTGTAATTCATATCTCAGCCTAATGTAAAAAGTTCAGGAATCAAACAAGTTTAATAGAAGTTCTCCATACAGATCTACTGCATGGTATTGTTTCTTGTTGTTTTAAGTATTTTTTATCATTTAGGTGGACAAGTACATGGTATTTACAGTGCGGACCTCTGTGTACATTCCAGAAATATATTATGCTGTATGTATCATATTTTTGTGTACATTCCAGAAAAATATTTAGTTTTACATATTATATTTTACATCTTTATCTCATCACATGTAAGAGTTTTTAAGACGTGTACGTTGAATAAAAGTGCATTAAGATATTTCTGAAATAACCCTTTATTTTGACTGGTTTATATTTTGTTGCTCTAGGTGTCAGCTGGAGGGAGGCTGCTGGTTGCTAATATTGTTTTCATGAGGTCCACCCAAAAGACATTTTCTCTTGCACTGTCACGTGACATGGTTCCGAACGCCAGACTTGTGGTTTACTGTATCTCCAGTGAAGGAGAGGTTCTGACGGATTCCATCCAGTTCTATGTTGATGGGATATTGAGCGATGGGGTAAATAACATATGAAACTTTTCAGGAGAATTTCCATTCTCATCCTCATTCAGTGATGTAATATCACCCACGGGACAATTGCCTGTTGACAAAATATTTGCATTACAGTGTTTTATAATTCAAATTCAACTACTCTGTTACGACATTATTTATTTATTGAACTGCACGCCTCCCAGACTCAACTTTGTTCACGTTTCCAGTAACCTTTGCGATTGAGAAATTTAGAAGTCAACATTACTCTATTTTTATAAAATGAACTTATGTGAAAGAATTAGTATACATGTGTTCAACGCAAATATTAGACTTATCAACGTTTCTCTCCTGCACATCATTCATATCAAATGCAGTTAAATATAAATTCAAAACAGGGCCATTTTTGGGTTTAATCCTGAAATTGTATAAAACCCATGAAATGTTGAGATGCTTAACAAAAGAGACCATAGGTGCTGCAACATTTATAATCCTCTGAAAATTTGTATGATAGAGAGAATGAGAAAAAAAAAAACAACTTTACAAAAAGCTTTATAATATCAGGTGAATGTTCAAACCAACAAAGGGAAGGATTTCAACTTGAACACGGCGGAAGTGAACGCCTTTGCCGACCCTGGGACATACATCGCCTTTTCTACCATGGACTATGATCTATATAGAAGAGGTGGCAACCGAGAAGGGAAGGCTGGCAATGCCAACGTCTTCTTCACCCAATATACTGTAAGAGATACGCAACTATGTGTTTTAACAACCTAAACAAACTTGAATTTGATTGGTCAAAAGTAATTATGTTTCTAACCAACTAAATAAACTTCATCCTGATTGGCGGAAGATTACTATGTGTACAATTAAACATTACAGCAGTTTCCTTAATTCAGTGGGCATTTCACGGATAATCAATGACATTCTTTATATGGGAGATTATTTTCAGGTTGAAGAAGAACTGGCCACGTATGATGACCATGCAAACTGCAGCTTAAAGCACACGTGGTATGAAGACGAGGCTAGACTCCAAAACGTCCACATCCACTCACAGTCCTACGCCATCGATGCTAATACTACATTCTTAGTATGTTCACACATCTGTCATAGCTTGTTATATGAACATAGCTACATATAAGTCAATTATCAAGTTTTGATAAACTTTAAAATATTTTCCCTAATGTTACATTTTGTTGTCAACACAAAAACCAAAGATATCATTCACTGTTTACAATGAAAGAATGAAATGTATCATCAGAAGAGGTTGGGGGTCAATGAGTTAAGTTGATTTAGGTCATTTTTCCAGTTATAGTCTAGCTATAATATGTTTGCTTGAAATGTTCATTGTTTTTTATCATGGTAGTTTGCAGGTTTTGTCGTTTTCACAGATGCTGATTTACCAAGACTACCGGGTAAGCTAAACTTTTCTCACACCATCCATATTTCACTATTCTGTTATTTAACCCTTACCTTTAAGCTTCACTCCTATGAGATGACTTTCAGTGCATCATTAATATACACACATGTATTCACATGGCAGCTGCGGTATATGATTGTAACCACACACTGGGGCAACTGGCCTGCTTTGACGGGAGCTGCTACAACCACAACCAGACCTGTGATGGCACCAGACAGTGTACAGACGGCGCAGATGAAATGGGATGTATGTAATCTTTTATGCATTTTGCATTTATTTTATTCTTTTGATCTCATAATGATAAGCCTCATAGTGATAAGCCTACATTCAATCTGTCTAGGATATAAAACTTATTTATATTTATATACATGTTTTACGTATGTGTGTATGCGCATGCGTGAGTATGGGTGAGTAAATGATATGGCTGTACTCTCAAGACCAATTTAGATTTCAGGAATCATTGTTGTTGTTTTATAACGTTTGGTACGTGACTAACTTAAGTGATTGTATTCTTCTTATCGATTGTAACAGGTCCGACCCAGGCTGATATAGTGAGACCAGACGAGTGGCTTAAATTCAATAGAATATGGGCACATCTGGATGATGCTGACTGGGCTTGGAAGCACTTCTATACAAAGTATGTCCCATTAAGGTGATTTTCAAATACAGAACATAAATGCTGAGAACTTGCAGATCAATGTATCATATGTTGTGTTTATTTCTTCAGACCGTATGGAAGAATAGATTTCCAGGTTGATGTGCCATCTCGACCCAGTACGTGGCTGATTGGGGCTTTCTCTCTCAGCCAGGATAGAGGATTGGCATTCAATAATTTCCCTGCTAGGGTACTTGATTTTCTTAAGATATTTATTTTCCATATCAGGATTTTCAAAAAATAATAAATCAGTTGACTGATAAAATATAGATATAAAATATGTTAGAAAAAAATGTTGCATGTCTTTTTGTAAATGATAACAAATAATCAACATCAGTATCAGTAAATACAATCAATACAGCAAGGAAAATATATGGTGCATAAATACTTTGTAAGAAATATAGATCATTGTTGACAGTTAGACAGCACCAAGCCATTTCACATGAAGGTTGAGATGCCGAAGAAGGCTTATAGAGGGGAACAACTGGGCGTACAATTGTCCCTATTCAACTTCTGGTCACAATATTTAGAAGTAGGTACACTAAAAAACTACAAACAACAGTTTTAGCTTTCAATCAATATAGACTTTTGTGTATATATCTTTATAATTGGGACACTAGTTCATATTTTCAAAACTATTTGTTTTTATTTTTAACATTTTATGAAATGACTAATCTGTGATCATAATATTTTTCTCAATATGTTTCAAAAATATTTCAAGTTAAATTTTACATCACTGAGTATGATATTTTGCATGTCTAGATATTGGTGACTTTGCATGGATCCAAAGACTACGAATATATTCATGTGGAGGATTTTGGTATGGTGAGTTCCTATAGCCCCAGAACCACCTCAGGAGACGTCCACTTACTGGTCTATGTACGTACCAACATTACACTTCTATTACAGTAACTGAGTATGGATGACGGTAATGTCAGAAATCAGTAGAAAGGGTCATCAGGCCAATTGTATATTCACCTTAACACTTTTGGCACCAAAGGTTAAAACCAATCTTAGGTCTATGTTCCTGAGAACCCAGGACTATATCCCCGGACAACCGCGTCACCTATCTGAACCAGATACATATCAATTCGCTTTAACCGGGATCGGGTCAAATCCGTTTTTGACTGTTTTCATTTCGACTGTGGTGTGTTCGACCGTGAGAAAGAATTCTATCCCTCCACAACCCCTCCCCCCACAACACGCCCCCCACCCGGAACCCAGTCTGATTTTAATCGTATTTGAGATTTTATATCTCATAGACATGACCTCCCTTCAAATCATTAACATCATTAAACAAATATTGTACTCATAAATGTTGTAAAAAATATGCTCACACAGGTTAATTGTGGCATGTGACTGTGAGAATGCTGTGATCGGGGTTTTATCATGTACACTGATATGTGGTGATTCCAGGTGAGAGCAGGTGAGAGCCGGTTTGTTCATATCCCCGTGCTTCCGGTCATCCTTGGGAAAGTGTCTATAGATATCAGCGCTGTGTCCAACATCGGCACAAGATCATTTCATAAAACCATCACTGTTGTGGTGAGTCACTTAATTTTAGTTATTTCTTAACCTTTTAAAGTCAGCGTAGAAAGGTACTATCATTTAGCCCTGAAATGTTTAGTATACGTTCAGAACGGGCTTGGGTACATGTACATGAGGTCAAGTTTGCATGCATATATAAATTGTCTTTTACTTTATCTCACAGATGGATGGAGTGACTATTTCCTACCACACCCCATATTTCATAGACCTTGTGAGCTATGGAGCCCTGAAGATTCCAGATCTGGAGATTCCAGTCCGGGAGGAGTTCATCCATCCAGAGTTGCCCTACCACCTTTATGTACCACAGTCCGCCGAATGTGACGTCACTCTTGTTGGTTAGATTCACATTATTGCCATTATTATTTAAATATTGGTATTTCATAATATCGAAAACGACCACTATATTTGACCAATGCGTTTATATATATATATATATATATATATATATATATATATATATATATATATATATATATATATATATATATATATATATATATATATATATATATATATATATATATATATATATATATATATATATATATAAATATATATATATATATATATATATAAATATATATATTACCTGATTGATATATTTATTACCTGATTGATGATAATTTTTGATGATAATTTTTGCAGGAGATGTAATTGGTCCCTATCCATCTTACCTCGAAGTAAAGAAGATAATGGCTTTCTTTAGGGAGGGGAGTGGAGAACAATATATGTTTCAATTTGTTCTGAATGTTTATTATTTAAAGTTCTTGAAACTCACCAATCAGTTATCACCAAGGATTCTTGATGAAGGTCTTGCAGGTCTTCTAAAAGGTAAACATTACTTGTAATTCACTTCTGTAGCCTAAATCGGTCTGTCTTTTTGTTAAAATTCTGTTATGTAAGGATTGTTTATATTCTATATTAATGTTATACATTATGAATCTCGTCAAAATATAGTGTTTTTACCATCTTTAGGCACTAAATGACCTTAGTGGTTGATGTACCTTTAAGCCACCATTCATTGATTGGTCTTTCTCTTAGAATAAGAAGTACATGTGGCATCATATATTTCAAGAAATGTTTTTTTTCTCATAGATTTAATGATGGTATATTCCTACATCAAGGATGACATGTATTATCAGAGGAGAAGTTCGAGTTCATTACCCAGCACCTGGTAGGTGGGCTATTCATTTGTAAAATAAGATTTCATTATCCATGCTTTGGGCTTTTTGAGCGCATTGAGCAGACATGTCTGGTATCGGTACTATATGAACTGAAATATTAATTATTGTTTATATTATTATTATTATTATTATTATTATTATTATTATTATTATTATTATTATTATTATTATTATTATTATTATTATTATTATTATTATTATTATTATTATTATTATTATTATTATTATAATTATTATTATTATTATTATTATTATTATTATTATTATTATTATTATTATTATTATTATTATTATTATTATTATTATTATTATTATTATTATTATTATTATTATTATTATTATTATTATTATTATTATTATTATTATTATTATTATTATTATTATTATTATTATTATTATTATTATTATTATTATTATTATTATTATTATTATTATTATTATTATTATTATTATTATTATTATTATTATTATTATTATTATTATTATTATTATTATTATTATTATTATTATTATTATTATTATTATTATTATTATTATTATTATTATTATTATTATTATTATTATTATTATTATTATTATTATTATTATTGACTTAAGGCTGACAGCATTTGCCCTGGAATCCCTAGCTGCTGGCATTGAGCCAGAGTGGGAACATATTCTCTATATGGATATACAGATCCTCAACAAAATGGCATTGAAATTGGGAGAACATCAAAACAACATAACTGGTGCATTCTCTGATGTTACACCATTTATCTATGATCTCAAAATGCAGGTAGTGAAAAATATATACAGACTCTATTTTTGAATCAATTGAATTTATGACTTTCTTGATATTCATGAACATGGGATTTGCTCATAACAAAAATAAATATGCTAATTTACTTTAGTCCACCATGACCTCCTCAGTTGGGCAGTCTTTAAACATTTCCATCACTGCATATGCCGCCATTGCTTTTGCCAAAGCCGGACCTGTGCTAACGGGAGTAAGTACATTTTTATTTTTATCTATAACTAAAAATATTAGTCTATTGTGTATATATCAAATATTTGATGTTAAACTGATTTTGTCAGGAGGCGCAGGGCAAGGCAGAGGATTACAAAGATTTGGCGGCAGGGTACCTTGCCAAGCACATACATACCCTTTCTGACCCGTTTGAAGTATGCTTAGTGACCTACGCTCTACACGTGTGCAATCACAAAGACAAGAACCTTGCCTACCAGATAATGAGAGACATCAGAAGAATAGGTAAAAAACGAGATCAATTACATATTTAAGTTATATAAAAGGACAGCATTTAAGACTGGTCACAATCCATAGAGTGCACAGAACATTATCGCCTTTCATATCAAGAAATTACATTTTTATGTACTCTGCATTACATAGGTAGTATTTAATTACTGGAGGGTACTTGTACGTGGAGGGTACTTGTATGCGGTGCGAATACCACCTTGTACACGCAATCTTTATTCTGAAAAAAATCATTTTTCATTGAATCAAATGTGACAATTGAGGTCAATTTGTCCCATATAATATTGGAATATTATAAAATAGAATCAGTTTGTGATTTATAGATCATTGACAGCAATTCTGTATCATATATCCATTTTAGGAGAATATGTGTACTGGTCGGCAGAAGAAATACCTCCCATCCCAACAGAGATCGTGAACACTGTACCCTTCCTGAAATCCAAGCCCCTTCCAGGGCTGTTTGAGTCCAGGGCCATCCAGGCCACCGCCTATGCCCTCATGGTGTACCTGAGGCACAACCGCTTCTCAGAGGCAACGCCCATCATGAAGTGGATCCAGACCAGGAGGAACTCAGACTCAGCCTTTGGTGGGACACAGGTAAATATGCAATTATATTCTACCACATATCCCGCCCACCCCACCCTACGTTATTATAATGAGACTCATTCAAACACTTAATGGTATCTTTATTGTCACTTTATAGTCAGGATATCCATCAAGTCATTGAAAGAAAATGTTTTCATCCAGCCCTGGTAGTGAGACCGTTCATTATAATGCATGGTGTTCAAAAGTGCAGTCAACTTTTACCCTTTGCGTTACTTTACCACAACATTACTGCCAAAATAAATCAGTCAATAATTAACCCAATTCAAATAAAATCAGAGTATTTTGGGAGTAAGGAATATAGCTCACTTTACGTGTTGTGAACCCACATCTCTGCTATTTTGGTATCAGTCATATTCAACAATTCATATCTCACCTTCGACACCCTGTAACAGATTCAGCCATTGTGAGAACAAATTGTTTTGAATCACACAAACTGCCCATGTTCTAATAATATCTTGCTTTAGGCCAAAAAATATGATAGCCTTGTTTCTGAGAATATGCGGGTGAAATAGGAAGAGTGTTTCTTGCTTTGTTTGTTTTTTTGGTACAAAATTAAAAACAAATGTATTGAGAATTGAGATAAAAAGATGAAATTATTACAGAGATCATGTAAACTTTAGAGTTGTTGGTTTTTAACGCGGTTCATTAGGGAGTTGTTGGTTTTTAACTCGGTTCATTAGTGAGTCAGAAACAAATTGATTTTCTTTGGAATTATCAATATCGATCTTTATTAAAGTTCAGTGATTGTGTTGTCAGGACAGCATCGTCGCGGTTCAGGCCCTGAAGGAATATGGCGAAGCAATATCAAACCGGGAACTGTACAACATGCTGATCAACCTCCAGTCCACCTCCACAGCCGACTGGCAACAGACAGTCTCCCTTCACAAAGGCAACTTTATGCAGTATTTCTCATCGATGGTATGTATAATACCACAGATATTATATCAGCTAAAATGGGGTGATAATAGATTTGAATTTATATGGGAGTTGCTGCCATTATACATGTATTCAGATCTGGCTGTGTGTAGATAATAACTATATGTTTACTTGGCCTTGTATTGCTGGCTTGCTACTAATCTTTAGTAATTTTGGTAATTTGGTCTTTAGTAATTTTGGTAATTTGGTATATAATTAATGTTGTAGATTCCCAATGTTTACGGGAGCGTGAAAGCAGCGGTGAGTGGAACTGGACTGGCTCTGCTTCAGATGACCACCAGAGTCAACGTGGAACACTCATTCCAGATCAGACAACCCAACTATAGAAGCTTTGATCTGGAGGTTGACAAGCTATTCTTCAGCGGGAGAAACTCCAGTAATATGTACATGAACGTCTGCTTCAGGTTCTGACCATTCAGTCTTTTTATCACACAGACACGTACACACACACATTCATTGTCAAATAAAATGTGTCTATAATCTTTTTTCCCCATTAATTCAAAGCTGGTGATTTCAAGATTAAATCAACCTTGTACAAAAAACAACCTTGAGACCAACCTTGAGTATGTTCTCAACAAGTTGTTTATATTAACGTCGATATCTAAAATATAAAGACGTTGTCGCTGAATTCCATTTGTGTATTTTCAGATGGGCACGGACGGACATATCTGCCCGAAGCGGTGCGGTAATTCTGACCGTAGATATTCCCACTGGCTTCGCGGTGCTTAAGCGAACAGTGCGCACCAGTGCGAAACTGGTGAGCGGAGTGGGAAGGAAACGTTACAGTAGTCAACAAGTTGTGCTTTACTTAGACTACGTAAGTGGAGTAGATACTCAAATATCTTTTTTTCACTACATGTTCGTATATTGATATATAGCGCAAGGGGACGAATTACAAGTTGAATCTTAAGTTTCATATGATTAATTAATCACAAGGTGTCAGCTCGTACAATTACGTGTACTCCATGTAAGTTTGAAATACAAGTGTCTGACTTATTCCAATTCAGGGAAATACTCATCCGTAGAAATCTTCTCAGTAGACCTCCAGTTCTTCAAGAGACATTGTTTAAAAACGATTTACCTGGGTCATACACGATGGTTTTCGTTTGTTCAGGCCATGGTATTTTAGTGTTAAATGTTCCTGTAATGTCTTTGTCTTCAGGTGGAAAGCACAAGAACGTGTTTCGAGTTTCACGCAGAAAGGTGGTACCCTGTGGCAAATGTATCGATCCAACACGAAATAAGACTAGTGGATCCTTATGAACCAGGTACATTCATCTTTATCCAGATATCTGTTATTACTTTTAACAATTCACACTGTTATTACTTGTAACACATTCACACTGTTAATACTTGTAACACATTCACACTCCAATACAATATCACCACTGTACAATATCACCTCTGGAGCTGTGAGGAATGTGGCAATAACTGAATAAGTGAATCATTGAATTTAAATCTGATTATTTACTCAAATACGTTGTTGAGATTATTTTATTATTTTCTATTCCAGGTTTTCAAAATGTGACATTATACAATACCTGGAACCTTTTCCATAACCACATTTGCCAAGTGTGTGGGTCCTTTCAGTGCCCTTATTGTCCCTTCTACAACCAGGCACCTTCCTCGCATGATGGTTATATTCTTCCATACCCTTTTGTTGCTTTAATTTATTTCATATATGTGTGGACGTGTAATAAATGATGGAATGAGAAAAACTGTATTCTGTTGTTGTTATTGCTATCATAATATTTTCAATGATTGATCTTAATTGTAAACGACCATATTATTGCGGTATATATAAAACGTGAGCTCGGTACAGGTCACAAGGGAATCTTAATATAATCCTTCCTTCTAACTGGAAAAAATATTTTTTAGTCCACTGGGCCTGGAAAAGAGAGGGTTAGTTTTCATTTTGCTAAGATTTTTGACAATAACTATCACAACAACGATCCCCTTTACATTTTCCAAAGAAATTGATGAAAATCAAGGCATTTTTTCGACATATTTAATGTGCGTTAAATCTGTTGAAATATTTTAACAGTTTTGTATGATAAGTGGGAATTATACGGCATCAGATGCTTGTGACATCTTTGAAGGACATTGCATCCTCACTATGTGTTCTCCTCACCAGTTAGATTTTTCTTTTTTTTATCAAATATAATGTAAATTGGATATTTATTTTATAAGAGAAAGAATCAAATAAATTTGAAAAAAATATATATCAGTTGTATTGTATCCTTTTTATTGCCCAAGTATTTGTAAATGTTTGTTCCTGATTTGTTTGTACCAAAGACATTTCCAACATTGCCGAGACTATGTCTGGTCAGGTAAAAGCTTGTCACCGGGACTTGATGCCCTACTCTTTACAAAGAGTGACTTTGGATATTTCTTTTGCATTATCACATAGATATGATAATACTAACCACAGCCTTTGATAACCAAATCCTGAACCATTAGCATGGGAGACAGATGTTTTCCCAATTGAACCACGTCCCATTCAATTATATGTTTGTATATATGAGTAGATGTATGTCAGACTCTGTAAATTCCGAAGAAGCACTTCTATACTCCCACATAATTAGATTTCTTTCCACACCAGAAAGTCTTGTTTTCTAAATGTATTATATTTTACACACATATACTCAATCATTGTAGCCAGGCACAGGGCACATCTTCGGTTGTTTGTCACTTAAGCTATTTAATATCCAATGGTGTCCTGGTTTCTAAACGATACAGTTAGTGGTATCATTAGAGATCATATATACATTAAGATCTCATAGTATAAAGTATATTTGGTGCAATGTCTGTATCTAATAAAAACCACTGTCCCACCGCCAGTTTACAAAGGGTTAAGACTATAAATTCCAGTGTTAGAGATCTCAATGTAGCCGAAATTGTGAAAAGATAAATCTTTGTTACAAAGATGAATGCCAGTGGCGTGTATCCCATTTATCCATAAAAACTATATGAACTTTATATGATAAGACAATAAAAAAATTATTCCCTTGGGGAGACAATATTTTGAAATGTCTCTGATAATCGAATCTGGTATTAGTGATTATTCTAAACTGTGGAAGGGCCGGTCCACACCTGGCCTTAGATTAAAGTTGTTTTACCAAACAGTTACTGTGATTGTCGACCTTAACATCTTTGGGATCCTCGCATTTATTTTGCCAGATGGTTCTCCTTTCATGCGCATAATGTATAAAAAAATATGATTAATAAGAATTATTTGTGTTTGGTGGAAAACTATGCAGCATTCATAGTTCTCTATTTGTTCAGTGTTTCATAAATTGTTTTCCTTGTTTCACTGTTTATGTTTTTATCTTTGGGTACTTACATTTATTTGTTCCCCTCTGCAGAAGTGCCGTTTAATTTGTTCTCTGTCTTTGATAGAACTTGGCACAGACGATACAATAAATCAATGATTTCAATAACAGTCACAAAACTTATGCCCACCCAGAGATTAAGTGTACCCCCCACACTGCCCATGACATTCTCCAGGGTCAAGGCTGGTTTGTCTGTATGGCGAGTGATAATATCAGTATCAAGTCTAATATTTAACTGCAAGAAATTCTCTCTCAGCAGCGTTGTTTTCTTGAGCATCACGAAAGCCCTGGAGATGTTTGTCTCTGCTGTTTTGCTTATTGTGTCAAATATACTGAACCTATCATCATATGGCTTACCTTTGATATAGGTGTCATATATAGCTAGCTGATAGAAGTCATGGGGCCAATCATACAGGTAGGAATAAAAATAGAACTTATATTCTGTGCAGGCATCTGGACACACCTCCAGAGAACACATTTTTATTTTCCTTATCTGTTTTGAAACACACTGTAATCTATCTTTGATTTTTTTCAACTTGGGTTTGTCTTTTCCCGAATCCAGCTGCAAGCAGAAAGGCAGTTTATTTCGCATTGCTGGGGTGGAGATGAGGTTTCCTTCCACACATCCACAGTTCTTAATGATATATTTTTGAAAGCACAACTCTTGGCACACTCTGCGAGTGTATTTGGGTTGGCTCCCCGTCAAGGGTATGGTGTCATTCTCCAGACAGTTGGAATAAGGAGCGGGCAGTTTGTCTCTTCTCGTGACGCCAGTTCTCATGGCGGCGTGCCTTCCTACGGGTACATTGACCCCCGAGAACATGATCGGTAGCGCCCCCTGTTGGTGGGCCTCCACGTACACGCCTGCTGCGAATGGACCTCCTAATGTTAGATCATACGTCGACAAAAACATCTTTAGATAATTGGCAACATCTAATATGACAGAGATACCGTACACTGAATTTAAGGAGTGTGAAATCGTGTAGCAATAGCCCCGGGAAGTAGAATATAACCTTCTCAGAGTATAATTTGAGCAGATGTCTACGTGACGGTCATAGCTGTGTATCTTGCAGTCAACCAGGAATGTTGAACCGTTCTGGTCTTGAAGCTTATATAGATTTTCAAAAAATCCAGAAGGAGCCATCAAGGCTGCAGAAACATCCATATAATCACCGGTTTCATTTAATAAAAGTGTCTGAACCTTCTTCTGATAGCCAAGAACCTGTTCCTCTGAGACATCTAAGTCACCCAAAGGGTTCAGATTACATATTGTGATGTCTGGAAATTTAAGATTATAGTCCTCATCAATCCAGGTTGTGACCACTTTGAATGATAGATATGCCGAAATCAATCTGAATAAGATGAGAACGGTAATTGCAGCACCAAAAACCATTGAAAAGGTCCATAGAGACCTCAGGAACACACCGGTTGAACGAACGGCTCTTGATATGCCCTTAACAGAACATGTTTCAAAGAAATGCTTGAAAACTGTGTTACAACCCATGTCTCTTTCAAAAAGTGGAAAATGAACACATACCTTGCTTTTAATATATAAACCCATTTCTAATTTACTAATTCATCCTTATTGATAAGATTTCCCTGAACTAATATGTAAATAGGTTGATTTAAACGCCACCATATTGATACAAAAACAAGCCGACGGGGTTAATGCACTTCGATATATGTTACTACTAGCTGTTCAAGCAAGACCTGTGCTGCATTAAGTTTGGTAAAAAAGTTTAAAGCTTTTTATGCAATAAATGGTAAACGCAGTAAATGATATTGTTTTCAACTCAGTCCAATATTACTTACATGATGCCCGTCAAACATCTCTCTCCCAATAAATTACAATCTCTCTCCCAATAAATTACAATCTCTTTCCAAATAAATGATAATCTCTTTCCCAATAACTGAAAATCCGTCTCCCAGTAAATGACAATCCCTCTCCTAATAAATTAAAGAATCACATTTCAATATCCAATTGAAAGAGGTAATTAGAAGGACCGAAAGAACATTATAAACTGTGACATGACGATAATCGATGAGGCTGGATGATATCTGGTCTCGATCCAGTACTAGTGCTCTATGTCTGTTTGCCTGGGACAATCCTGCATGCCTGCTATCCATGCTCACAGAGATTGTGCTTGTACCAAGGTGATCCATGACATAAATGTTGACTTTTGGTGAGAAAACATGTTGTGCATGACGGGAAAACATGCATTATTCACAAGTCATTATTCAAGAGAAAAAACATGTAGTGATCCCATCAAAATGAAAGTTGCTATAAAAATACATTTTTTTCCTGTAGTATAATTTGCCGTTTAAGGTATTTTTACATGAGAAAGTATGGAGAAATATATGTAAAATAGAAACACTTGCAAAAGCACAACAGAATCTCTTTAGCATAAAGCTTCAGCAATAAGCTTGCGTTTTCTATCAGCAGAAAGTCATCTCAGTTATGTAGGTTATCAACTGTATGTTGTCTATTCAGTTATTAATGTGTCCCACTTGTGCAGCTATCTCTCACATGTGTAGTTCTCTCTCACTTGTGCAGCAGCCATCTTTCACTTATGTAATTATTTTTACCTGTATCAGGTTTGGTCAGTTATTTATGTTTGTCTCATTTATGCAACTGTCTCTCGCTTCTGTAGGTGTCTCCTGCTTGTTTGGGTGTCTCATATGACTTATATGAAGCTGTCTCTGCGTACATTTTGGCCAGTTCTCAATGTCTGAATCACTTTTGCAACTGTTCCCAATTACATTGCAGTAATTTACTTGTGATTGTGTCATTTATTCATCTGTGTGATTGCTTTTCACCTGTGCGATTGTCTCTCACTTGTGGAACCCTCTCTAACTTATGTTACATTCTCTGCAGCTATCGTACGTTTTTGTAGCTGTGTCACGTGTGTCAGGTTATGTAAGTCTTTTGTGTCTCATTCAATTATTCGATCCATCACTTGTGCAGCTTCTCACTTGTGCAGCCATCTCACTTGTGCAGCTATCTCACTTGTGCAGCTATCTCACTTGTGTACCTACCTCTGACCCGTGCAGCTATCCCTCAATTGTATTTCTCATGTATACTGTCTCATTTATGTATCTAACACTTGTAATTGCCACTACCTCTCACTTGGCCAACTGTAAACTACATCACTTTTGTAGTTGTTCCAATAAGTTTGAAATGTCTTTTTTACTTGTGCAGCAGTCTCTCACTTGTGAAGCTATCTCTAACGTGTGTACTCGTCTTTGAATAATGTGGCTGTCTCACCTGTGTTTGTTTCTTTGTTTGGGGTTTTACATCACTTTCAACATTATTTCAGTTACTTCGTGTTGAGACCTACTTGTAGCAGATATAGTGCTGCCTCACTGAATCGTCATGTCACAGGTCCTTGACATGACAACCCACCCGGTCACAGATTTAACAGGTTGCTCCATGCAAGATTCTACCAGATTAAGCAATTTCTTCTTACTGAAGATCGCATTGGATTTTGCCATGCTTTTATCCTTCCGTATGTTAACTACTGCATTACCGTTTGAGGATCGGTTGTCATGGGAAAATGATTTAAGCTGCAAAAAAGAGATGCCTCCATGAATTTTGACGATTCAGACAGCCACACAACCTTTACTACAAAAACTCAAATGGTTGTCGGTAATGGACAAGTTATGTAAATAGACACATGAAAAGCACAAATGGTCACTGAATTGACTTGCAAAAATGTTTAAATATATCCATGAGGTTAATGCAAGAACATCAAGGAGTTCTGGCGATAGAACACGGCTAAACCTGAACAAATGTACCAAACGTCTAAAAGTGTACACAGACTCTTTGCATTCTAAGGTGCTATCATATGGAATTCCTTGTCAGTTCCTGTAAGGGAAGCAGTCATTAGAACATTTTAAACATGCATGCATGAAATAGTTTTTGATATCTTAAACATAATAATAATATTGATATCTTAAACATAATATACATAATATTAACATATGAGAAGACCATATGGAAGATTAGCCTTGAAGCATTCATGAGATGAGGTTTTCAAACAATTTTTCCTTGCATATTATATTACCCAAACTTTGCGATCAATTACCCATCATATTTCCCACGCATAAATTTCTCTGCCATTTGAAAGTGGATGAGTCTTCTGCTAAAATACAAATCATCCATTGAACCAATCAAATTTCCAGCCTGTTGCAAAATTGGATTTTACACAATTGTTGTCTGTCAATATTTAAAATGATCATGTTTGTTTTAAGATGAATAAAAGAGGATTGATCACACGACAAACATGAAAGGCCGCGGGCCGTGGCGCAGTTGGTTAGAGCGCCAGCTTTTTAGCACCAGTTCCTCTGTGGTGATCCAAAGGTTGTGGGTTCGAACCCCGGCCGTGCCGGTATTGAACTCATGATACAATTTCCCACATGAGCTGAGGCCCGTGCCTAAAGGGTTAACCTGTTGTCCTTGTAAATCTGTGACCGGGTGGGTTGTCATGTCAAGGACCTGCGACATGACAATTCAGTGAGGCAGCACTCTATCTGCTACATGTAGGTCTCATCACGAAATGACTGAAATAATGTCGAAAGTGATGTAAAGCCCCAAACAAACAAACAAAAGACAAACATGAATCTATCACACAGCAAATATTACTAAGAGGAATATCTGGTCACAAGGTCTGCCCCCATCTTTGACAGGCCCATGGTACCACTGTGTATTGATGTCTGTATCAAGGACCATAGATATTCAGTGAGAAGGTACTAAATCTGCTTCACATAGGTCTCATTATGAAATGACTGAACTATTTTTTTTTGAAAGTGGTATAATACAAAATAAATAGAGAATTTGGCTGATCGCTCCTTTCTGAGGCCAGTAGTATCTGGAAGGTTGATATGATAACAGGCAAAACAGCACATCACAGAAGTAGTGATAAGTACTGTAAATGATCATATTATCTTATATTATTGGAAAAGAAAGTCAAGAATAAAACAAAATCCCCACTCCATCCATTCCCAACGCCCATTTCTGTAGTTTATATTCTGCTCCTTATAGTCTATCAAGTTTGTATTACATTATTAGGAACCTCATGATTTTTTTAAATATTACTGTTCCTTATTACTAAATACAAACCTGACTGATTCAATTTCCTGCAGGTGGAGTGGTGTCAAAATTGTTTTTCATCAATTTACGCTGACTTGAAGGAAATTTCTTTCATAACAGGGAAATAACCCAGTTTATGGGATGTTCCCTGAACATTGCCTATAGGGCCCGATATGTAGAATAATTCTGCGCAAATTAAAATTTAGCACGATCTTGATATTAAGCACTGACTTATCTACAGGCCATTCTGAAGGCTGGGGTGGCTCTCAAGGGCTGTCCTAACTGTTTTCATAAAATTCAGTACTGTCTCAAGAGTTGACTTCAGAAATAGTGTTAAATCTGAAGTTTGGGCTAAATAATTTAACATGAAGTCAAACCTAAGCCCTTTAGCATAGAAGGTTATAATGAAAAGCAAATTCTTTCTCATGTGTGTAATTCCTGTTTTCGAGTAAACTCTTTCTCATGTGTATAATTAATACACTTGAGTAATCAAGGTGTATGATTTATGTTTGTACTTAAATGGAGGGGATTTATCTGGTTTGCTTAGTAAATATGTAAGGTTTCACTTGTGAAAACTGTTAACTACATCTAGTAAACAGTAGGTCTTGTCATGAAATAACTGAAATAATTTTGAAATGACGTGGAACCCCAAAAACATTTTGCTAATAAATACTTCGCAAAAAAAACTTTAAGAAATAATGATAGTTTATTTATATGTTTGATTATAATTGTAATACACTTTCCATTTCATGCTGTAGACTAGCGACACTTATGCCCCAGCCGCACTGCAACGATATATATTACAGAACAAGAAAAATGGCAAATTTGAACATAATTGTGAATAAATATAAAAAATCTTCAGACTCAACAGGAATAAGCACAATCTGGTCATATTAAAGACCATCAAAGTATCTCGTATCTTGCTCAGATGTTATATTTCGATATACACTGATTATTATAGACCACTACCAACCAGTCTTACATTTAAACTACTACAAACTAAATAAAACAAGCTACAGCAAATCAATTTTTAAAATGTATGTCATGCATGGCGAATGTTTTGAACAGTTTAAAACATTTGCCAGGCTTCGACGATTCATAAAGAACTATAAAGAAACACAAAGACTACTGGAGCCTTAAGACGGCCTGCATTTAGACTTACAGCATTTAGACTTACAGACTAACAGAATTTCAGTTCTCTAAACAATTTTGCCACAGCATGACAAGGACGCTACAGTTCTACATTGCGAGATACAACGACTCTTTGAAGCTCTGGAGTATAGAGGCCCACAACGGACATTTCTCACTTCTAATTTTCGGGGATAAATGAAGGTGAAACCTACCCATTTCTTATTTTCAGGTTCAAATGTTTCTTAGCCTCACTTGTCTTATTATCGTGCCAATGTTCTCAGTTTCACCCTCACAATTTTGGGGCACAGATTTGAATGGCGAAGGCAGAAGATGAAGAGCGGTGAAGAGCGAAAATAGAAAGCAGACAGTAGAAAATAATGAAGTAGAAGAGCAAAAATAATGAAGTTAAAGGGCAAAAATATTGAAGTAGAAGTAGTAATTTGGGGTGAAGTGCGAAGCATGATACCTCAGGAGCCTAATGACTTTGTCATATCATACAATTATCAATAAAAAAGACACAAGAAATGAATATGAGGTTCGTAGGTTTTGAAACTACAGTTCCGGTATATTCAAGACGAAGCACCATATATATTTGATTGAGTTTGGTGAAAAAGTGCGTTATTTCCTCTAAAACTAATATCATAACATATTTAGTTTTATGGTCAACTTTATGCTAAAAAATATAATACACCAGGTGTCGCGCCTTTTCAATAATGTTCACATCAGTATGAAACAATCATATTCAATGGTTTCATTATGGTTTTACTAATACCATGGCTTTTTAAGGATCGACTACTCTGGCATTTATCCCATTTCATTGAAAAGAAACACCTTTTTAAGAAATGAAGGCAGGAGGTTCAAAGGAACCTTCAAGTCAAAACTATAAATATGATGCAATGCAAACCCCCCAAAATGGATTTTCATGATAACAAAATAATTGTCCCATGCCAAGTATATTTCTATAAAAAAAGTTGATTTTCTCCATTTTCTGTATGGCGAATTATAAGCCTGGGAAGGCATAGATCAAGTTTAATGCTTTTGCTCCATGACCATGACTGTGTCCCGGGAGGGGCGCTCTCCCTCGGCGTCATAGTGACCGTCGTCATAGCTCCTCGTGAAGTAACCTCTCGTCTTGACGACATTAGCGTTCACAGCAAAAACTAGGTCATAGAGAAATCCGGCTGCAGCGCCTCCTACCAGTGGACCGACCCAATACACCTGAAAATATGAATACATCATACTAAAACAGACAAGCAAATTGTAATCGTTTTATTTAACAAGTTATGATAGCCTAAGTATGTGGTCTCACGTTAGTGACTTGGGCACCTTCGGTTGATATTTTAAAGAAAAAAAAACTGAAGACAACTCTTTAGGAAGAGTTTGAGGAAAACAGCGCTATGAACAGACAATATCTGGTATATGCGCTATATAAATTTTCCCTCAAAGGGGAAGGATGAAATTGGTTGAAATTGGACAAAACGAAACTTTTTGTTGAGAAAAACAAAACCCTAGCAGCATGTTTCGTTGGTTAATCTCACATATGATTTGTGCAAAAAAAATGTGAACTACAACACATTCAGGAACATTTTTAAGGGGTCCATGGTGGAAACTTAATTGAAGAAAAATGCATGGTTCTGATTAGTATATTACATTTCCGATAAGAATTGCATTCTAATATATAGAATGAATTGTTCTATAAACCTTTTTATTGATGAAGAGAATAATGAAGGGTCTAATGTGAAAAATAGTTATAGTAGGCCTATTCCAGATACATTTATGACATGTGACATCTGGAAAGAAAACCTCCGTAATTTGATATCTTATTTTGAAGAAAGGGAGACAAGCCAAAATTGTATTGATAACTGCTATGACATATTTATGCAAATATCGGAAAATGAAACGGATATTTATCTTTAGTTGAAAGATAGTGGACATACTGTGAGAAAGAAGTTTTTTCGGCCATTTTGGTGTGAAGAATTGAATGAAATTTCTTTGGGAAAATATTAGAGAATGTGAAAAAGATTTTAAGGCATTTTAAGGGTAGAAACCCATGTAGAACACAACTTTACTTGGAATTTCGCAACAGGCAAACACGTCGTTATAAGGTGTTAGAAAACGGGAAATATTATTTAACAGAGGGTTGATTATACAAATTGATGAGGTAAATACAAATGATCCAAGACAGTTCTGGAAACGTGTCAAATCGTATCAGGTCCAAAGAAATCACAAAATATCCCATTGAAGGTTTATACTGATAATGGCAATATCTCTACTCGTGTTACTTTTGTGTTAAATACCTGGAAACATGGCTTTGAGTAACTGTACAACAGGTCTGATCATCAAGCTCAGCATGATGAAGTGTATAGACATCTTATGAGATGTAAAACAGATCCAGAGGATAATATGGCAGAACCCAAAAACACTGATAATGCTATATGCCTTTGCTCCAAAATTCTGCTCTGCTACCACAGGTTTTGTTTGTTTGGGGTTTTACATCACTTTCAACATTATTTCAGTAATTTCGTGATGAGACCTACTTGTAGAAGATATAGTGCTGCCTCACTGAATTGTCATGTCGCAGGTCCTTGACATGACAACCCACCCGGTCACAGATTTACAAGGACAACGGGTTAACCCTTTAGGCACGGGCCTCAGCTCATATGAGAAATTGTATCACGAGTTCAATCTCGGCACGGCCGGGGTTCGATCTGACGACCTTTGGATCACCACAGAGGAACTGGTACTAATAAGCTGGCACTCAAACCAACTGCGCCACGGCCCGTGGCGCTACCACAGGGTGGTTGAAATTTATCTTTTACAAGTCTATAAAAGGTTGGGTATGTTTTCCGTCTCCACATTGAAAGAAGCCATCATGGAAAAATTGTTTTTTACTTTGAACAGGTTGTCTGATGGTATACACTAAAATCTAACTATTTCATTTGCTAGTGGAACAACACCGAATTCTAAAGCAAAAAAAGGCATATTGTAGATATTTCAGTAGAGACCCTTGAGCAGTACATGTGTTCTCAAATTTGGCGTAAATGCAAGAACATAATCGAGTGGTAGAAATAAAAATAGTAAAACATAATAGATAACAAAAAATAGATAGAAAAAAAGAGAGAAATAGCTTCAAAATGTATTGACCTGAAAAGCTCTCATGAAATCAAACTGAGTTATTTTAAATGATATGTGGCCATGAACCTGTGATACAAACGAGTTATCTCACTAAAAACAATCAAAATACACTTACCATGGTCATTGTGTTTTGCTGAAAGTGCCAAGTACTGGCTGTACTCTTTTGACCACCAGGTGGTCATATGCATACAAGCATGTGACCTCTATTGTGGGGCATTTATAAACAAACAGGCCTTTGTAATCCAAATCACTCCAATTTCCCAATCTGAACAAGATCACTGGCCAGCTAAACATAGTTTGTTGACAAAGTGTCTAATGGATGATTTGTTTTTTGGCAGAAGATTTATTTACTTTCAAATGACATAGAAATGTATATTGGGGAAATGATAGGGGACATGATAGGTAATACCATTTGATCGGAAAGTCTAGGGTATGAACACTGATGGAAGGAAATAGTGCTTGAAAATCCCAATTCATGATTGCTTTAAAAGAGGACGAATAAACGAAGAATGATCACATACAAACTACAATCTACAATCGGCATGAAAGGGGAAGTTATATATATATATATATATATATATATATATATATATATATATTGTAAAATATTTCACAATGTAAATGAGAATTGGTATGAAAGTGTAGATATTTTCACGGTGTCTGGGAGATATTTTGGTGTCATTCGGATTATTCTGGTCCCCGGCCGGATCATACCAGCTGGGCCAGTTGTTGACATATGTACCCTGTCATCACATGTGACAACTATTCAGGCTTCTCAAGGA
The DNA here is from genome assembly GCA_949316495.1 of Amphiduros pacificus. Classification (NCBI taxonomy): domain Eukaryota; kingdom Metazoa; phylum Annelida; class Polychaeta; order Phyllodocida; family Hesionidae; genus Amphiduros; species Amphiduros pacificus. Next base: position 34,090,442 of record OX439001.1, read on the forward strand.
TTATTGTGGATTTTAACCCTGCAGATATGTTTCTATTAAAAGCTTCTACGAAATGTTTCTAATAAAGGTTTCTGAAAAAATGTTTCTCATAAAAAATATGAAAGGGTTTGACAAGAACGTGTGGTATTTACAATGGATTATGGGACGAGTCTTGTTTTCCTTCAGAAACCTCCATGTCAAACACTCATTATATTATCACGAAGGATGAGATGTTCAAACATACCAACACAAAATACACAAATCTCCTTATACATACTGCCACCCCAGGAGGTAGAAAATGTGTCAAATGTAACTTCATGTTTTTGTAGTTATATCTCAAATGGAATAAACATTTCAAACCGAGTTGCATTAACCATCGAATGGTCAAGTATAACAGACAATAAAAGCAAAAGATGCGCTTGACATGTGGTGATTTGTTATAATGTATAGCATATCTAATCTTCACGTTGCTGAGGTGCATTATAATTACTAAAATTAGTTTTGCAGTATATTATCGTGAGTGGTGGCGATTTAGATCGTGGAAATTATACAAGTGGGGGGGACCTATTTCCCATTTCGTACTCTTGACCTCAATTCTCTCTAAACGTTGGTTTCCTGAAGAATTTGTAGAAATTCAATACGTTTGTAAGAGAACCACATTGGTCATATATCTCACAAAAGGTCATTAATAGTATTGGGGAATTATTAAACAATTAAGATTCAAAGATTTAAAACACCTCCTTACAGTTTGTACTGTACAGTTTACCTCTAAAGATGTTTTATGCATGTCTTCTTTGAGATATTCCATCTCTGGCTTGAATTGGCAAATAAACAAGACAAAAACTATCCTAGTTTGAATTGGCAAAGAGACAACACAAAAACTTTGCTTACTGTCACGATCAAGACTTTAACTTCATGAGGGAGAATTTTCTCTTTTTTATGTAAATTCTGCATTCTACTCTCCAATCAGACTAACGGTCATCTATTTGTTTTTTTCTCCAAATATACCATATTTTTTCCAAATGATGGTCATAAGTACATTTGACATATGTTTTTGTCCATGACTTTCCAGTACAAAGGTAAACCAATACTTACCCAGTGGTTTTCCCAGTCTCCAGAAATGAGTGCGGGACCAAAGCAGCGGGCTGGATTCATGCCAGAGCCGGTCAAAGGAACCTAAAAGAAAGAAGAAAAAAACCATTTTGTTTGCTTATAACATGTGCGAGTTTTACCTGTTCGAAAAGAACAATACATTCAGAAGTTTTCAGCCATGTCAAATTTTATCACATTTTTATAGGCATTACCTTAATCCCCAATAACACAATTTAAGGCCAACTTTGAATTTTTATCATGCTGTTCTGATACTCATGCAATTAAGAGTATTCATATATAAAATAATTGAAAACGGAGCCTGATGAAAACTCAAACGAAGCCTGGTGTTTGATACTTAAATAATCATCTGAAGTAAGGATCTCTACCCCTAATTGTATTTAAAGTTATATAATTCATCTTCTCCAAAAGCAAATCCTATTAAAACTAATATTGCTGATATTCTGTTCTATTCTGATATTGCGTTCAAGTCACATTGGAATCCATGGAAATGAGACTGCTGACCAAGCCGCCAAAGCAGCACAGGACAGACGCCCTATAAATATGCCTATTCCTTACACACAGTTTAAGAAACATACTGCTGTTTTGGTGCATTCTAAATGGCAATTACGCTGGGATAAAAATATATTTAATAAGTTGCCTGAGTTGCCTAACTTATTCTAGGTAAGACAAAAAATGCCCGTAAAAAGAACCACAGAGAAGGCCAAGTTTAAGTCGCATTAGAATAGGACATAGTTATTTGACACACTGTCATATTCTTAAAGGTGAAGACCAACCTCGGTGTATTGGTTGTCAAAGGGCTTTGACTATTAAGCATGTTTTATTGAATGTATCAGGTTTGATATAATTAGGACTCAATATTTTAATGTACAAGATTTACAACTGTTATTTGATACAGTAGATACTTTTGTGATAGTATCGTTTTAAAACCAAATATGACTTTAAAACCAATTTTAAGGGTGGAGCTCTTGTTTACTTAGGTCATTCACCTATTTTTCAAGGAGCATAGTACATCGTATGATATTTAAAGTCTTTTAAATTGAATTTATTTACACATATTTATTATGTCGATAACTGATTTATTGAAATGATTGTGTTGATATTTTTGTTAAGATTGTTTAAATTGCCCATTTTAGGCACTGAATGACCTTAATGGTTGATGTGCCTATAATGTCCCTTCACTATTCATTCATTTGATGTGTCACCAATTTATTTGCTCATGGCAAGTCAATAATGAAACATCTTAAAAATAATAGACACATTTGGAAGCAATCTGGGAGCGATATTTCAAATATGTGATCTCAATAATTTCGATGTAAAAAATATTTATTACTTCTTACATAATGTCTGCTTGAATGTGTATACAATTTCTTTTTTAACAGCATTGAATACATTATTGTTTTAAAAAAGAAATCTTTCTTGTTTCACAGCAAATAGTTCTGAATCATGGTAATCATGGTAAAATGTGCATTAAACTGTAATGCAAGTCTTTACTAGGGAAACTTTTGGGACAATTCTTATTGCAGAACCATTTCCTCTGTCCTAGTACGTTCCCACACAAATTCACTTTAACATACTAAATCAATGATGGAAAAAGCACGAGGCTGTCTGACTACAGCATGTCAACTGCTTCATGACATATATCTGTAACATGTGGTAACATCTGGGCCGGTATACGGACAAGCCGGCAACTTTGCCAACCTTGCACACTGAAACATTTAGTGTATGATCAGATCATGAGATGGACAAAGTCATATAGTAACAAGCATGGTTGCTGAAGCTAAGATAATAGCGACTAATTGTGACAAGTGGACACAGATTTTATTCCAAAGAAAAAAACCCCTAAAAATATGAGGGAGACAAAAATGTATCTTACTTTTATGTTATCGTTATATATATCTACAGAAAGTGGGACATACGTATTCTGGCATTTCAATTGTGGTAATCTGAAAATGCAGATCTGTTTCTAGAAATAAATACCATAAATATCAAGTAAATATTGGTTTCAATATAAAGTGCAAGGGTTTGAGAAAATGTACGTTCCAGTGACCAATATCTTATGAATAAATGTTCATTTCTTCTGTTTGTTTAATTTCCTGGTTGAAACTCAATACGTCATTGTAATTGTGTAGATCAGTGGATACATCTGATAACATCGGTATCATGACCAAGTTGCCCACGTATTGGGTTTACTAAAAAGTGGTATAGATTTCAGATATGATCGCTGCAAGGAGAATGTCTATGTGCGGTTTGGAAATTCTCTTCATAATATGTATTATGTTTATTAAATTATTTAAAAGAGAGTAAATAATATATTTTATTTGGACTAATACATGGCCAAATGTTCCCCGCCTGGCAACCGCATGGCAGGTAAATCATGTGTCTGCCATGTGGCTGCCAGGCGGTTTTCGCCTGGTTTTATGCCAGGCGGTTACCACCTGGCAAATATCACATGGATATTGCCTGGTTGGACAGGTGGTAACCGCATGGCAAAAAGTCAGGCGGTAACCACATGGAATTGAACCAGATGATTTCCATGTGGTTATCATGCGTAAACCAGACAAAAACCAGGAGGATGCAAGGAGAATTGACAACAGGTGATTTCCATGTGAATTAAACCAGGTGGTTTTCATATGAAAAGGACTTGTAAAAAATCAAAGCTGAAGGCCAACATTTTAGCATTGGTCTTTTTTTAAAAGGGTAATATGATTGAACTATGGCTAAATTATTCAGAAAAGTACATGGGTTGTGACATGGTAAATGAGGAAAGAGGGCTGAGATGAGGGAAGAGGGCTGAACTGAGGAATGAGGGCTGAACTGAGGAATGAGGGCTGAACTGAGGAATGGGGGCTGAGATGAGGGAAGAGGGCTGAACTGAGGAATGAGGGCTGAGATGAGGGAAGAGGGCTGAACTGAGGAATGAGGGCTGAGATGAGGGAAGAGGGCTGTCTAATTGTATCTTACACAGCTCTTACACCTCAGCTCCCATACCCCAACTCCCACACCTCACCTCTCTCACCTCAGCTCCCTAACAGCTCCCTCACCTCCCCTCCCACACCTCAGCTCCCACACCTCACCTCTCTCACCTCAGCTCCCACACAGCTTCCTCACCTCATCTCCCTCACCCCAACTCCCACACCTCACCTCTCTCACCTCAGCTCCCTAACAGCTCCCTCACCTCAGCTCCCTCACCTCAGCTCCCACACCTCCCCTCCCTCACCTCAGCTCCCATACAGCTCCCTCACCTCAGCTCCCACACAGCTCCCTCACCTCAACTCCTTAACTCACCTCCTTCACCTCAGCTCCCTCATCTCGCCTCTCTCACCTTAGCTCCCTCGCCTTGCCTCTCTCATCTCAGCTCCCACACCTCACCTCCCTCATATCAGCTCCGTCACCTAAGCTCCCTCACCTCAGCTCCCTCACCTCACCTCCCACACCTCAGCTCTCTCACCTTTAGCCCTTGGAAAATATCACATTTGGAAAATATTACACGTGGAAAATATTACCCTTGAAAAATATCACCTTTGGAAAACATCACTTAGCCCTTGGAAAATTATAGCCCTTAGAAAATTATAGCCCTTAGAAAATTATAGCCCTTAGAAAATATCACCCTTAGAAATTATAGCCCTAGGAAATGTAACCCTATGAAAAAATTACCCTTGGAAACTTTTAGCCCTTGGAAAATTTATCCCTTGGAAAATATCACCCTTGGAAAATTATAGCCCTAGGAAATGTTACCCTAGGAAAAAATTACCCTTGGAAAATGTTACCCTTGGAAAATTTTAGCCCTTGGAAAATTATAGCCCTTGGAAAATTTTAGCCCTTGGAAAATTATAGCCCTAGGAAATGTTACCCTAGGAAAAAATTACCCTTGGAAAATTTTAGCCCTTGGAAAATTTTAGCCCTTGAATAATATCACCCTTGGAAAATTATAGCCCTTGGAAATGTTCCCCTTGGAAAGTATCACCGTTGGAAAATTATCACCCTTGGAAAATTATTGCTCTCAGAAAAATTATTGAGATATCACCCTTGGAAAATTTAGCGTTTGGGAAAATTAACCCTTGGAAAATATTACCCTTGGAAAATATCAACCTTGGAAAACTGATAACCCTGCGAAATCTTACCCTTGGAAAATTTAGCCCTTGGGAAAATTAACCCTTGGAAAATGTTTGCCCTTGGAAAATATAACCCTTGGAAAGTTGTAGTCCTTGGAAAATATATCCCTTGGAAAATTATTGCCCTAAAATATTATCACCCTTCGGAAATTATTGTGCTGTCAGAAAATTATTTGGAGATATTTGGTTTGTCCTGATCTCCCTGTGTAAAGTTGACAGCTTTGGTTGTGTGTTCATTTCAAGCCTCTGACACATTGAGCAGACGACATTGAAGAGAAGGCAGCAATTTTCAGGTCTTGCTGTATGAGAAACGTCTCCATTGTTTTGAGTCTATTTATATACAGATTTATAACTTCAAATGGAACAAATTTCAAATGGAACAGAATGAAGAAAGACTACAATATGAAAGTTGGACAAATTGTGAGTAAAAGTTACAGGATATCATGCATGCATGGGAGAATCACTACCCTCTCCCATAATTTGTGATTGAGCATCACTTGTATTGTAGATGTTTTATGTGTTTGTATGTTACCCATATGGTTTGAACATCACTTGGGTGGTTACATCACTTATGTGCTTTTAACACCATTCATGTGGTTTGTACATCACATATGTCAAGTTTTTAGGTTCCCTATCACTTGTGAGGTTCCCTATCACTTGTGAGGTTCCCTATCACTTGTGAGGTTCCCCATCACTTGTGAGGTTCCCCATCACTTGTGGGTTCTCCAACACTTGTGAGGTTCTCCATCACTTGTGAGGTTTCCCATCACTTGTGAGGTACCATATCACTTGTGAGGTTCCCTATCACTTGTGAGGTTCTCCATCACTTGTGAGGTTCTCCATCACTTTTGAGGTTCCCCATCACTTGTGAGGTTCCCTATCACTTGTGAGGTACTCTATCACTTGTGGGTTACCCTATCACTTGTGAGGTTCCCTATCACTTGTGAGGTTCCCCATCACTTGTGAGGTTCTCCATCACTTGTGAGGTTCTCCATCACTTGTGAGGTACCCTATCACTTGTGAGGTTCCCTATCACTTGTGAGGTTTCCCATCACTTATGAGGTACCCTATCACTTGTGAGGTTCCCAAACACTTGTGAGGTTCCCTATCACTTGTGAGGTACTCTATCACTTGTGGGTTACCCTATCACTTGTGAGGTTCCCTATCACTTGTGAGGTTCCCCATCACTTGTGAGGTTCTCCATCACTTGTGAGGTTCTCCATCACTTGTGAGGTTCTCCATCACTTGTGAGGTACCCTATCACTTGTGAGGTTCCATATCACTTGTGAGGTTTCCCATCACTTGTGAGGTTTCCCATCACTTGTGAGGTTCTCCATCACTTGTGAGGTTCTCCATCACTTGTGAGGTACCCTATCACTTGTGAGGTTCCCTATCACTTGTGAGGTTTCCCATCACTTGTGAGGTACTCTATCACTTGTAAGGTACCCTATCACTTGTGAGGTTCTCCATCACTTGTGAGGTTCCCTATCACTTGTGAGGTTCTCCATCACTTGTGAGGTTCTCCATCACTTGTGAGGTTCTCCATCACTTGTGAGGTACCCTATCACTTGTGAGGTTTCCCATCACTTGTGAGGTACCCTATCACTTGTGAGGTTCCCAAACACTTGTGAGGTTCCCTATCACTTGTGAGGTACTCTATATCACTTGTGAGGTACTCTATCACTTGTGAGGTACCCTATCACTTGTGAGGTTCTCCATCACTTCTGAGGTTCTCCATCACTTGTGAGGTACTCCATCACTTGTGAGGTTCTCCATCACTTGTGAGGTTCTCCATCACTTGTGAGGTTCTCCATCACTTTTGAGGTTCCCCATCACTTGTGAGGTTCCCTATCACTTGTGAGGTACTCTATCACTTGTGGGTTACCCTATCACTTGTGAGGTTCCCTATCACTTGTGAGGTTCCCCATCACTTGTGAGGTTCTCCATCACTTGTGAGGTTCTCCATCACTTGTGAGGTACCCTATCACTTGTGAGGTTCCCTATCACTTGTGAGGTTTCCCATCACTTATGAGGTACCCTATCACTTGTGAGGTTCCCAAACACTTGTGAGGTTCCCTATCACTTGTGAGGTACTCTATCACTTGTGGGTTACCCTATCACTTGTGAGGTTCCCTATCACTTGTGAGGTTCCCCATCACTTGTGAGGTTCTCCATCACTTGTGAGGTTCTCCATCACTTGTGAGGTTCTCCATCACTTGTGAGGTACCCTATCACTTGTGAGGTTCCCTATCACTTGTGAGGTTTCCCATCACTTGTGAGGTTTCCCATCACTTGTGAGGTTCTCCATCACTTGTGAGGTTCTCCATCACTTGTGAGGTACCCTATCACTTGTGAGGTTCCCTATCACTTGTGAGGTTTCCCATCACTTGTGAGGTACTCTATCACTTGTAAGGTACCCTATCACTTGTGAGGTTCTCCATCACTTGTGAGGTTCCCTATCACTTGTGAGGTTCCCTATCACTTGTGAGGTTCCCAAACACTTGTGAGGTTCCCTATCACTTGTGAGGTACTCTATCACTTGTGGGTTACCCTATCACTTGTGAGGTTCCCTATCACTTGTGAGGTTCCCCATCACTTGTGAGGTTCTCCATCACTTGTGAGGTTCTCCATCACTTGTGAGGTTCTCCATCACTTGTGAGGTACCCTATCACTTGTGAGGTTTCCCATCACTTGTGAGGTACCCTATCACTTGTGAGGTTCCCAAACACTTGTGAGGTTCCCTATCACTTGTGAGGTACTCTATATCACTTGTGAGGTACTCTATCACTTGTGAGGTACCCTATCACTTGTGAGGTTCTCCATCACTTCTGAGGTTCTCCATCACTTGTGAGGTACTCCATCACTTGTGAGGTTCTCCATCACTTGTGAGGTTCCCTATCACTTGTGAGGTTCCCTATCACTTGTGAGGTTCTCCATCACTTGTGAGGTTCTCCATCACTTGTGAGGTTCTCCATCACTTGTGAGGTTCTCCATCACTTGTGAGGTTCTCCATCACTTGTGAGGTTCTCCATCACTTTTGAGGTTCCCTATAACTTGTGAGAGAGCAATTTCAAATTACCCTGACACATCCTTGTTTTGGGGATCTCATATATCAATAATTCATGAATGTAATGTCTTATTTCTGAATGAAGATAATGATACTGTTAGTCTTTTTTCACTAAATTTGATACAAATACTTAAGATATCTAGTAGGTTCAGATCCTCTTGAAGCACCAAGTATGATACTATATGACACAAATTTTTTACAGGACGAGCAGTCACAACCATCCATGCAGAATGAGCAGACACCCATCCATACAGGAAGGACTAGATGCAGAATGTGCTGTCACCCATCTATGCAGAATGAGCAGTCACAACCAACCATGCAGGAAGGATTCAGTACAGAATGAGCAGATACCCATCCATGTAGGAAGGATTCAGTGCAGAATGAGCAGACACACGTCCATGCAGGAAGGATTCAGCGCAAAATGAGCAGACACCCATCCATACAGGAAGGATTCAGTACAGAATGAGCAGACACACATCCATGCAGGACTTAAGGACTCACATGAGCACATTTTGATGTGTACCACTATCTTACATAAGATATCAGTAGGAAAGATTCAGTGCAGAATGAGCATAAATAAAGGGTCCTGTGAGGTCTGAGTATTCACATTACCATAAAAGGGACAAAGTACGTAATATAAGGTACTAAGTACAGAACAATTACCAAAAAAAAAAGAAAAAAAAAAATTCCATGCAAGAGTGACAATTCAGAATGGCATGTCACAAAATTGCAATATTAGATGATAAGTCACGAATATGATGAATGGACCTTTAAATCTAGAAATACCTGAACTGTTAAGATATTGAAAGTTGAAATGTGATTCATTACTTGTGACCAGCAAGTGCTTATATTGTAATTCAAGATCACCAAGGAATGATGTCAAAATAGGCTGGTTACTATGCCAACTTTAATGTTAACCTCTAGGTTAACAAAAGCAGAAATGTGCCCCAAGAGCTGTTTTGAGCTCCCTGAAATAAATATTATGTCATGAAATTAAACATTCATTCATGCTGCATAATAATTTTCTTAAACATCAAGAACTGCTTAATCTATGTTCTAACAAAATGATTCGAATATTTTAATAACTGTATTTATCCAAATGTGTACTAAGATAAATTGTTATTTAAATATTTGTACATTGCTTAAGTTATAATATTGGTATTGTGATGTATCAAGATTAAAACATTTGAATACTATATTGTGATGAAGATTGTTCCAATAAAGATCTCTCTGTTGAAATAAAAATGATGCTTTTGTCATTAATAAAAAAATCAATCAGCAACTATAATAACTTTCATAAAACTAGTAATTTAGTAATTTTAATTGGTAATTTCAACCAATATCCCAGCGAGCATGAACCACCCTAATGCCATATTCTCAATAAACCATATGAAAACCACACAATAATCACCAGGAAATAATATAAGCCCAATAATAATCCAGCAATAGCCCACCTGAGCTAACCTAGGATATCTATGAAAATCGCATGAAAACCACCTGGTCCCTGCCATGCGGTATCCGCATGGTTAGTAAATCGCATGGAATTCACATGGCAGCCAGCTGGAAACCATGCGGCTGGCAAATCTAAAACCGCCTGGTTACCATGCGTCTTACTTTTTTGTGAAAACCAGCTGTTGGAAACCACCTGGTTACCGCCTGGTTTTCAGCTGGTATCCATGCGGCGCACATTTTCTAGTATACTCTGCCATAGGGTTTGCATTTTCCCTATCTCAGACCATAATCTGTCCATGTGTATGGCCATTGAACTGAGTTTATTACGTGTTCTACGCGGCTGATATTGAACGATTACTAACATTTAATAATAAAACAATGTCTTGATATTGGGGATATTGATTAGAGTAATCTATATTGAGTATTGTGTAAGACACTTGCTACATGTGCGATATGAAATATTGTCAAGCAATACCGGTGTAATTATGTGCTTATTTTAGCCTGAACACTCCATAAAGGAAGTCTTCCATAAAGGTAGATCGGCACTTCCGGTGATATTAAACTATTCCCATCCACTCTACATGTTGTAAAGGGCAACATGATACAGAAGTCAAAACATATATCTCAAATCATATGTTTCACTTATCTATGATTTCTAACCATATGATAACAACATTAAATACAAGTTGTTAGTTACTCTGGCGACGTTAACAGAATATTTTCATACGTAAACAATGTTATAAACGAACTAGCATTTTCAAACGCGATATAAAATGATTCTAAGCTTTTAAAAACCTCTTCCCCCCCCAAAAAAAAACACAAAACAAAACAACCAAAAAAATATGTATTAATATACCATAAAACATTAAGTAATAATAAAAAATAAATAAAATCAATGATTGCTTTTAGGTTAATAAATGCTTTATGCTATTCAGCTTGCTAGTGAGTTTCCTAGCCATATTAATTCCTTTAAAAGCAAGTGCTTGCAACATACAGACGTATATAGGATGACAAAACCTATTTGTTGATATTATGATTCAGTCCAATCATATAATCATATCATGTGTTTGGTGTGACAGCACATAAGTTGGGCGTTCACAGCAAATGTTGTGTGCAAATTAAATGAGAAAAAAAATCATTGGTGAGTCTTGGTGTTTGTTTAGGTTGATGGTACATGTGGTTAGAGAATTGAAATTCCACTCATGTAGAACATATGCCTCACATTTCTCTGATCATATTGCCTCTGAACAAACACATCAGCGCCCATCACACATGAAAGATGTTTAGCAAAGCTCTCGTCACACCAATATGTGACTTTTGGTAAAGTTTAACAATAATTCTTAACTTACTCAATGAGCTATTAAGTTAATTATGATGTTTTCTCAGAACTTTCAACAGGATCGCACTCCACGACATGTTACGATGACAAGGATGTAGATTAAGCCAAAACTATATAGATAAATAGTTACTTTGATACGGAAACATCTTATCAATCCTAGTAGCATAAAATGATTATTGTATTGATAACCATTTTTTTCTGTATGGCCTTATGTTCATATAGTAGGTTTTGGATTATTTGTTTTATTTATCATAATTTTTAAACTTGGAATATGTCCTATTATAGCAATATGCTCTGAAATGAAAAAGGATAATTACCTTCCATTCAACTTCAAAAAGTAGGCCTCATGAAATTAAATCATGACTTACCGCTTCACCATACTCAATAAAAACTCAAGATGCAGTTTTCACAGCCCATTTGCTTCCACGCTTTAGGTCGTTGGGGAAACATGTTACCATAGAAACGGGTTAGTTGTCATATTATATTAGACAGACATGTCCTATATTAGATATATATGAAGGGTGCTGATTGGAGCTTGTATAACCAGGGTTGTTGTTATTGGGTACCCAGACATACTGTCTGCTCTTTGTCGCTAATTTTAATAGGTTCGCTCATAAGTGTATATCTCAGAAAGGACGATATTTCTTGCATATTTCTACAACATGAAACACATGTCAAAGACGCGTCCAGACCTGCCAAAAACCCAAATTCAGATTTTAATAACATTATAATAACATACACTTGAGGCCCGTATTTTCCTTTTCTCATGAAATACTCTCTTTTCATCCAATACTTTATTGGCGTGCACTCATGCCTCCATGCCAATTAGAGCATTCTTGCCCTAACTATCTTATATGTTGATGTCGGTGTCCCAAGAATATGTACATTTTTGACATACTAGTTCGCTTGAACGTGACACAGTTCACACTTGCTGTGCTCAGTTGCAGTAGTTTCGTATTCAAAACTTCAATTTCTCTTTTTGGTCGGCCTTTGCGAAGGCCGGCCACTTGGGGTGAGATTGGTTCTCAACTTGGCTCTGTCAGACGGTCTCATTTGCTTAAGTCTCATTCACTTCCCAGTGTAAGAATTGTCTCGGACCTCCACACTCTCTGGTCTGGAATCATGTAATATGCTCCCCCCACACAGCATGCACAAACTTATGATGTAAGGAGCTCACTCACTTGATTGTCACCATGATAATCATCAGGATACTGTAATTTTATGATATTAGCTTTGGAATAATACACCTCCATTTTTTTAAAGCAATTTAAGTTATACTTTTTGTGGAACATTCTTCCTTCTGACATGTAGCATAGAAATCTCGTGATCATCTGACCTAGGGAGGGACACTCTGACACTTGATACCATCCACTCACTCTCCATGCCATGGTGTCCATGCAGTGGACTAAAGCTCTCTTGAACCTTTCAGTATCATCATGGACTAAATGGCATCATGCATCACATCTTAAAAAGTTGTAAAAAGTATCCCACAGGGAACAGAGAGAGGTGATGACCACATCACAGGAATGATTTGAGAGAACTTTGTGTCCAAGCTTGATTGCCACCTTTGATCGGATTACCCCTGCCTCCCAAACTCTGACCTAGAAAAAGTTATGGGTGCAGCTAAACATGTTTAGTCCTCAAGATGGCATTTTACACTCATTGTTGTATTTCAGTGGGGAAGTATATCGTGTGCTGATCATTCTGGTAACTGATTCATTTCCATTCACCACACAGAAGTGATTTTATTCAGAACAATTCAAATGTCAACAATTCAATCAATTGTCTTGAGAACCCTATTTAAACCAGAATAACTTATTCTCTAAATAATCTAAGTAGGTTATTGTGACCTAGTTAAAAAAAATTCTAAAAATTATGAACAAAGATAATGTGTAAGATAAATGTAGGGAGAATACATATTATTTTATTATTTTGCAAAATATCACATATAGTCGATTTTGAGAATCGGCTCCTGTGACCTTGAAAATTGCCTAAGGTCACCCAATATGAAACTTATTCAAGTCCCTCATGTTATATCAATATTGCTGTATTTTGTAAGAAAATAGAGCATTCATAAGTGAATTGCTCCTGTGCTGGCCATGACCTTGACCTTGACCCAAAATCACAAAAAGTTCAACCCCAAAAATTTCCCAGGCCTACATATTATCATAATATAGTATCTAGTCCTCATGTCCAAGCATAAAGGAATGATGAAGAAAACAAAGTGTGGCGGTGGACGCGGCGGTGGGCGCCGCAGCAGGTGGCGGATGCAGCGGCGGATGCGGCGGCGGGTGGCGGATGCGGTGGCGGTCTGCGGATGCGGTGGCGGGCGGCGGCTTGTGCTGACTTATTAATAATTTCAACACTGTTTTCTTACACTTGTACAGCAGTTTTAAAAGCGGGATAAAAAGTGCCGACCATTCCATTTTAATGGACGTCTTGTTATTTCTACGTGATGGATATTTAAGCGTTTGTGTTCTGGTTGGTTTTCACTATGTATGCTCTCGGAAGACAAATTATGTGATAAATTATGACAAATTATGTCAAATCCACTTTCAGAAAATTGGAAAGAAAATACTTAGAATTCGGTTATATAGGGAACAATTATGACCAAAGCAATTAACATGTTGTAAGATAAAAGCTAGGATCAGTCCCTTTTAAAGGCTATGTCCATTCATATCAAAGTGACTGACAGATATGGGAATTTGCTCCATGCCATGAATATTAAAAACAAAGATCAACAATTTCATCATTAACACCGATTTTATATAAAATAATAAATCATACATTTAACAAATCGTATTTTTAACCAAATAAATTGCACCTAGTTTCACAGTGTATATGAGAAAACACTGCCACATCCCTTGTGCCATGTTACATGTTTACCCATGCTTTATTTCAGGAATTTCCATGCAAAGATTTCACACGCTTCAGGAAGATCCTGAGACATTCACCACAACATTATCCATTCCTCGTGACATGTCAATGGGGCAGGAGCTATATTCCACAGACAATATTTTTGTTACATAAGTTGGAAAGCAGATCAATAACTGTGATCAATCTATGGAATCTCACGCCACGTCCATGTCCAAATAATTAAATGAAATTTGATCAATATCAAATCGATTTCTATGAGAATTATGAACTCTACATTGGAGGCTTAGCAACATAATATACAGGTACTGATGGACTGCCAAATTCTATGCACAATGTGACCAAATATTTGTTGGAGTAAAATACTGATACATCTTAAGACATACAGAGTGAATAGTCCTACGGTCATTTATGATTAAATTGGTTACCCACCAGAACGCACGACTTGTAACCTTGGCTGAACCTTGTAACTTTATTTTTACCTAGATGAACTGATGTCGGAAACTAGTGAAACTATTACCTTCGAAGTCTTACCAAGTTGTTACATATTTGATTGGTTCATTACATCTTAAAGTATATTAATGCGTGATCATAGGGTCTTATTGTCTTATTTCTTAAATGTGCTGTGAAATTGCAAAATTTGAACCTTTTTCCTTGCTGTGATCATATTTCTTATAAATATGCCATTAATTTTAAAGACATTTAATATACTGAGAAGGGGGCACTAATTCCTGAATTTATATCACGAACCAGTATTAGCCTTAATGTATGTTTATCTATTTGACTGCAAGTCATCTTTGGTCCTGAATTCAAACAAATAAGACTGTGATCTTTTCATAAACATGCATTCAGTCACAAATGAAAGAATTTCAAATTTATTATCCATGAAAATGATTTCCTAAGGATCAAATTGAAAGATTTTTTATGAGATTATATAATTGTATGGAATTGAAATTTATTGCCCATCAAAAGTATTTTCAAACTATCAAGTTCAAAGAATTTAAAATAATATAGATACATGTGCCAAATCGGTAGTTCAGAACAGGATAGTTGTTATTACTACCTTTAAAATACCTCACTCTTATGATCAGTTATATCTTGATCCTAACTCGATTCTAACATTTCCTGGGCATATAAAAATCGTGAAATGGTGGTTTTACGATCCATTCAGCAACAATGTCCATATCAGGTCGACTTTAGAGCCTTTTAGCCATTATGAAGGTTGCACCCACCACCTCCCGCCCTCCATTGTACAATCAAATAAGTCAGAGATCCATTTCTCTACTAATACCCTAATACACTAATACTGTTACATTTGCACCCATTTCAGTAAAGGTGCCTGGCCGATGAGGATTTTTTTGACAAAATCTGCCGGCAAGCCAGGGAGCCGTCAGGACACCGGGAGATTATCGGCCACAATGGGATTATGTTAAGATGTCCTACAGGTCGCCATTATCTTACATATCTTAAAGTACGCGGCAGGCAGTGTCACACAGGCATATCATTAGATTATCTTAGGGTTGCCGGTGGCACCGTATGGTGAAAATAGTATTTTTTTTTATCTTGTGCATTCATTCCCAGGCCATCATCAAATAATCCGAAGGTCTCCATACGAGATCAGACGTCTGTTTCATGTATACCCCAGTCACATTTGCGCCGGGTGCCGGCAGGGTAGTAAGAATCGGCTGACTTCACAGGGTCTCGGGCGCTGGGGAGTTGAGATATGCTGTAGCCGTGGTCACATTATTAAAGGGCACCGCACGGCACCCGCAAGATGAAATGACACAGACGTCTAAAGCATATCCTACAGACGTCTGTGTCATTTAATCTTGCACGTGCCGTGTGTTGCCCCTGTTTAATGTGACCACAGTTACGGCAAATCTCAATTATCGCTGATAAACCCCCCAGCGCCTGGGACCCTGTGAAGCCGGCCGATTTTTACTTCTCGGCCGGCACAAATTTATATGACTGAGACATAATAGTGGGCCTGGTGTGAGCATATAAAGCATGATTCTCTAGATATGAAATACAAGGAACACTTACAGCCCAGAGATGACACATGGCGATGGAGAGACCGATGGTGAGGGGGACAGAGCCGCCGATATCGCCCCTCAGACCGTCCACAGAGGAAAACACGGTGAGCACCAACACGAAGGTGATGACGAGCTCGATACCGAAGCCCTGGCCAGCATTCAGTCCTAATTGAATTCCTGGGGTGCCGTAGTTGCCGACATACGTGCCTGGAGTTAGGGCCTTGAGAAGGGCCGCTCCCACGATGGCACCCAGGGTCTGCGCTATCATGTAGAGGAGGGCTCGAGCCAAGCTGATCTTACGGGTCACGAGGAAGCCCATGGTCACTCCCGGGTTGATGTGCCCTCCGCTGACATTGGCGATGGCCCATACGATGGTAGCGACGCTCAGACCAAAGGACAGGGCCAACTTGGTTATAGTCGCTTGGTACAGCGTTGAACCACACCCCACCAACACTAGCAACAAGGTCCCAACAAACTCCGCCAAAATCGCAGTCCACAACCGCTTGCTCTTCAAATCTGCTAAACTTCCACTTGCCATCTTTTTTTTAAGTTCAAAAGTCCTTCCAAATTGCAATTGATCACTATTATATACTTCCAAATAACAACCACTTTCAAATAACAATCACTGTTATATTCGGAAAATATATTTTCCAGACGTGTGAATGTAATTGTTTGCACGCGGCTGTGTTCAGTGTATGTGAACGACTGGCTTTGAAAACCCAGAGAAATTTCTCAAATATAAGTGTCCTAGTTGTCGGAAGAGTATGATATTTGTCAAAGTTACCCAGCCCCCTGTGACCACAATAGCTGGCAGTGTGCGTGTGTGATGCTGAAGCCGGGGATATGAACCTCACACACCTCACTGTGCACACTAAACTAGTTAGTACAGGCACGTCCACATAGAGTTCCATAGATAATCTACCAGACTGGCCCCCGCCGACCAACCCATATCCTACGCCTGTATACATCTCACGTATAGTCTGGATGTCCGAGAAAAAATCCTGATGGTGGAAACAGGAGATGATGGTCACATGACACCGCTGACAAAGATAGGCTGATAAATGGTTTTCACCCAATCATTCTCGGCCCAGAACAAACAAACAAATAGTATCGTGAAGGTGTGATAAACCTTGTCACAGATTTTTTTGGGGGTTCAGACACGTAATTCACAGATTTTTCTTTTCTGGCAGTTTACATAGGATTATGATATCATATTATAATCGGGTTATAGCGGATTATAATTTGCCCCACCAATTCGTGGGGCAAATTATAATCCGATATAAATATATATATATATATTATGGACGGATAGACCTAATAACAGGTTTAAAGATTATCATAGAATTAGAATTTTACAGTTCTACAGTTAGAACTTATGGTGGTCTTCATTTAAATGTGAATTATTAAAACAAAATCTTATATTTCACATTTTTTCAATCGCTTCCTGGGACCAATCATTTAAGGGTCATTATTTCGTTTTGTGGAAGCAGGTTCATTCATGATTGACGAGTAGGCGGCGACAGTGTGTCATTAATAGTAAAATAGATGCCTCACTTTACAAGGTCATTAAAGAAAATATACGTCATCACGTTGATGACATGGTGAACAAACAGCGAAATACAGCAAGCAAAACTGTACATAACTTTTATGTATATCAGCTTTTTTTCAGAGCATCTAGATCCTTTCTTCTTCTTTTCAATCAACAAAAGGAAATGTATACAACAGTATTGATATAATAGCTCAAAAATGGAATGCGAAGTGAAATCTTCCAATGTTTAGGCGCTTGATAAAGGAGCAGATCAGTATTACAATAAATGATCAGAATTTCATGTATAACAAAAACACATCTTGATCCTCTTGTAAACATATAGCTTACATGTATTCATAGACGCCTCAGGACTTGGAAGCAGGTGAACTTGAATGAATAATGAGGTTTTGTATTTATGTAGCATAGCATTGCTGTGACGAAGTATTATGATACAAACTCGATGACAAGTAATCCGGGGTCAATATATACTCCGATACAGTAAGCATTAATTAATCACACAAAACATCACTAATGGATATCCCGAGCAGGATGTAGCCTAAGGCAGATAGATGGATATCATGTTCTTGGAAGAAGCCAAACTTCACTGATATATAAAAATATGACCCCAAAACATCTTACAAAGTTTGAAAGAGTTTTAAATGAATAGATAATAATAAAGGAAAATGCAGCCATTTACGATATGTTAAAATTACACCTGTCCCTATAATGATCCTTTTGATTCTTCACGAGTTTTCCCTCCAGAACAGGACTTCTCTATCATCAGTCACTGCCACCAAAGATATAAAGGTGCACAAAGGTGATCGACGGCAAGTCATAACTATTCATAATCATAAACATATGCTAATCATTGTGTTTTTATAATGTTTTTGAACATTTTCTTGAAATTGCTTCATAAATGATCATTCAAATCCTCTCTCAGAGCTGATGTAAGCAGATGGAAATTTTGACCAATCAATTTGCATGTTAAATATTGAATTTGGCCTAACCTGTTACCTCAGTTATCATTGGCTAATATATATGTTAGTCCAATTGACAGTTCCTCCTTGATAACTCAGTGCTAGCTATTAGATTTTAAAAAAAATCTTAACAAAATGGAAAAAGATCTAGGCCTAATGGAAAATAAAGAGAACTTCTCCCCTGAAAATACATCTTTTCTATAAAGATAGAACTCCGACAATAGTTTCAGATTCAGAGGAGAAGATCAAAGTTGACGGACAGAATAACAGAAACATTTCCTGTCATCACTGCAGATGTTGTGCTGACTAGAGAAATGGGCTGAGAAGTGATTAGTGACAAAATAAATGACTATGCAAACATATATTTTTTGGTTAGCATCTCGGTCAGCCAAATGAATACAGGTCGTGTCCTGAAACTTGTCAATTCTGATTGTATGCTATTTTTGACACACATGCATGACTGGACATGGTGTACCAGATAACGTACGAAATACCGATGTGATGCAGAGCATCACAAGTTAGGAGGTTGGATAATAATTATGACAGCTTGTAGAATTCACAGTGAAATAGGGATGGGTCAAAATCGAATCTTTCTTGTAGTATTTCTCACCGAAATAAAGAGAAGAGACTATTTCCTGAAGCTGTTACAATGATCGATTGCGCATACCATAAACATATTATATTTGAAAATCAGCTATACATTATCTCCTGACAGGGTAGGGTTGATATATTTCTGCTAAAGGGGACATACATGTGCCAAGAGGACCTGCGTCATATATTTTCATCCCATTCAAGTAAGATAACTACAATAAAACAGGATGGGGTCCCATCAATGCGTGAATCATGTCATACTGCAATACCCTCTAACCCGACAATAAACCCGACAATAAAATTTCTAAAGAAAAGTCAGATTTGACAATAAAACGTTTCCACATCAATTTGCATTTAGGCCAGAATTATTCACTGATGGTATTCTAAAGATGAACACTAAGCACTTACTCCTATCCTCTGTTAAAATTACAATTATCTTGATAAATTATTAACCATTGACCATTATGTCTTCAATATTATCCTGAATGCACCATTAACATTCAGACTTCCCACATATCCGATGAATTAGTTCTTGACCCATTTGAAAATCCCATCTTTTACATATTGTTCACCCCATGCTAATGTACACAACAGACGATTTTGAAAATATATTGCATTCTTTGGCAGAGGCAACTTGTCATGTAATACAAATTGTAAAAAAAATTGAAAACAAAACTTCTGTGTAGATATTTGAGCATTTAACACCAGCATTGTGACTAATATCTCCGAACTTTGCATGCCCTGTTAATTATCTAGATCCAATCTTACTCTTTACATACAAAAGAAGCGTGGTTCCGGTACTAGTTGCAGATGCCCTCAGCAAAATGTCCATTTGGTCCCATTTAAGTGCTGACAAAATCTCTGAATGTGTACCACATTATATCTGAACTATATGGCATTTTGTTATGATTTGCAAGGGAAAATTATTGATTCTTGGTGTACACCAGATGACTGGTTTACATGGTTAATTAATGACTGAATAGACAGACCTCCGAGACCTGTTTATTGATTAACACAGCCATACACCATGGTGGTTTATCATACCATAATATGAAGGGTAAATAAATGAAGTTGTTGTACTTATTATGTCAGGTCAAATAATGTCTCTTTCACATAAAGCTCAAAACAGCCTCGACATTGATGTGTTTTACGCTTTCATCTGACATTCATCTCATGGAAGACAGCTGTTGTGGGAAACAAAATAACAATATGCATATATCTATTACAAAATGATACCCGTGCAGTTTGAGTGGTCTTGAGGAGAGACCACTTCAGGGTATCCTCTTATCCTTAACAAGAAAGTCTTTTTCAAAAAAAGAACTTGTATACAGTTTCCTTTTTGAAAATGATATTTATATTTTCTCATCATTTTGAAGTTGCCGTAAATGTAGAGTACAGTGACTGGCAACTGTCTGAAACTGGCAGTTGAAACTCAGACATTTTTAACACATTCAAACAAATAGCATACCTTTCTTTTGTGCATAAAGTTACTAATTTTCACATATTCTACATTTGCAGAAAAATATTCAAATTCTATGTTTATTTATGAGGTATCTGCCAGTCTGTGACACTGACAGGCAGGTTTGTGATCTGCAGGCCCCTCCGAAATAAATATCGCTCCAAAATTCTGTGTTATAATACTCCCCACTAATCGCAATTGAGCTGAATGTTGTGTCTCACATGTTATCTTGTAATTCCACTGTCTTTCAAAATGTTAAAAGTGTTTATTTGTTTTCATGGCACAAGTGATGTGCCGGAAGCCATAATGACTAAGGTAGTTAATATCACAGGTTGCCAGAGAGTGAAATTCCCCAGCCCCTCTCTGTCTCAGTCTTATATATTAACTATTAACCTATATAAAAGTAATGATAGAAGTAGAAGTTGCCGTAAATGTAGACTACACTGACTGGAATATAGACTCCGCCAGTCTGGTCTGTGACAATGACAGCCAGGTCTGAGATCTGCAGGCCCCTCAGAAGAACATATAGCTCCAAAATTATGTGTTATAATACCCACCACTAATTGCACTTGAACCCACCACTAATTGCACTTGAACTGAATGTTGTGTCTCACATGTCATCTTGTAATTCCACTGTCTTTCAAAATGTTAAATGTGTTTATTTGTTTTCATGCACAAGAGAAAGTCCCAACCACTCTCTTAGCATGCTTAGTATTAACCTATATAAAAGTAAGTGATATCGCCCTGGCTGCCTGTGGTGGAGGTCGAGAGACATGTGTGGCCTAATTCCCAAACCTTAACTCTGTATTTGCCCCCTGAAGTGTTGAAATTCAAAACTGCTATAAATTTGTCACATGTACACTGTCACAACACTGCAACCAGGGGCGGATCCAGGATTTTTTAAGCTGGGGGAGGGAGGGGGGGGGGGGGGGGGGGGGTGCTCAAATGTGCTAAAGTAAGTGGCTCCAGTCCCATAAAGTAAGGGGCTCCAGTTCCCAAAAGCTCCCTATCCACAGACCCTCCTGGATCTGCCACTGGCTACACAGGCTGTGTGACGAAAATTAATTTACACATTGTTCCTCTTCGCCTCCGTTTACTTATAGTATACAAGGTCTCTCAGAACAGAGCCTTTCTTATAATATAGACTTCATTCTTGGCCTTAGGCCCTGTATACTAAAAAAGACCCCTACTTATATTTTCCCTTCAAAGAGTACTACTCTCATCTCCCTTTATAGGGAATGGTACATGGATCCACAATCACTTCCAATGTATATTTTCTTCACAGGGAATACATACCTCTAACAATAAAGAACAACTATCTTTCCATACAATTTCTGGTGTCCTTATTAAGTTAAGGTGAATCAAAGTTGGGAGCTATGGTGAATTTGGGCCAAATTGTTGTAAGATCTCAGATGGGTTAACAGGGGTCATGTTCCTTAACAGCAGAATGGTCAGGTGACACAATTTCCCTGGCAACCCCAGCAAATCCTGCTCCAGTGCTTAAAGATGACATAGTGATAGCAAGCAAGACTGTACATAACACCCACAACCTTTGGATCACCACAGATGAACTGGTGGGGGCACGGCCCATCGCCTTTGTATATATGTATACACACACACATACACATATATATATATATATATATATACATAAAGACCACTTCAGGGTATCCTCTTATCCTTAACAAGAAAGTCTTTTTCAAAAAAAAGAACTTGTATACAGTTTCCTTTTTGAAAATGATATTTATATTTTCTCATCATTTTGAAGTTGCCGTAAATGTAGAGTACAGTGACTGGCAACTGTCTGAAACTGGCAGTTGAAACTCAGACATTTTTAACACATTCAAACAAATAGCATACCTTTCTTTTGTGCATAAAGTTACTAATTTTCACATATTCTACATTTGCAGAAAAATATTCAAATTCTATGTTTATTTATGAGGTATCTGCCAGTCTGTGACACTGACAGGCAGGTTTGTGATCTGCAGGCCCCTCAGAAGTACATATCGCTCCAAAATTCTGTGTTATAATACTCCCCACTAATCGCAATTGAGCTGAATGTTGTGTCTCACATGTTATCTTGTAATTCCACTGTCTTTCAAAATGTTAAAAGTGTTTATTTGTTTTCATGGCACAAGTGATGTGCCGGAAGCCATAATGACTAAGGTAGTTAATATCACAGGTTGCCAGAGAGTGAAATTCCCCAGCCCCTC
Organism: Amphiduros pacificus; assembly: GCA_949316495.1. Taxonomy (NCBI): domain Eukaryota; kingdom Metazoa; phylum Annelida; class Polychaeta; order Phyllodocida; family Hesionidae; genus Amphiduros; species Amphiduros pacificus. Next base: position 34,113,179 of record OX439001.1, read on the forward strand.
TCTGTCTCAGTCTTATATATTAACTATTAACCTATATAAAAGTAATGATAGAAGTAGAAGTTGCCGTAAATGTAGACTACACTGACTGGAATATAGACTCCGCCAGTCTGGTCTGTGACAATGACAGCCAGGTCTGAGATCTGCAGGCCCCTCAGAAGAACATATAGCTCCAAAATTATGTGTTATAATACCCACCACTAATTGCACTTGAACCCACCACTAATTGCACTTGAACTGACACTGTCTTTCAAAATGTTAAATGTGTTTATTTGTTTTCATGCACAAGAGAAAGTCCCAACCACTCTCTTAGCATGCTTAGTATTAACCTATATAAAAGTAATTGATATCGCCCTGGCTGCCTGTGGTGGAGGTCGAGAGACATGTGTGGCCTAATTCCCAAACCTTAACTCTGTATTTGCCCCCTGAAGTGTTGAAATTCAAAACTGCTATAAATTTGTCACATGTACACTGTCACAACACTGCAACCAGGGGCGGATCCAGGATTTTTTAAGCTGGGGGAGGGAGGGGGGGGGGGGGGGGTGCTCAAATGTGCTAAAGTAAGTGGCTCCAGTCCCATAAAGTAAGGGGCTCCAGTTCCCAAAAGCTCCCTATCCACAGACCCTCCTGGATCTGCCACTGGCTACACAGGCTGTGTGACGAAAATTAATTTACACATTGTTCCTCTTCGCCTCCGTTTACTTATAGTATACAAGGTCTCTCAGAACAGAGCCTTTCTTATAATATAGACTTCATTCTTGGCCTTAGGCCCTGTATACTAAAAAAGACCCCTACTTATATTTTCCCTTCAAAGAGTACTACTCTCATCTCCCTTTATAGGGAATGGTACATGGATCCACAATCACTTCCAATGTATATTTTCTTCACAGGGAATACATACCTCTAACAATAAAGAACAACTATCTTTCCATACAATTTCTGGTGTCCTTATTAAGTTAAGGTGAATCAAAGTTGGGAGCTATGGTGAATTTGGGCCAAATTGTTGTAAGATCTCAGATGGGTTAACAGGGGTCATGTTCCTTAACAGCAGAATGGTCAGGTGACACAATTTCCCTGGCAACCCCAGCAAATCCTGCTCCAGTGCTTAAAGATGACATAGTGATAGCAAGCAAGACTGTACATAACACCCACAACCTTTGGATCACCACAGATGAACTGGTGGGGGCACGGCCCATCGCCTTTGTATATATGTATACACACACACACACATATATATATATATACATAAATAATCAACATATATATAAAAAATGGAATGTTAACTGACATCGTCCAATGTATGAGGGCTTGAATGAATGAATGAATGGTTGCTTAGAGGCACATCAACCACTAAGGTTATTCAGTGCTTAAAAGTGGTAAAAACATAAATGTTTATAAAATCAATATGAAATGTAAATAATCTTAACAACACAAAATATCAACAAAATCCTTTCAATATATCAGTTATAGACATAACAAATTTGTATAAATAAATTCAATTTAAAAGACTTTAAATACCATCTGATGTTTCGCGGTTCTTGATAAATAGGCCAATGACCTAAGTAAACAAGTGCTCCACACTTAAAATTGGTTATAAAGTCCTATTCGGTTTAAAAACGATACTATCACAGAAGAATCTACAGTATCAAATAACGAATGTAATCTTGCACATTAAAATATTAAGCCCTAATTATATCAAAATCGATACATTCAATTAAAACATGTTTGATAGTAAAAACCCTTTGACATCCAATACACTGAGGCTGATCTTCGCCTTTAAGAAGATAGTAGTGAGTCAAATGACTATGACCAATTCTTATACGTGATAAAACAGACTCTTCTCTTTGGTTAATTCTAATAGCACCTTTGGTTTTACCTAAAACAGGCTTAATTTCGTATAGTTTATTAAAAATAGCTTCGTTCCAGTGCAATTGCCATTTAGAACGTAAAAAAACAGTAATATATTTCTTAAACTCTGTATAAGGTAAAAGCATATTTATTGGGCGCTTATCCAATGCTGCTTTGGCAGCTTGGTCAGCAGCGTCATTTCCAAGGATTCCAATATGGCTGGGAATCCAATAAAAACAAATTACTTTATTTTCCTCAGTACAGAGTCTATGATGGCGCTCAAGGATTTTGTAAATAAAAGGATTTTTCCAATCCTGTGCTTTCAATGCTTGTAAACAAGACAAAGAATCAGAAAAATTTTTAAAATGTCTGATGTGGAGAAGTCTCCACATGATCTAAAGCTAGGTATAAAGCATGAAGTTCTGCAGAATAAATAGACGATTTATTTGGCAGAAGTTCTGAATAAATATGATTGCCCTTAACAGCAGATGCAGCAGCCTTGTCATCATCAAATGATCCATCAGTGTAAATACATTGATATCCAGTGAAAACAGATTTTATTTCTTGGTATCTATTTATATAAAGGGATGGATCGGTTGAGTATTTCTTTAATTCTGACATGGCTACATTAATATTTAAAGCTGCATAGGTCCACGGAGGTGTTTCTGGATATTGAAATTTAGCTATTTAATTTGGATTTATATTTAAGGATTGTAAAGATTCTTTGATGCGAATGCCAAAAGTTGGTATTGTATTAGGTTTATTTTCAAAAAGGTCAACATAATTTGGATTAAATATAGTATCATGGGCAGGATTGTCTGGACAAGCTGCAATTTTTGCAGCATACTGAAGGGCAAGCTTTTCTCTTCTTAAATCAAGAGGCAGCTCATCTGCCTCATCTGCCAAGCTATCTGCAGGCGATGTACGAAATGCACCAAGGCAAAGTCGTAAACCTTGATTTTGTATAGGATCAAGCATTTTAATATAAGATTTAAGTGCTGATCCATATACCATACACCCATAATCAAGCTTAGAACGTACCAATGCTCTACACAATTGTAATAAAATAACAGGTCCCCTCCCCAATCGGTATGGGCAAGAACCCGTAATAAATCTAATGCCTTCTGGCATTTCTTCTTAATGTATTTAATGTGGGGAATAAAAGATAATATTCTGTCTAAAATAAGTCCAAGAAACTTGGTTTCTTTGACAACAGGTATCCAAGTTTGGCCTAAATAAAGATCAGGATCTGGGTGAACCTTCCATTTATTTACAAACGTGCATACACATAGTTTTCTTTAAAGAAAATTTTAATCCGTTATGATCAGCCCATTCTTGTAATCTATTTAAGTGTTGTTGGGGCTGTCGTTCTATTGTATGCATGCTTGTGGACCTGTAGCTTAAGTTGAAATCATCAACAAAAAGTGAGCAATCTGCTCCAGGCCTCATACAATCAACAATGCTGTTAATTTTAATAATAAAAAGGGTGACTGATAATATACTTCCCTGTGGAACACCCATTTCCTGATCAAAAGCATCAGAAAGTGATGAACCAACTCGGACCCTGAATTGTCTATTTGACAAAAATGTTTGAATAAAAAGGGGAAAACGACCCCTTATTCCCATATCATATAAATCGCTCATTATTCCAAATTTCAATGTAGTATCATACGCTTTCTCTAAATCAAAGAAAATGCTAACCACATGTTCACCTTTTAAAAAACCCTCTCTTATAAATGTCTCTAAACGTACCAGGTGGTCAATGGTACTTCAAGTTTTTCTAAAGCCACTCTGTGCAACAGAAATATAAGCTGCGGTTTCTAAAAACCAAACTAAACGCTCGTTAATCATTCGTTCCATTGTCTTACAAATACAACTTGTTAAAGCAATGGGACGATAATTATTTGAATCTGATGAGTCTTTGCCAGGTTTGGTAATGGGAATGATATTGGCTTCCCTCCATGAAGGAGGAAAATCACCATTTTCCCAAATTTTATTAATAATATCTAATAGATGCCCAAGTGATTGGTCAGGGAGGTGTTTAAGGATTTGGTAGTGAATTTGATCAGGTCCAGGAGCAGTATCATGAGATTTATCCAAAGCAACTTTCAAATCTTCTATTGTAAATGACTTATTATATTCTTCCAAGTTATGGGATATAAAATTTAGTTGGTTTCTTTCTTTTCTATTTTTTATTTGTTGAAATTTTGCAGAATAATTATTGGATGAGGAATTCTTGGAAATTGTTTGACCTTGTGTTACCTATTTTGGTGGGATTTGTAATTAATTGGCCATTATGATTAAGATGTTTGATCCTTGCTCCACCTCCCTTCCCAGTAATTTGACGCACCATATCCCAGCATTTTTTAGTTGATGAACGTGTATTTAATTTAGAAACGTAATCTTTCCAACTTTTTCTTTTGCTTATTTTAATAATATAACAGGCTTTAGCTCTTTTTATACGAAATTAGTGCAAATTATATTGAGTTGGCTGTTTTTTAAAGCTTTTTTGCGCTCCTTGACAGCTTTTTTGCACTCATCATTAAACCAGGGTTTTTCTTTAATTTTAGAATTTGGCTTTGATTTGGGAATACACCCATCAGCAATATCATACAATGTGTCTGTAAAAACTTGAAGAGGATAATCTACATTGTTAAAAATTTCTGGAGTTATTCTATTAAAACAGGATGTTTGAAATTTTGCCCAATCGGCTTTATGAAACTTCAACTTGGGGATTCGTTCGTCTGGTGGAGGAAAATGGTTATTTAGAATAATGGGGTAATGATCACTACCCCATTGATCTTCTACTTCCCAGGAATAATCTAAAAATAAATTTGGAGTGCACATGGAGAGATCTATTGATGTTAAAGAGCCTGTAGCAGGGTGTAAATATGTCGGAGAATCGTCATTCCAAAGGCACAAACTATTATAATTTAAAAAATCTTCTATTATACGTCCTTTGGCATCAGTATTATTTCTGCCACCCCAAAGATAGTTGTGAGCATTAAAGTCACCAACTAACATATAAGGCTGTGGCAGCTGGGTTATCAAATTATTTAAATCTGCAATATTTACTGGCTCACAAGGTGGTAGATATATTGTAAATATAGTTAATGTATTGTGCAGGGTAACCCTGACTGCAGAAGCTTGTATATTAGTATTTAAAGTTATTTTATTCTGGGGTATAAAGGATTTAACAAAAACAGAAACTCTGCCATGTGCTCGGTCCATTGCATCTATTGAACCAATTTTATTATAAGGTACATATCCCTTAAATGTTGCTGAGTTATCTTTAAAATTAGTTTCCTGTTAACAAATAACAGATGCATTGTATTTTTGGGCTCCAGTTCTGGCCTGTTTGCCTCAAATCCTCTATAGTTCCATTGTATGATAATGCCGATAGCCATATTAAAAATAATGAGGATAATTATAGGACTGAACATAATCATTTAAGTTTATGATTATGTTTTGAGTGAACAGGTGTAAAATGTATATCGGAAGGATCACCTGTATCCATCCTTTCAAAGGATTTAGTTCTATTCATTTTAATTTTGCTTTGATCTTTGATTTCTTTTTTGTCTGTTTTCTTAACTGGTCTATTGCTGTTTACGCTTTTAATACTGGATGATGTGGAGGGAGTCTGTGAAGAGGTTTTAGTGGATGGAACTGTTGTTACAGTTATTACTGGGGGAGTGGGTGTTTGGGTTTGAGTGGATGTTCTTGAAGATTTTGAGGTATTTGTAAAAAAGGAATAATTTTTTTCATTGATTGGCCATGTAATTTCAGTCTGAATTGCTATTGATTTTGTTTCTTTAGTTTTTACAGTGCCAGCATAGGACGTTTTAGTATTGTTAAAACTTTCCACACATTTACGTGCCTCTGGAAAAGATATGTTTTCGGTGTGGCGTGTCCGCTGAATTTCCTTCTCTTTTAAAAAGGAAGGACAATTCTGCGAATATGATGGGTGATTGCCTTGGCAATTCACACATTTCATGATTTCCGAAAAACATTCTTCTCCATTCTGCTGGGCTGTACATTTTGGGCAAGTTACATTTCCTTTGCATCGATCAGATCCATGTCCATACCTCTGACACTTGAAGCAGCGCAGAGGGTTTGGAATAAAAACATCAACTCGGACGTTTAAATATCCAATTTTAATAGATGTTGGAAGTTGCACTGCTTCAAATGTCAGAATAAATGTATTGATTGAAACTTTGGTTCCATCCTTCTTAATAAAAATTTGTTTGCATTGGACTACATCTTGATCTTTTAGTTCATCCACTATTTCCTCTTCAGAAACTCCCGCCAGATCTGGGCATCTTATCACTCCTTTTTTATTATTGAGGGTCTTATGAGCCGTTATAAAGACTGGAACTGTGGCCAACATTCGGCATCTTAAAAGATTGTCCGCATGGCTTTTCCGCTCAACTTCAATTAATAAACGAGTTCCCATTTTTTAAACTGTTTTCTGCACCCCGGCAATGCCTTGAATCCCCTTTGCAATTGCAAAGGGGGACATTTTTGCCAGGGTATGTTCAGCATCGGAACTTTCCGCAATTAAAAATCTAGGCCATTTTTCTGTTTTATTTGAATCGTCATCACTGTCTATGTCATTCCTAGGTCGTTTTTGTTTGTTTTGCGCCATGTGTGTTATTTTATATTTCATCAGTTAGGTCTCCTACCCACCACGGAGCCCAACAAGGGGACGCCTTTCTGGGCCGGTAACTCCAAGCCCTGACGCCATGAGGATACCCAACATGACATACTCTTAGAATAAAAACTCCACCCTTTCGGATTTTATTTATATCCCTCGATTGACCCAATCAGCAGTAATCTCCTTTCAGCAAATATATCAAAATTTTTTAAATTATTCCTAAATTTCAAACATTTAAATTATCATTAATAAAAATCAAATATCCAGAATATAAGGAAATATACTACAAGCCGGATTCCATATCCTCCCAACACGGGTCGCATCCCACGGGAAACAGGACGCCCCTTTAGTCACCTTTTATGACATGCTGGGGGGCAGTGGGGCTATTCTTTAATCCCCGCACCCACAGGGGAGTATGAGGGCTTGATAAAGGAACATATTATAATAATAATTATAATAATCTTTATTGAAGGCTTCCAGTTATATACAATACAACATGAATCCCATATTCAACTTAACTAGAAAACTATTAAATAAAAAAAATACATGTGTAAATGGAAGTATAATAATAGTTATATAAATCAGGCACAATAGGAATCAGATCCTTCTAATAAAGGCAGTACATCATATATATAATACATTTGTCCAGTGCTCGTTGAGCCTGGATTTAAACCAAGCAATTGAGTTACCAAGTGCCATAATACATATGATTTGACTTTAATTCACTCTACTTCTGAATCCATAAATCATCTTTCTCAGCCTGGCATCAAATCCATCAATACGATTATTTACAAACATAGCAATTGCACTGTCTCTAGTACTATATCCCAAGAGTCGTCTAAGTACATTATTGGATGCGACTTTCAATCGATCAATTTGTTTCTTGGTAAAATTACACCAAAGCTGGCTCATACACAGAGAGCTGCAGTAAGACAAACAATTTACATTTTACCTCTGAGGTACAAGCAGAAAAAGTACGAATTAACATATTACACATTGAATACAAACTTTTCAGTTGTCTGGCTATATCATTATCATCTCTCAAATTGTTTGACAAAATGTGACCAAGATACTTTGCTTGACAAGTCAATTCAATGGGCTTCCCATTTATTCTAATACATTTCACAAGTGCAACCTTTTTCTTGTCTGGCTTAAAAAATAAACATTCAGTTTTCCTCTCATTGAAGACCATATCATTTTCATTAGCAAATGCAACACAAGTGTCAATTAACTTACTCAAGCCATGTACACTAGGACAGATCAAACATAAGTCATCTGCATAATACATATGGTTTATCTTAGTTTTTCTAATGCAACAACCAGTATGCACATTATTCAATTGCTGACTTAGTGTATTTACATAAATGTTAAAAGTTTTGGTGACAATATTCCACCTTGTTTAATCCCATTTTTACATCAAATGGCTCTGATAGCTTAGTACCCCATTTAATACAGATCTGCTAAGTTAAGTACCAGTAAACCAGAACTCTAACCAAATACCCAGGACAACCTCTTTCTTTAAGACGCTTGAACAAAATCCAGTGATTAAGCTTATCAAATGCTTTACTAGCATCAATGAAGCAAACATATACCAGACTATCATGTCTTGTAATATGAGATACATTCTTTTAAACATAAAAACACACAAATTAGTAGAATTAGCTTGTTTGTAGGCAAAATTATTATCTGTGGTACACAATAATCTTTCATATCGTGTTAACAAGCATATTTCTAGCACCTTAGTACATACTGTGGCTAAAGCAATTGGACAGTAATTAGTCTTATCACTGATGGCACCATTCTTACTTTTTAAAATGGGCGATAACAATGTCAACATCAGTTCATCAGGCAAATACCCATGTCTTGAAATAAAACTAAAACTCAGAGCAAGTAATACAGCAAGTCTATCAGATGCTTTTTGCAGGTGTTCTGACATCAGGCCGTCATGGCCAGGAGATTTATTATGAGGCAAATTCATAATGGCATCTTTTACCTCCCTACAATTTACATATGACAATTCCTGATCAGACGCACTGTTTACATACATGCAAATTTCATCTTTATACATACCATTCTTTACAGAATTAAATAGATCCTGATAGTGGCTCTTCCACATATCTGTAATAGCATCTGGCCCAGAAGCATCACCAACTTTATTTGTCAGAGGAAACTTTTTTTACTTCTTTCCAAAACATTTTACAATCACCACTGTCAAGACTACATGCTAAAGCATCAGCCCTGAGTTCATCCTCATTCCTGGCAACAGCTCTATGAGCATATGTGAACCTACTTCTGGTTACCTTCATATTTTCATGAATTTGGCCCTGACGTGGTTTATCATTAATGCACCAAAAATGAAAAGCATCTTGAGATTCCTTATATAAATCTTGCAAATGTTCATTCCAACCTGGTATTTGTGTAAAATCACTCCTTGCTTTACCAGGTATTACCTGATCAGATGCACATTTCAAACAACTACATATATCATCATAAAACTGTGTGATATCCTCTCTGTGTCTCACATTTGTACAATTTATATCATTACATCTTAAAGACACCAGGTGGCACCTTTACTTGTGATAGCATGACATCTGTCAATTCACTATATCTTATTTGTGATTCCACTTTAACCCTTGACCAGTCAATACGATACAGTGCACTTGTCTCATCACCCACAAACTCATTGTCTCATTGTCTCATTTACATTAAACACCAAAGGGAAGTGGTCAGAAGTACTTGGAGGCAGGTGAAATTGAGGTTTTGTTTACACATGTTTGTTGTATAGCATTTCTGTGACGAAATATTATGATCACAGGAATCACGAGGAAGGTGTATTATGTAAGTAACGATACATACATACTTATAGATATAATAGGAGATTATAACTCAAAAATAAAATGTAAAAAAAATATAGTGGATATAACTCAAAAATAAAATGTATAAAATATGGTGGATGGGCTATCCCAAGAGAGATAGCACATATGAACCAGAATTCAATATCAATCAAATATTAATTGAAAGATTCAATAATGAATGAATGAATGAATGGTTGCTTAGAGGCACATCAACCACTAAGGTTATTCAGTGCCTAAAAGTGGTAAAAACATAAACATTTATAAAATCAATATGATATGTAAATAATCTTAACAACAAAAAAATTATCAACAAAATCCTTTCAATATATCAGTTATAGACATAACAAATTTGTATAAATAAATTCAATATAAAAGACTTTAAATACCATATGATGTTTTGCGGTTCTTGATAAATAGGCCAATGACCTAAGTAAACAAGAGCTCCACACTTAAAATTGGTTATAAAGTCCTATTTGGTTTAAAAACGATACTATCACAGAAGTATCTACAGTATCAAATAACGAATGTAAATCTTGCACATTAAAATATTGAGTCCTAATTATATCAAAATCGATACATTCAATTAAAACATGTTTGATAGTCAAAGCCCTTTGACATCCAATACACTGAGGCTGATCTTCGCCTTTAAGAAGATAGCAGTGAGTCAAATGACTATGTCCAATTCTTATACGTGATAAAACAGACTCTTCTCTTCGGTTAATTCTAATAGCACCTTTGGTTTTACCTAAAACAGGCTTAATTTCGTGTAGTTTATTAAAAATAGCTTCGTTCCAGCGCAATTGCCATTTAGAACGTAAAAAAACAGTAATATATTTCTTAAACTCTGTATAAGGTAAAAGCATATCTATTGGGCGCTTATCCAATGCTGCTTTGGCAGCTTGGTCAGCAGCGTCATTTCCAAGGATTCCAATATGACTGGGAATCCAGTAAAAACGAATCTCTTTATTTTCCTCAGTACAGAGTTTATGATACCGTTCAAAGATATTTAAAATAAAAGGATTTTTCCAATCCTTGGCTTTCAATGCTTGTAAACAAGACAAAGAATCAGAAAATATTAAAAATTTCCGATGTGGAGAAGTCTCCACATGATCTAAAGCAAGGTATAAAGCATGAAGTTCTGCAGAATAAATAGACGATTTATTTGGCAGACGTTCTGAATAAATATGATTGCCCTTAACAGCAGCTGCAGCAGCCTTGTCATCATCAAATGATCCATCAGTGTATATACACTGATATCCAGTGAAAATAGATTTTATTTCTTTGTATCTATTTATATAAAGGGATGGGTATTTCCGTTGAGTATTTCTTTAATTCTGACAGTTGAGTATTTCTTTAATTCTGACATGGCTACATTAATATTTAAAGTTTCGTAGGTCCATGGAGGTGTTTCTGGATATTGAAATTTAGCTATTTGATTTGGATTTAAATTTAAAGATTGTAAAGATTCTTTGATGCGAATACCAAAAGTTGGTATTGTATTAGGTTTACTTTCAAAAATGTCAACATAATTTGGATTAAATATAATATCATGTGCAGGATTGTCTGGACAAGCTGCAATTTTTGCAGCATACTGAAGGGCAAGCTTTTCTCTTCTTAAATCAAGAGGCAGCTCATCTGCCTCAACTGCCAAGCTATCTGCAGGCGATATACGAAATGCACCTAGGCAAAGTCGTAAACCTTGATTTTGTATAGGATCAAGCATTTTAATATAAGATGGACGTGCTGATCCATATACCATACACCCATAATCAAGCTTAGAACGTACCAATGCTCTATACAATTGTAATAAAATATTACGGTCCCCTCCCCAATCGGTATGGGCAAGAACCCGTAATAAATCTAATGCCTTCTGGCATTTCTTCTTAACGTATTTAATGTGGGGAATAAAAGATAATTTTCTGTCAAAAATAAGTCCAAGAAACTTGGTTTCTTCGACAACAGGTATCCGAGTTTGGCCTAAATAAAGATCAGGATCTGGGTGAACCTTCCATTTTTTACAAAAGTGCATACACATAGTTTTCTTTAAAGAAAATTTAAATCCGTTATGATCAGCCCATTCTTGTAATCTATTTAAGTGTTGTTGGAGCTGTCGTTCTATTGTATGCATGCTTGTGGACCTGTAGCTTAAGTTGAAATCATCAACAAAAAGTGAGCAATCTGCTCCAGGCCTCATACAATCAACAATGCTGTTAATTTTAATAATAAAAAGGGTGACTGATAATATACTTCCCTGTGGAACACCCATTTCCTGATCAAAAGCATCAGAAAGTGATGAACCAACTCGGACCCTGAATTGTCTATTTGACAAAAAATTTTGAATAAAAAGGGGTAAACGACCCCTTAATCCCATATCATATAAATCGCTCATTATTCCAAATTTCCATGTAGTATCGTACGCTTTCTCTAAATCAAAGAAAATGCTAACCACATGCTCACCTTTTTAAAAACCCTCTCTTATAAATGTCTCTAAACGTACCAGGTGGTCAATGGTACTTTGAGTTTTTCTAAAGCCACTCTGTGCAACAGAAATATAAGTTGCAGTTTCTAAATACCAAACTAAACGCTCATTAATCATTCGCTCCATTGTTTTACAGATACAACTGGTTAAAGCAATGGGACGATAATTATTTGAATCTGAGGAGTCTTTGCCAGGCTTAGGAATGGGAATAATAGTGGCTTCACTCCATGAAGGAGGAAAATCACCACTTTCCCAAATGTTATTAAAAATATTTAAAAGATGCCCAAGTGATTGATCAGGGAGGTGTTTAAGGATTTGGTAGTGAATTTGATCAGGCCCAGGAGCGGTATCATGAGATTTATCCAAAGCAAGTTTCAAATCTTCTATTGTAAATGATTTATTATATTGTTCCAAGTTATGAGATATAAAATTTAGTTGGTTTCTTTCTTTTCTATTTTTTATTTGTTGAAATTTTGCAGAATAGTTATTGGATGAGGAATTCTTGGAAATTGTTTGACCTATTGTGTTACCTATTTCAGTGGGATTTGTAATTAATTGGCCATTATGAGTTAGATGTTTGATCCTTGCTCCACCTCCCTTCCCCGAAATTTTACGCACCATATCCCAGCATTTTTTAATCGGTGTACGCGTATTTAATTTGGAAACATAATCCTTCCAACTTTTTCTTTTGCTTATTTTAATAATATAACGGGCTTTAGCTCTTTTTACTTGAAATTGGTGCAAATTATATTGAGTTGGCTGTCGATTAAATTTTTTCAGAGCTTTTTTGCGCTCCTTGACAGCTTTTTTGCACTCATCATTAAACCAGGGTTTTTCTTTAATTTTAGAATTTGGCTTTGATTTGGGAATACACCCATCAGCAATATCATACAATGTATCTGTAAAAACTTGAAGAGGATCATCTACATTGTTAAAAAGTTCTGGAGTTATTCTATTGAAACAGGATGTTTAAAATTTTGCCCAATCGGCTTTATGAAATTTCCACTTGGGGATTCTTTCATCTGGTGGAGGAAAATGGTTATTTAAAATAATGGGGTAATGATCACTACCCCATTGATCTTCCTCTACTTCCCAGGAATAGTCTAAAAATAAATTTGGAGTGCACATGGAGAGATCTATTGATGTTAAAGAGCCTGTAGCAGGATGTAAATAGGTTGGAGAATCGTCATTCCAAAGGCACAAACTATTGTTATTTAAGAAATCTTCTATTATACGTCCTTTGGCATCAGTATTGTTTCTGCCACCCCAAAGATAGTTGTGAGCATTAAAGTCACCAACTAGCATATACGGTGTGGCAGCTGAGTTATTAAGTTATTTAAATCTGTAATATTTATTGATTCACTTGGTGGCAAATATACTGAACATATTGATAATGTATTGTGCAGGGTAATCCTGACTGCAGAAGCTTGTAAATTAGTATTTAATGTCACTTTACTTTGGGGTATACAGGATTTAACAAAAATAGAAACTCCGCCATGTGCTCGGTCCATTGCATCTATTGAACCAACTTTATTATAAGGTACATATCCCTTAAATGTTGTTGAGTTATCTTTAAAATTAGTTTCCTGTAAACAAATAACAGATGCATTATATTTTTGGGCTAATAACTCCAGTTCTGGTCTGTTTGCCTCAAATCCTCTACAATTCCATTGTATGATATTGCCGATAGCCATATTAAGAATAATGAGAAAAAATATATGATTCAGCATAATCACTTATTAAGTTTACGATTATGCTTTGAGTGCACAGGAGTAAAATTCATATCCGGAGGATCACCTGTGTCCATCCTTTCTAAGGATTTAGTTCTATTAATTTTACTTTTAACTTGATCTTTGATTTCTTTTTTGTCTGATTTGTGTCTATTGCTATTGATACTTGTATTACTGGATGATGTGGAGGGAGTTTGTGAAGAGGGTTTAGTGGATGTTGCTGTTGGTGGAATTATAACTGGGATAGTGGATGTTGTAGTCTGAGTTGACGTTGCTGAAGATTTAGAGGTTTTTGTAAAAAAGGAATAATTTTTGTCATTGATTGGCCATGTTATTTCGGTTTGAATTGCTATTGATTTGGTTTCTTTCGTTTTTACAGTGCTAGCATAGGATGTTTTTGTATTGTTCAAACTTTCGACACGTTTACGTGCCTCAGGAAAAGAAATGTTTTCAGTGTGGCGTATTCGCTGAATTTCCTTCTCTTTTAAAAAGGAAGGACAATTCCGCGAATACGATGCGTGATTGCCTTGGCAATTCACACATTTCATGACTTCCGAAGAACACTCTTCTCCACTATGCTGGGCTGTACATTTTGGGCAAATTACATTTCCTTTGCATCGATCAGATCCATGTCCATACCTCTGACACTTGAAGCAGCGCAGAGGGTTTGGAATAAAAACATCAACTCGGACGTTTAAATAGCCCACTTTAATAGATGTTGGAAGCTGCGCTGCTTCAAATGTCAGAATGAATGTATTGATTGGAACTTTGATTCCATCCTTCTTAATAAAAATTTGTTTGCATTGGACTACATCTTGATCTTTTAGTTCATCCACTATTTCCTCTTCAGAAACTCCCGCCAGATCTGGGCATCTTATCACTCCTTTTTTATTATTGAGGGTCTTATGAGCCGTTATAAAAACTGGAACTGTGGCCAACATTCGGCATCTTAAAAGATTGTCCGCATGGCTTTTCCGCTCAACTTCAATTAATAAACGTGTTCCCATTTTTTTAACTGTTTTCGGCACCCAGGCAATGCCTTGAATCCCCTTTGCAATTGCAAAGGGGGACATTTTTGCCAGGGTATGTTCAGCATCAGAACTTTCCGCAATTAAAAATCTAGGCCATTTTTCTGATTTATTTGAATGGTCATCACTGTCTATGTCATTCCTAGGTCGTTTTTGTTTGTTTTGCGCCATGTGTGTTATTTTAAATTTCATCAGTTAGGTCCCCTACCCACCACGGAGCCCAACAAGGGGACGCCTTTCTGGGCCGGTAACTCCAAGCCCTGACGCCATGAGGATACCCAACATGACATACTCTTAGAATAAAAACTCCACCCTTTCGGATTTTATTTATATCCCTCGATTGACCCAATTAGCAGTAATCTCCTTTCAGGAAATATCAATCAAAAATTTACAATTATTCTTAAATTTTAAACATTGAAATTGTCACTAATAAAAATAAAATAGCCAGAATACATTAAAGGAAATATACCACAAGCCGGTTAAATCAGACCCAGGCCTAATCTGATCTGCCTGTCTGGTGAACATTTGGATCCAAGACAGGCGTGTTGCAACTGGACCGGTATTACTGCAAAACCAGCCCAGTGCTCAGCCCGTCAGGATTCCATATCCTCCCTGACACAGGTCGCATCCCACGGCAAACAGGACGCCCCTTTAGTCGCCTTTTACGACATGCTGGGGGGCAGTGGGGCTATTCTTTAATCCCCGCACCCACAGGGGAGAAGATTCAATAATAAGAAAAATGGCTTGAATATGAAGTTCAACCTATCTCTGAAAAATTCTTCTATTTCACAGATGGCCACTAAGCAGAATAAGAAGAATTCAAAGATGAAAAGGAGGACCTCTTCCAAGTCATCAGGGTCTAGGCGAGATCTGAGGCAAAGGTAGCTGAGTTAAATATGCTGATTCAAGGCAAAAACTCATACATTGCCAAGTTAGAGAGGAAAAGTGTAGACTGAGATAAACTCAGGCAAATTAGTGCCATGGCTGAGTCATCCATGGCAGTGATCTCTGGCAATAATGAGATAACTGATAACAATGCAAAAAAAGGTTCTCGTCATCATAAATGCTATTCACAAGAACATGATCATGAACTCTGACATCAATGTTGAATGGGATTGTGTTCAATGATAGTATTGTGAAGATTGTTGATCTGAAAAAAAAGCTCTAAAGAATAAAGATTTCTTGAACTCCTTAAAACCATATTCTGGGATAGTAGTTACCTCCATAAGTAGCTATACCATGCTACCAATCCATCTATGGACTGGATGGAAAACCTTTATAAAAAAATCAGTATATAATTCACAAACCACCAGGACAATGTTGTTGAATATTGGACTGATGGTGAGGATGAGGCTCTCAGCGAATGAATGAATGAATGTTTTCTTTATGGCACATCAACACAATGAGGTCATTCAGTGCCAAAACAGTAAAAACAGAAATGTAACATTGACAAGAAACAAATGTAAATGTTAATTTATGTAGATCACACAAGAAATTAATAACAGCATTTACATCAATCAAATATTATAAATATAATTTGTTTAAAAGACTTTTTCAGTATGAAGTGATAGATAAATCAATTAATAAACAAAAACTCTGCCCTTAAAACTGATTATAAAGTCCTATGTGATTTAAAAACGTTACTATCACAGAAGTATCTACAGTATCAAACAACATAATATTATGTAAATTTTGCACATTAAAATATTGAGTTTGTATAATATCAAAATTGATACACTCAATCAAAACTCAATCAAAGCCCTTTGACAACCAATACATTCAGGTTGATCTTCACCTTTAAGAACTCTGTCCTATCCTAATACTTAAAACTGACTCTTCTCTTTGGTTCTTTCTAGAAGCACCTTTAGTTTGACCAAAAACTGGCTTTATTTCATGTAACTTATTAAAAACATCTTCATCCCATCGCAATTGACATTGAATTTCAGAACAAAAACTGGCTTTATTTCATGTAACTTATTAAAAACATCTTCATCCCATCGCAATTGACATTGAATTTCAGAACAATAATAATAATAATAATAATAATAATAATAATAATAATAATAATAATTAATAATAATAATAATAATAATAATAGTAATAATAATAATAATAATAATAATAATAATAATAATAATAATAATAATAATAATAATAATAATAATAATAATAATAATAATAATAATAATAATAATAATAATAAAGCTTGTATAGGCTTGGCCTGTTCATTGCGCTCCACCCCGTAGTATCTCCTAAAGAGGAATGTCTTCAAGTTAGACTTGAAAATTGATACAGTAGGGCTCCTCCTAATATCTTTAGGGATGCTGTTTCACAATTTAGGTGCAAACACAGAGAAAGCTCTATCGCCCACAGTTTTCATATTAGTGCTCGGGACCACAAGGTCAAGTAGCGAGTTAGAGCGTAAGGTCCTGGTATGTCGTTTGCATTCCACGAGCTCAGATATGTAAGGGGGCGCCATACCATTTAGGGCCTTCCAAAGAATTAGTAAAACCTTAAAATCAATTCTGGCTCTAACAGGCAGCAAGTGCAATTCCTTAAGTTTATCAGTGATATTGGATCAAATTTTCTCCTGCCAGTAACCACTTTTGCTGCAGAGTTCTGTAATTTCTGCAGTTTCCTAATGTCAACCTCAGGGATCCCAGCCAGGAGCGCATTACCATACCAGGGTAGATGTCACAAAGGAGTGGATAATTGTCTCAGCAGCCCTATTGTCCAACGATTGCCTAATGGCAGCAATATTCCTAATATGGTAGTAGCCCTTTTTACATAATTCTGACCTGTGCCTTCATGTCAAGATGTCTGTCGAAAATCACACCAAGGTTCCTGACACTAGGGCTATCATTGATGGAGGTTGACCCAATCTTGAGCCCCGCATCACCCGTAAGGTCCCACCTTACTGATGATCTATTGTGAGCACAAACTAAGAGTTCAGTCTTATTATCATTTAATTTCATTTTGTTCAAAATCAGAAAAGACCTAATCCTATGTATACACTCCTCAAGCTTATGGATATATTGATCTGTATTACCATGTTTATGATTAATGGGCATGTAGATTTGAGTATCATCAGCATAGATATGGTATGCCATATTATAGTCATCCAAGATATCAGCTAAATGTGCCATGTATAAGGAGAACAGAATTGGTCCTAAAACAGACCCCTGAGGTACTCCTGAGGTAATGCCAATAGTAGATGACCTGATATTTTCAATAGTGACAGATTGCCTCCGATCAGATAAGTAAGACCTTATCCAGCCTAATGCCTTACCAGTAACCTTGTAATGGTCATGTAACCTGTTTATCAAGATTTCATGGTCTATGGTGTCAAAAGCAGCAGATAGATCTAAAAAACCAACATGACCGAATCCCTGTCATCAGGGCCCTGAGTATATCATTTTGCACCCTAATGAGAGCAGTCTCCGTGCTATGTTCATCCTTATAAGCCGATTGGAACTTAGTGGTAAGTCTGTGAGCTTGGATATATATGAGAGATTAGGTACTGGGCGGTAGTTAGGCATAATTAGCTCAAGGCCGATCTTCTTCCTTTTTCAGTAGATCGTTCATCCACGGCGCCGCGGTTCTAACAGTAATTTTGATGCGCTTAGTTGGTGCATGACGGTCCATTAATTTGGTTAAGCTTTAATCATAATAATCAATTAGATCAGTTGGGGATTTATTTATCCAAGCATCATTGTTGGAAGACAAAAGACGCAAATCAGAGGCAAATTCCAAGTAAGTGTACCTATTTTTCTTAGAAGGTTCAGGTCTATAAACAGTTACAAATTATAAAGTAATTTTAGTTTTTTTCATAGACATAGTTACTTCAAGAAGCTCCATGCTGGTTGTGCTTAAAGAGGGTTTCTCGATAGTTGTGCTGAGTTCAGGTTTATAGAGTACCCCGATACCCCCCCCCCCCCTCTGCCATAAGGACGGGGGAGTGATAGAAATTCTAGACCTCCCTTTTTTAATTTGCCTCGGGTCAAATCCTTATTTGTATCATCTATCCATGTCTCAGTGATGAATAATGCATCTAAGCCCTTTTCCCTAAAGATTTCTTGGGCAAGTAAAGTTTTGTTCGTAACAGATTGGAAATTAGCATGGCCAATAGTCAAGAATCTATTTGAGTTCCTAATATTTCCAGCAGTTTCAGTCTTATTGGAATTGTTTGTGGCGCCCCTAGCGGTAAGTACATGAGTATGTATGTTAAGAGCTTGATATCTGTTTGAAATGATAGTATTATTAGTTTGACAACTGGCGGCGCCACCAGTCTCCCGCGCAGACGGTGGTCGCATGCTCTAGACTATGCAGTCCAATCTATATATAGGACTATCAAGGACATCTCGTTGCAATGGGTTTGTGCAGCGGGCGAATAATGTCACTATTATGGAGGGTTTGCTCTGATTGGTTGACATAAATATAGAACAGGGAAACCCTAAACAACAACCACAAGTTCCAGTGACGTGTGACCGGAATTCCGGGCAAAGGCATACGGGCACCTGCGAGCTGGTTTACTGTCCATATATATGGACATGTTATTACTGTCTACGCATGCTCAGCCTGCCGGCAATCCGGGTAGTTGCGACCTTTGCCCAGGAGGGATGTGCACCATTTGCACGATGCTGGCGTTTAGCAGGCAGATTAATCAATGGATTAACACAATCTCGCAGATTTACCTTCCTGTGTAGATATAGTGGATTACCGTGGCTTATCTGGATTATTTTACACATGGCTGAAGCCGATAAATTCAGGAACGAGATGATAAGGCTTGCCAGACTTTTGATCAATATGGGTACTATTTGAAAAAGTGTTGAGATGAACGACGTGTGAATGGAGGTTATGCCCAGCACAAAAACACTCATCCCGAAAACTCAGCTTAGACAGATTCCAGGTAGGAGTAAAAACAATTTTGTATTCATTTTGTATTCAAACTTCTGACATGTTTTTAGGTTTGAGATGAGGAACCCGCCAGAGCCACCTAGTGTGTAGTGAGTGTGTGACGTCATAGAAAACTCCCTTTCAAGGGATAGTATTTTAAAAAGATCAACTTTATATATGTCAACTGGGCGGATTAACACTGATAAATTGCTGATGATTGACATAGGGCAGTTAGCTAATGTACCACTAGAAATAAAAGTTTGAGCATGATTGAAACATAGCAGCATAGTTTTTGTATCAAAACTGAGATCATACACATTTATAGGCATATTATGAGCAGTAACGGTACAGTTAATATTAGGCCTTGTATGCAACAGACCTCCACAAACACAAAAAGAGGTATACATTTGCAAATCACAATTTTAATTACGAGAAGTACAAAATTGTTTATTACATAACAAGTGTAGACATAAATCAAAATCCGTATACGTTCCAGTCGTCAGTTCGCAACACTTAGGAGGCTCCGGCCAGTCCCGTCAGGTTGTTGTGGTAGAGGGGGCAGCAGAGGTCAAGTGAAGGTCAATGCACCTCGTGAGTTCCGCCTTGCCTTTCCTGATCTGTTCTTGTGTTCCGTCAATTGTCGCCAACTTAATGTTGATGTTATTGTGAACAGCATCATCAAGGTGAATGCTGGCTTCAGTAACCTCCTGCATCCGGCGTACATTGGATCTACCTTTGCCGATGATCTTACCAGCAAGGGTGTCGGGTACAATCATGAGCTCTGCCAAGCCGGATGCAGGAGGCCTAGGTTTCCTGTCAGTTTTTGTAGCCGTAGACGTAGCACCCATGGAGGATGATCCAGTAGTAATGGAAGTAGACTCATCCTCATCAGGCAGGATGAAGTTGGGTGTTGCAGGCATCACGAAAGGCTGGCACTTTGGTGGAATTGGAGTGTTGTTCAGGTATCTAATAAGTATAGTCCGGCCATGGAGGGGCCATTTTTTGCCATACCCCCTTTCGGCGGATAAAGTTTTTTTCTGTTTTGTTTATTCATCTATGGGGTCCTAGTAACATTTTCTGGGGAGGTGTGAAACTCTCACCCTTGAGCAATTTTTTTTATGAGCGTTAACATAAACCGCGTCTAAATAGCAAAAACGTCACAAATTTAAAATGTCCAAACTACTCTTTTTTAGTAATCTCTTTATAAATTGTTAGCAGAAGCCAAATGATATCTTAAATCAATCAGATTAAATTGTGCAATATCAATATAGAAAATATTCATCAATGGGGAGGTCATTTATAGGTCAAAAGGTCATAAAATGGGACATAAACTAGAACACTTAAGAAGTGAATTATATGGATCTTTCTGTGCCAACATGTATCAAATAAACACCTAATTTCAGTATGTATCTTTAGTTCTAGTAATGTGTATTGTATGAATATCATAATTTTTGTGGTAAAGTTACAAAATATAAGGCTATTGAGTAATTTGAGGTAGTTGAGATGTCGTTCAGCATATCAAACATTATGGTTAAACATATAAAAATGAAACAGAAATAAACTTGTCAATTGTCACAGTAGACTATTTTATCAAATAAGTCTGTAATCTTATGGAAATAAACTAATACAATAATATCCTGTAGTGAAGCCTTGTAATTTTTTACAATGTACTTGATACATGCATCTGAGTAATGCTATACCATACATTTAATATGACAACTGATTGATGGAGACACTGGTACTGAACTGGTACTGGAATTATCAAAGCAATGGCAGTCATTTGCATAGGATTTAATAAAAGTATTTTCATTGCAAATAAAGAATGTCAGAATGCATGGGCACCATACTAAATATATAAGCTGTAAAATAATAATGGTATTCATTGTTGCAGGTACAGTGTATATGGGAGTCGTGTGCCTATCTGTAGTAGCCTAACCGTAGCATACCTTGCATGAAACATCTCTCTTTGGTGGTGGTTTGTATGCACTTGCTTTGTAGCTTTGGTAAATTTAGTATCAAATTAGCTTTTAGATAATCTTGCTGCTTCATGTTATCTTTTAATGTATTCTCCTATTACTCTAAAAAGCTTTATATAACACTTGTATATAGCATGAAAATCACATACTATAGCACTAGATTTAGCAAATCTTTTAACTGTGTAAGCACATTAATGCCTTCTTTTAATTTACTGATTTCTTGAACTTTTACTGTACTGATAGAATATTTGCATGATATAATGTGGTGGTGGTCTTGTAGGTTCATCATGGAAGAACAGTGTATATTTAAGTCCAAATACAAGGAAGACTGCCTTGATTCACAAAAACTGTCCCAAAATCAAGGACCTCAGAGAATAAGGTCCATTATCAATGCCAGCAAACTGTACAAAGATGACTTACATGTTAATTTAGAAGCAAAACTTGCATCTTCTCCAGATCTGAAAATATCATATCACAAAAACTGTGTTTCAAAGTATACATCATCTTCTAATACCAAAAAATATGAATCCCTGAATGATGCAGTCAGTGAACCACCAAAAAAATTGCGAAGGTCTGTCAGTCCATTTAATTTCATGTTTAATTGTCTCTACTGTGGAAAAGAATGTGAAATCAAGAGAAATCCAAAAAACCCTGGTAGATGGCGGCCTTCTTATTTATGCAGGTCAACAGTATCAGAATATGACAGGAAGCCATACAAGGAGCATCTGCTGGAGAAGTGTGAGGAGCGCAGTGATGAATGGGCTCATCAGGTCAGGCTTCGTATTGAAGGAGCAGTTAGTGACCTGCATGCTGCAGAAGCCAGGTATCACAGAGACTGCATGTCCCGTTTCTTTTCCAACAGAGGTTTATGTGACAGTAAAATAGAGAAGCAGCAATCAACTTCTGACTGTCAAAGTGATGAGGCATATATGCATGTGAAGAATATTATGGCTAAGGACAAAGCCAAAATCTGGAACTCACTTGAACTGTTTCATGAATATGACAGCCATGGAGGTACTCAGTATGTGAATCGTGAACAGCTGATTCAACACCTGGTGACAGATTTTAATGGTGAACTAATCATACTTTCCTCTCCAGGTTATGCCAGAATGGTAGTATTTAAAAGTCAGACAGCTGACAAACTAAAAATGATCAAAGATGACAAAGATGATTTGGAATTAGACAGCAGTATTAAGAGAATAGCCAAACAAATTGTGAAAGAGTGCAAAGATATCAATCTGGATAAAGCCAACTACAGGCTCAATTTAGATATACAAAGGGAAGATGAGTACATTTCAGATACTTTGTTGAAGCTTCTTAGTATGCTCTCAGACAATTTGGCAAACACACTTTCAGCTACTCTCATTGGAAGTATCATCACTGGCACTCTAAAAAATCAGCCCACTGATCTGCAGGTTGCATTGGAAGTGCTACTCAGAGAATCCAAAAAGGTTCTTGGATACACATATGACTTTGGAATCACATGTAGCTATGAGGAAATCCGGCGCTTCAAAAAATCAGCAGCTGTTGCATCACAAAATGATCAGTCTGTGAATGGTATATCAGATGCCAAAGACGGATTGGTCCAAATAGTTGTTGATAATTTTGATGCGGACATAAGCTCTCCTAATGGCAAGTTATCAACACACTCCCTAGCAATGATCATGTTGCAGCCATCACCTGAAGATCAAGTCAATGAGGAGGACACCATACCACGCCTAAAAGTTGAAGGCATGAAAATGCCTTTGCCACCTGAAGATGATGAATTTGAAATCCAGAATGTTGCCTTTCAAAAGAAGCCACCAATGCCAGAAATTCCTGGATCTGAACTCTCTACCAAGCTCAAGGCAGATCAAACAGTCTGTTATGACAGGGCAAATGACACAGACTTTGATTTCTTGAAAGCCATTCATGAATCAGATGGTGATAACCCATGTCCGGAATTCAATGGCTACAACACTAAACTGGCAAGAGAGCAGGATCAGACTCTGAAGCCACAAACAAAAGTGGTATACCTGCCAATGGTAGACAAACCCCCAGCAGACCCAAGTACAATCATGTCATCAATGCTTAAGGCCAAAAAGATAACAGAGGAAACAGGACAGGCATAAGTGGTGTTCACATGCGATCAACAGCTATACAAGATAGCTGTTCATGTATACTGGGAAAACCAGGCTCTGTTTAGCAACTTCTTCCTCAGATTAGGAGGAATGCATCTGTTGATGAGTTTTGTTGGCAGCATAGGGTCCCTCATGGCAGAGACTGGACTATCTGAAGTTCTAGCTTCTACATTTGGTGGGGTCACAAAAATGTTGACTGGAAAAAAATATCCTGACAATGTTAGAGCACTCTCTTGCACAACCTTTTGCGCATGCCAAGGAAATAACAGCTGTTATAATGAACAAACAAGACAATCTCTGCATGAAGATGATGAGATGGAGTAGTTCAAATGATTAATGAAATGATTATTGATGCTATGATTCAAAGTACTGTTATTTTGCAGTGTATAAGAAATATGACTTACAAGAATATCAAAAGTGCTTACTCAGCAGATTTTCTGATTAAATCTCATTTGGGCTGTAATTGTATGTGTTAAGATGCCTTATGTATGACAAATGTTTAATTAAATTGTACTAAGACATAACATGTCAGTTTGATCATGTAATGGTTTATGTTTACAATGCCAATGAATGAATGACCGAATCTGACACTTTATGTAAAATATCATAACTTTTCATCTATTACACCTATGGGCATTATAATTACATCTATGGAATCTGTAAAACATTTTCTACATTTAAGTTTATAACTTCAAGACCATAAAAATAATATTTCACACAATCATTTACATATTAATTTTACAAAAGTGAAATTCGATATATATTTTTTTCTATTTTTCTTGAATAATAAAATAAATATTTGTCCAACATCTTCAATATTATAAAATAATAGTTGCAGTAGGTTCTCAGGAATCCAAATCTGAAATCAGAATTGAAATATCCCTATTAGATCCAAAGTTACATGATGTTTTCTATGAGCCCTTCCCGTTGCCATGCCACCGCAAATTGCTCAAGGGTGACAGTTTCACACCCCCCTAGAAATCAATAACTAATGTCCATAGAATAATAATCTGCAGAGAAAAAAACTTTATCGGGCAACATGGGGTACCCCCCACCTTTTGCCGGACTAGTAGGTCCACAGTAGATGAGAGCATCACATTGTCCGGTGTCCAGAAGTCACTGATATTATCCGAGTGGTATTCCTCCACTATAGACCTAATGGCCTCGAAAAGGGGGGCAAGTACAGCAAATGCGTCAACACCCTTCATGCCTTTCTTGTTGATTCCATCTAATGATGGAACCACAAACGCACCTGTGTCGACGGTTGAGGTTAGAAGAGAGCGTGCGGGGCTGGGATCAGTGATTATATAGTGCGAGTCAGCTGACCACCCCAAGTTACACAATCTTATGCAAGATAAAGCAGAGAGGGGCGTGACTAAAAGGGTCAATTGAGTAAAATACAGGGATTCGCCACAAATAACGTATGGAGTGAGAGAAAGTATAAATGGTATATTGGATGAATACAACAAATAGGTTTATATTTAATGTACAAATTGGAGATATTGGGAATCAGAAAATATGCTTAAAAAGCTGACAGATTTAAAAATAACAGATTAATAGCACATAGGTTATATAGTAATACCGGGGTAGAGCCGCACATGCGGGGAGTGAGAGAAAGTATCAAGGAAATCGGCGAACGAATGCCGACACACGACCCAAGATAACTATCACAGAAATTGTAATGTTAATTCCCGGGAAGATTTCTAAGCCTTCTTAGAGGGGAAAATAGGAGTAGGGGTAGGGTCCAGTTAGGATTTGTGGTATATACATAAGAATGTGTGTATTAGTTTTGCAGGTACCAGGTAAAGAACCGGAATGTTAGAGAACTGCGTAATATCTCTGGATATTACCATAGAGAAAATATAGATAGAGGAACATCCAAACATACTTCAAAGGTACAGGGTGCGTTGCTCACAACTGCTGTGAAAACAATTTGACATCTGACTTGCACTGGCACTAATTGCTCTTAATTGGCTAACAGACAAGCTCCCTGTGGGTTGCTGGCAGCTTTATGACCTACATAAGCATAAACTGGCCATCCCATTGGTCAATGAGTCAAATGCCTGTCAGAAACTGAACCAAAAGCCATAGGAAGGTGCAACTTTGCACTCAATTTTGACCTTCCCGCCACTATCCGCCATCAATGTAATTCATATGACTTTAAAGTACATGTTTTGAACTTTCTCATCATTGTTTTGATATTTTCAGCATTTATCAGCGGAATACATTATAACAGGTTACCTGTCTGCAGTCTTGTGATGACTTTTGGGCAACAAATTTGGTTAAACTCATCGTAGAAAGATGAAACAAAGTACCACTTTCTCAGAAAACAACAACACATGCACAAGAAATTTCCTTGATAGTCTGACACTCATTTATAAGCATGTAATTGCATAAATGGTCTTGAGGACCAGCAATGATTTCTACCAATTAAGAAAACAAATATAGCAAACTTGGCAACGCACGTATGGTACAAAGGAGGTAACACCACACTGCTAGCTAGGCTGCTCTTGCCCAGCACTAATTGGTAGGTAATTGGATTAAAGTGGGGATGTTCCTCTATCTTATACTTTCTCTATGATATTACGTAACTTTTATATCTTCAAACCAAGAATGTGATTTGAAGGGGCCAAGTCAAACTAAGAGTGTAGATTGACGGGTATAAAGTCGGGAGAAGTGTCCACGACTCGTAGGAAAAACAATTCACTCAAAAAGACAGAAAGGCAGCAGAATGACTGCGGGATCTGTGTTTTCATAAAACAGTATACTCTCCAGGTCACGCAGCCAGGCCACCACGCTACCAGTCAGTTCGAGTCAGAAAAAAACTGCATTTGTTCGGTAATAATGGCTCCAAAATGCCATTAAATCGGAACAGAACAGTATTTAGTGCACTCGGGAGTCGGTAGGGATTCAGGTAAGAGGGTATCACTTCCAGTAAAACGATATTTAACTAAACGGGAGCCGATAAAAAGCTGGTCCACCATTACCAACGCATGCGCACATTACCGAAGCATGCGCACAGAACGAACAAAATTGTGATATACTTCTTAAATTCTGTATAGGGAATAACCATATCAATTGGATGCTTTTCCAATGCTGCTTTGGCAGCTTGGTCAGCTGCCTCATTTCCCTGAATACCAATATGTTTGGGGATCCAGTAAAAATGAATATCTTTATTATCCTGAGTACAGAGTTTATGATATCGTTCCAGGATTTTGTAAATAAAAGGATTTTTCCAATCCTTTGCTTTCAAAGCTTGTAAAGAAAATGATGAGTCAGAAAATATTTAAAATGCATGATGTGGAGAAGTCTCTACATGATCTAATGCTAGATATAGTGCATGAAGCTCTGCTTAAGAAATTGATGACTTGCTTGGCAGACGTTCAGAATAAATATAATTGCCCATAACAGCAGCTGGGGCCGAAAGAACCATCAGTGTATATACACTGATATCCAGTGAAGATAGATTTTATTTCTTTATATCCATTTATATAAAGGGATTGATCTGTTGAGTATCTCTTTAATTCTGACATGGCTACATTAATAATTATAGTTGCATAGGTCCATGAAGGTGTTTCTTGATTTGGATTTATATGAATTTTATAGATTGTAAAGATTCTTTGATGCATATGCCAAAAGTTGGTATTGTATTAGGTTTATTTTCAAAAGGTCAACATAATTTGGATTAAATATGGCATCATGTGCAGGATTGGTTGGGTTTGCAGCAATTTTTGCAGCATACTGAAGGGCAAGTTTTTCACTTCCTAAATCAAGAGGCAGCTCATCTGCCTCAGCTGCCAAGCTATCTGCAGGCGATGTACGAAATGCACCAATGCATAGTCTTAAACCTTGATTTTGTACAGGATTAAGCATTTTAATATCCGATGGACGTGCGGATCCATATGCCATACACCCATAATCAAGTTTGGAATGTACATATGGGCTTCAGCACAAAGTTGTGCACACCTAGGTGAAGACCAGGTGTGAAAATTCATGCCAATATTTCATATTCTTTGGCATATATTTCATTTCCTATACTATTTCCTCATATAAATTTGACATTTTTTTGGAATAGTACCTGGCCACATTTTTTTGCAGCAAGGTTTTCACGGGAGTTAGTATGTAAGTAACATAATGTAGGAAACATGTAATAATCACCTGGAATAATGATTGGTTGAAGTTTTATTCTCTTGTTAGAAAGGTTAGCCAGAAAGAATAATTCTCAGCCATGAAAAGTTTGGAAATATATAATACATGTGTGATGAGGGGTAAATTAATTTTTGTTCAAAGTAATTGGACAAAACAAATAAAATAATACATATTTTGGTAAGAAATAATCCTTTGGCAAATATCTTCGCAGACAATATTCTTCATTTGTATGGACAGTTTTTCATATCATTATTTGTCATTTCAATCTGAACCCTGGCCATAAACACATGAAAAACCAAAAACAAATAACAAGACTTTGAGCCTTTTTCAATCTAATGGACAATTTTCATTGAAACATGAGAACTTATCTCAGCTCTTGTTCCCCAGAAGAAAAATAAGATATATTCAGAGAAGAAACATTCTTTGTTGTCACTTTGAATTGCTTATCTTCTGTATTGTAAGCAAAAATGACATAAAACACAATAAGTAACAGGACATCATTAGATGCTTTTTAAGGTTATGCCCCAAATTTCCTAGATCCATATGTTATCTACTATTCACAGGAACTATTTGGGCCTGCTACATGTTCTTATCATAGTGTTTAGATAAGACATAATGCAGTTCTAGATATGTGTAAGTAACAAGACAGCTTCAAAACCTATTTCTGGTTATCTATAAGTAACTTTCTATTTCACCACCATATAACACACAGTGGGGATATTGGAGTTCAACATTAATACACTTGTCTTCTTTATCTAAAATCTAAATTGAGCACTGCAGTATGAGTAACGAGACAATCAGATTGCAGACTACTATAAAATATCTAATTTTTGCCATATTTTGCATTATTCTGCCAGATGAAAGATGAAATTGAATTCTGTCTCCACATTTGTATTACATGAAGTATTAGTATTGCTTGGTGTGGTATGTACCTATTAGTCATTAGTCATCCTCTGCAGCATGCTTGGGGCTTTATTCTGATATATTTCCATGCAAAATATATTGGAATAATACAACTACATCCTTCTAAATCTTTAATTTTGTACAAAGTAGTTGAGTAACATAGCTGCATGATGATCTGTGGTATTGGCTGTATGTAGTTTGCTTTATGCTTTTTGATTGATATTTTGTTTGGAAATATTTTGCACATAATAATGATATACAAGTGCACTCTTCTTTTCTCTCACACTAAATCTTGAAATATTTCAGATCAATTTCCACTTGCACTACAGCCATAACCCTGTGCACAGAAACAGTTATGACTATTAACCAGGCTCCCCAAGTGCATTGGGACCTGGGGGTTCCCTAAGTCACTGTACATGATAAATATTTATTTCATAGTGATTATAAAATATATATTGCACTACAATAATGTGTCCTGTCTAGAGATGCCATGAAATTTCCAAATTTCTCATCACCAATGTTATCAATAACACAACCAACTATGCAGAAGAATAAGGGGCTATGACCTTGCACAATGGCCTCCTTGAATTTTAATTATTTATCACTTTTTAGAGATTTTCCGACAAAATAAAAATAAAATTCCACTGCAATCTAATTTCACCATGGATCAATTTCCAACCAAAATGTACCAACTATGACAGATCTTTCCTCCTGCTGTTAACCTGCCTGAAAGACTGTCAGTAACTAAAATGAAATTTCCCTGCAATTTAATTTTAACACCTGACTTGTAATGTAAGCATAATTATACTGTGTGTGTAGTATTAATTTGGTGTGAGTGTTATTTTGTTTAGATTAGTTGCGTGCTTGTTTGTGTTCGGTTGTGGGTTCGAATCCCGCCTTGCCTTTTTGGGTTTGATTTGGTTTGCTGTCACAGATGGCATGTTTCCTAATCTTTGCAAAATAATGCTTGCACCATATTATTTCTGCACACTCATATCTTGGTGCTAGAGAGTTCTATTCATTCTGTACCTAGGACTTTCCCAAGATCAAACCATCTAGTCTCCAGAGACTCAACCATGTTGAAAAGGGACTTTGTGTTGATTAAGAAATAACAAGAACAATCTTATTTGACAAATATCCTATCTGTATTTATGTAGTGCTTCTTTTGACACAATATCTGTTCATAACAGATTGATAATACAAAATATTGAAAATAAATGATTACTGGTAATAGTGGTGGATGGACATTTGTCATGTTTATGATGAAATTTGTGAAAATTCAACTGCACGACATACAACTTTAAAAGCATGAACACAACACCAGATTGAAGTGATGAAATTTGACTTTTGAAAAAACTCTCATGCCAAGGTATTACATTTCACCCATTGGATGAAAACTGCAACTGTTTATTATCACCATCATAAGAGACATTTAAAATTTTGGTACAGCACTGTACAGTGTGTCTATAATTTTTCAGGTTAACTTTTATACAAACTATCATGCAAAGATATTACAGATCACCCATTGTATGAAGTGTACAAATGATTGTTATCATTATCATAATATTTTTCAGGCTAACTTTTAAATAAGCTATCATGCCAAGATATTACAAAATTCACCCAAAGTATGAAAAATTCAACTGAATGATATCATTATCATAATAGACATTTTAAATTTCAGTACAGTGTGTCAATATTTTTCAGGCTAACTTTCAAACAAACTATCTTACCAAGATATTACAAGTCACCCATTGGATGAAAAGTTGGTTGATTGTTACCATTATCATAATTTGTGGGAATAGACATTTTAAATTTTGGTACAGTGTGTATATTGTTCAGACTAACTTTTAAAAAGCAAACTGTCATGCCAAGATATTACAAATAAAAGTCACCCATTGGATGATCAGTTCAACTGAATGATATCATTATCATAATAGACATTTTAAATTTCAGTACAGTGAGTGAATATTTTTCAGGCTAAATTTTAAACAAACTTTAATCATGCCAAGAAATTAAAAGTACCCATTGGATGAAGATTATCATAATAAACATTTCTGCTGGACATGTCATATTTGACTTTAAATCATGATAACATAGCATCTCAACTTTATTAAAGTCCCATTTCCACTACTTTGCATGTGATTTCTAATGAAATACACCATATTTTCTAAATTGATAGAAAAACGACGACAGACCGCAAAATGAACCAACAAAATAGGGTATTAAACAAATTGTGATTATTTCGCAACCAATAAAGGTAGAGAAAAAAATAAAACAGTTTCAGAAACTACAGTTTTTAGTTTATAGGGTACAATTTAAAAGAAGCACATATTTTGAGTTTCACTTTTTCATGTTTATGTTCACTTCCCCTTGGCTGAGCCCTTAGACAACACCTGGCAAACCTGAAAAAGAAAAACATATTAAGCATTCTCTAAAGAATACATTTGCACTTCACAAAATCATTTACAAGATAACTACCATAAGAATTCTATCAAAACTAAGAAATAATTATATCTGCTAATGTAAAATAATTCCATTTGTATTCAGGGAACCCAGGCTTCAAGACATGTTCATATCAAGACCTTTCAAGATAGGGAAGAACACATGGGAACCCTTTGTAATATTTTGCTTCAATAATCTTGATGTTATGAAACATCAGATGTATATATTTTAGCAATAAGTAATTGACTCACATGCAACAAAAATGTTTTGCCGACATTTTGCTTAAATATGTTTCATTAATTGAGTAAAAAAAAGGTGTTTGTTACAAAAAAAACTTGTCCAGTATCTTGTTTATTGAGGTTTACAAGTTTTACAAGTTCCCTTTTTTATTTCACCAAACATGTGGCCAGGACTCATGTTTGGTGATGAGTATCTATATATCAGATAAGCAGATCAGATCCATGACTGGGTGAATTTTGTGCAAAACCTTGTTTCTTTACAATATCGAACTTCTTTATTCTTTCATTTTTCTCATCTGTTGAATAATTATGTACTCTGCAGTTATTGGTAAATACCTCTGCCACAAACAGTTATTTTACCTTGTCACACCTCCTGCAGAATTTCCCTGCTAATTTCAATTGGCAGACCCATGTGACCCATGCCAAATTCTACCATGAATTAGTTGCTTTGTGGCTAGACCAAACACAATGGACTAGGTACCAGGCTGGGTATCAAATATGAGGTTTATCATATATTTTTAATGTTGCATGTGAGTCCTGTGATACTTGAATGCCATTTTTGACCTTGTTACTACTCACCATCAGTGCTTTCCCCGAAATTGTATATAATGGCCCTTCCCTGCTGCTGCACAAGTGGAGGTGCCAGGAGTGCCACAATATCGTCCAGGTCAATCTGGTAGGGGTTGTCGTTGAGTCGCCATTCACCGAGATTGTGAGGGACGAAATACTGGACACATGGCACATCTGTCTCTCCAAACCAAAGTGGAGGTTTGACCACCTTCAAATAAAGAGAACTCTGTTGAAAGTTATTGTTATTTATGTCGAAATCCATGGGTTACAAAATTTCTAACAAAAAGCAGCTTTTTTGCTGAAAAAATAATAGCAGGAATATGCAGTAAATTGAGGGACTTCCTTCACTTCTGTTGAATATTCAATAAAACAGATTAAGCAAACTTAATTTACTAAAGCAAATGTCAACTAAACTACAAAACAAACAAAGGCTATTGATGTAATTGTGAATTTCATCCCACCAATATGTAGTTATGTTTCATTTTTCCTACAATTGAAAAAGGCTTTCAACAAATAGAAGTGAAAACCAGGAAGATTATCAGTCTTTTCAAAATAATGTCAGCAGAGCTAAAACGATAATAACCTTATACAGTATGAACATGAACAATGACCATGACAGTGCATGTTGAAAGTAAATAAATTCTAAATACATGATGTTGAATGTACAAAATATATCCTCTCATTGCATGTCTGAACTTTTCCACTTTTGATTTTTTTTGTCATACAACATGTACTGCCCGGGCAAAACTGTAAACCTTATAAAATAATATTAGTGGAACATTTGAACATGAATTGCAACAGAAAGAATAACACTGAACAATTGTCACATACTCCAGTATAAGCTAATCCCAAGTGTTTTTCAATTTTAATAATGGATTTTGGTTTGGGGAACCATGCTCATACACAAGTATGTTTACATCTATTACCTGTGCTGGGTAGAATGTCCCACATTTTATTAGGACAAACTGGCCAATGACAGTAATGTCCTTGCCGAAA
Organism: Amphiduros pacificus; assembly: GCA_949316495.1. Classification (NCBI taxonomy): domain Eukaryota; kingdom Metazoa; phylum Annelida; class Polychaeta; order Phyllodocida; family Hesionidae; genus Amphiduros; species Amphiduros pacificus. The sequence goes on from OX439001.1 coordinate 34,146,061, forward strand.
CCAAATCCTAATATTAATTACATTGCGATGGTGCATTTCTGAGCATGGTATCACAGAAAATGTGCAACATAAATACAACAAATGCAACATTTCTATGACGATATTCAACATTGCAATATATACAGTATTACAGTCATTCCAAAAGCTCTCAGTCCGAAACCCTGGCACAGAATTATTTTTTCAGTCATTTGGTCCAGTAATAATAACAAGTTTGTCAACTGTAAAATGAATGATGAATTATGAATAACTCACCGTACAACTGGAGCAACGGACACGAAATGGTTTGGCAACCAGGCATTGGGGCGGGCTGCGCTTTTTCCTCTGGTATTGGTCCACATGATGGCTATTTCACCATCTGAAAACAATTTTCAAATAACAGTTATAACATCTGAGGAATCTGCACAATATGATATTCTTGATTGCATTGGGAATGGAGTAATGATTTATGAAGACAAAATCCAAAGCTTGATGGACTGAATCAAATATGCATAACTAACTGAAATGTTTCATTAAGAATAATAAATGATCAACTGCTGACTATATGATTACAAGATAACACCCTATATATCTATTCTTGCATTTCTTTGTACAATATTTACTAACCAGTCTTCTTGACCCTTGGCATCAATGTTCGGTTGAGAAGTTTTCTGACAGTGAAACCCCAATATTCAGGATATATAGATTGTATCTTTATCCCGAACACACTGGATAGGGCATGGACATGCCACATGTTGGCATATGTCCCATGTTTGGCAGTATTTACTATTTCATTTCTGAAAGCATATATGTAAATTGAATTGAGAATAATCGTGTGTTTCATACCACCAAAAATTAACAAATAATAATGAATGTGTCAGATAACTATCCTATGTTACAATATTACATACTGTAGAAACACATCTGAATAAAAGGGGTGTGGGAAATAACTTTTGTGTGATGTTACTTATATTTCTGTCCCCACTTAAACATACAATTGAGAAACATTTCAAGTATTATATGCTTGAATTATTTTTTGATAGATTTGGTGAAAATATTCAATTTATTTTCAATCATTGTGTAATTGTTAAAATTTGTAAATGAAGATGGTGCTATTATATGAATAATATAAAGGAAACTGAAGAATTTACTCAATAATTTAATACCAGCTTACCTCAATAATGACCGAATTTCCTCTGGTGTCAATTTCTGGTTTTTATAATCCTCGAGACATTGACAATAGTAAGTACATATATTCTCCTTTTTGGTCAGTCCACACTGGAGAAAATCATTGTCCATATAGAGTTCGATGTTCAATAACAATTCACACACAACTCTCACACGCATCTCTTTGAAGTGTTCTTCAGTACCCCATGTCAGTTTAGATGCTGCCCTGAACAGGCAATTGCCATCTCCAAATGTGTTTCTTGGCATCATTTCTTGTGGACCATCAGATGGATACAGTCCACAACTGAGTAAATCGATTGTTGCATCAGCAGCATTTGTGGACTTGGGCTCAGGCAGTCTGAAACCTGCACAATTTGACTGTATGTCTTCAACTGCTTTCTCAAAGTCACTAAAGCATTTGACATTTGTCAGTTTTCTTTCTGCCATAATAAAAAAATCTTTTCTATCTTTCAGGTCATCAGTGTTATCTTTCTCCCTATGGGCCTCCAGTGGCTGTGGTTCCTTACTTTCACTTTCTTTGAGTGACTGTGTCTGAGCCTCTTCACTCATGCTTCTCTCCTGCATGGGCTTGGTAACCTTTGTTTTCTTCTCACTTTCTTTGAGTGTCTGTGTCTGAGCCTCTTCACTCATGCTTCTCTCCTGCTTGGGCTTGGTAACCTTTGTTTTCTTTTCACTTTCTTTGAGTGTCTGTGTCTGAGCCTCTTCACTCATGCTTCTCTCCTGCATGGGCTTGGTAACCTTTGTTTTCTTCTGTGTCTGAGCCTCTTCACTCATACTTCTCTCCTGCATGGGCTTGGTAACCTTTGTTTTCTTTTCATTTTCCAAGTGATCTCCTTTTCTTTTTGTAGCTTTCTTGATCAAATTATGGTGTGTCAGATCTGTCAAGTACTCCGGGTGGTTACACTTTCCGGAGAGCTTACACCCGGAGCAGAAACAAGACAGATTTCTAGCCACCACCACTCCCAGGCCAGCGCTCTTGAAACAATGCTTCTGTTGGATTTGTGGTATTGGGAGTACCTTCGGCAGTGCTGGTCTGTGGATAGTTTTCACATCAATGACACACTTGCTCTTATGATTTGATGTGTGCACATTAGTGGCTGGTGTGAATTTTTCTGACAGGTACTTTGTAGCATCTTCAGCACTGTCAATGAATGCTTGTCCAGTTTTTACAGCATTGCCCAATGCCTGTTTGGCAACCGCACCTTCGCCGTCAGCAAGATTTTTGCCGTGATTAGCGCCAAAGATGTGGCGCTCAACCCTATTATCCAATGTTGTGAGATAAGCAGAAAATCTTGATTTGTAGGCGCCAGGGGCCCCATCACTAAACTTGGTGACTGCAGTGAAGGGCTTCCCATTCCTCTCCTCAATCAATTGCACAGCATTGCTCTCACACTCTTTTACGAAGAAACAGTCATGCTTGAGGTCGTCACTGATACAAATCACAACGTCTTTGACAATTTCTTGACAGCCAACCTCTGTGCAACGGGAGTGAAGGATGACTGGGCAGACAGATGTTTGTGAGTAGCTCCAATGTACAGAGCTTGGCTGCCTTTGATGCTCATTGCGGCGGTTTTCTGAAGGGTCTGATAACAGCACAACTTCACCATGCGATACATTCTCCCTAGCCAGTATGTATTGCATTTGTTGCCAGTGAGCAACATGTAAATGCTGAGGAAGTTGCTGGGTATCTGTCATGAGTAATTCAATAAGCCCCTGGACTGTCGTTTTCCTTTTTTCTTTGATAATGCGTGTGGTGCCAGATGATTTGCCAGATGATTTTACTGTCTTTGACCATGCATAATAGAAAATCACATTCTGGAGTTTTCCTTCAAACAGTTTCTCCATGTCATCTTTAACATGGGCAAGTCCACAGACGTGACACATTCTGCTGATGCAGCTTGGTTTGTGGAAGGGTTTTCCATGAACCATGATTTTGGGACACATTGACCTCGAGCTAAATGTATATATGTTTCTGAGGTATGAAATCTTGGGAACACATCTGTTTAAGCTGTCAAGCTTAAGCTGTATATTTTCGTCCATGATGCACAGACATTGAATGATTGGTGTTGCATTCCTCAGTTTCACATTCCTTGGTCTCAACTGCTCAAATTTTCGAATACCTATATCAAAATAAGGATGTTGCTCTAAAAATCTTTTGTGTAATTGGTCAGTAGTGACCTTGAGCATTTTCTGTGAAGTTCCATCCTTATAAACCACTTTTTTTATTGGAAGGTCCACACAATTTTCCGCTGACTCATAAAATGATTTCACTATCTCGTTTTCCTGTTTGGTACCTCCTGTTTTGTTGAGTGAAGGTTTCCTATTTAGGAACCGGGATGTAATGTCGCTACCAAGCCCAGGAATTAATTTTCTTGTCCTCTCCTGCACCACAGGGCTAGTGTCTGGACTACTCTCGGGCTGGGAAGTGTCTACTGTAGATGCTGTGCCCTCCTGCACCACAGGGCTGGTGTCTGGACTACTCTCAGGCTGGGAAGTGTCTACTGTAGATGCCCTGCTCGCCTGCACCACAAGGCTGGTTTCTGGAGTACTCTCGGGCTGGGAAGCGTCTACTGTAGATGCCCTGCTCGCCTGCACCACAAGGCTGGTGTCTGGAGTACTCTCGGGCTGGGAAGTGTCTACTGTAGATGCTGTGCCCTCCTGCACCACAGGGCTGGTGTCTGGACTACTCTCAGGCTGGGAAGTGTCTACTGTAGATGCCCTGCTCGCCTGCACCACAAGGCTGGTGTCTGGAGTACTCTCGGGCTGGGAAGTGTCTACTGTAGATGCCCTGCTCGCCTGCACCACAAGGCTGGTGTCTGGAGTACTCTCGGGCTGGGAAGTGTCTACTGTAGATGCCCTGCTCGCCTGCACCACAAGGCTGGTGTCTTGAGTACTCTCGGGCTGGGAAGTGTCTACTGTAGATGCCCTGCTCGCCTGCACCACAAGGCTGGTGTCTGGAGTACTCTCGGGCTGGGAAGTGTCTACTGTAGATGCTGTGCCCTCCTGCACCACAGGGCTGGTGTCTGGACTACTCTCGGGCTGGGAAGTGTCTACTGTAGATGCACTGCTCGCCTGCACCACAGGGCTGGTGTCTGGAGTACTCTCGGGCTGGGAAGTGTCTACTGTAGATGATGTGCCCTCCTGCACCACAGGGCTGGTGTCTGGAGTACTCTCGGGCTGGGAAGTGCCCTCCTGCACCACATGGCTGGTGTCTGGAGTACTCTTGGGCTGGAAAGTGTCCACTGTAGATGCTGTGCCCTCCTGCACCACAAGGCTGGTGTCTGGAGTACTCTCAGGCTGGGAAGTGTCTACTGTAGATGATGTGCCCTCCTGCACCACAGGGCTGGTGTCTGGAGTACTCTCGGGCTGGGAAGTGTCTACTCTAGATGCTGTGCCCTCCTGCACCACAGGGCTAATGTCTGGAGTACTCTTAGGCTGGGAAGTGTCTACTGTAGATGCTGTGCCCTCCTGCACCACAGGGCTGGTGTCTGGAGTACTCTTGGGCTGGGAAGTGTCCACTGTAGATGCTGTGCCCTCCTGCACTACAAGGCTGGTGTCTGGAGTACTTTCAGGCTGGGAAGTGTCTACTGTAGATGATGTGCCCTCCTGCAACACAGGGCTGGTGTCTGGAGTACTCTCGGGCTGGGAAGTGTCTACTCTAGATGCTGTGCCCTCCTGCACCACAGGGCTGGTGTCTGGAGTACTCTCGGGCTGGGAAGTGCCCTCCTGCACCACATGGCTGGTGTCTGGAGTACTCTTGGGCTGGGAAGTGTCTACTGTAGATGCACTGCTCGCCTGCACCACAGGGCTGGTCTCTGGAGTACTCTCGTGCTGGGAAGTGTCTACTCTAGATGCTGTGTCCTCCTGCACCACAGGGCTGGTGTCTGGAGTACTCTCAGGCTGGGAAGTGTCTACTGTAGATGCTGTGCCCTCCTGCACCACAGGGCTGGTGTCTGGAGTACTCTCGGGCTGGGAAGTGCCCTCCTGCACCACATGGCTGGTGTCTGGAGTACTCTTGGGCTGGGAAGTGTCCACTGTAGATGCTGTGCCCTCCTGCACCACAAGGCTGGTGTCTGGAGTACTCTCAGGCTGGGAAGTGTCTACTGTAGATGATGTGCATTGTTTCAAGAGTGCTAACCTGGGAGTGGTGTCTGGACTACTCTCAGGCTTGGAAGTGTCTACTGTAGATGCCCTGCTCGCCTGCACCACAGGACTGGTGTCTGGACTACTCTCAGGCTGGGAAGTGTCTACTGTAGATGCACTGCTCGCCTGCACCACAGGGCTGGTGTCTGGACTGCTCTTGGGCTGGGAAATATCTACTGTAGATGCCCGAGTGGGGGAAATAGGTAGCTCTCCAGAAGGTGGCTCCTCTTCACTACTGTCCAGGTCTTTGATAATGTCTTTGATTATGCCTGCCATTGGGCTATTGAGCTCTTCCTCGTCATCATCATCATCATCAAATAATGGGCTTAAAGGAAGAATTTCTGGTATGGGCTCTGATATTAGATCTAACAACAGAGCTCTTCTAGCCTTCGAATTTGGACTTCTTTTTCTCCTTAAAGATTTCTCTTTTGTGGTAATATTTTCCACCACTTGCTCGCAGGCTATTCGCCTCATTGCCGTTTGAGGAGTGCATAAAATACCTGCTTCTTTCAGGGACTTCTTCTGGGGTGTATCCAGTTCAGAGAGAAGTTCAGTCAAAACAATCTTTTTAAGTTCCTGATTCTTTGGCAAAACATCCTTGACGAATAGTAGAGCGGGAGGGTGATTTTGTAGATTTATTGTCAACTGGATTTTCACAATCAGACTCAGCCCCTCCAGGAGAGCTTGCAGCATCAATTCCCTTTTCCTGGTTCATGATTTCCAACTGTTTCCTCTTTCTGTACTCCCTTTTTTTCAACTTCCACTCGGCTCTCTGTTCATTTTTTTCTTTCTCAGACAAAGAATGCTTCTTTCTCTCACGATATGATCTCATCCGTATCTTTGCCTTTTCATTGTATTGCTGCTTCTTTTCGGCAGGCAAATTAAGCATGTAGAGTGAAGTGTTCAGACTTTTCATTTTTTTGTAGTTTTTCACTGCTGTCGCTCCCCTACTTTCCTTCAGTTCTCTCAAATGCTTTTTATATCTTGACTCATGTGACCTGGCCATTTCCAATGTATCTGATCTCTCATCTGAACTAATGTCTGTTGGAGGACTCCAATCTCCTCAGTTTTACTCTTAAATGATATTTACTTCCTGAAAAACATGTTAATACTGGATTAAAGTCAGTTTAATGGTAACATTTGATTCACATGTCGAGGTACATAAATGTCATAAATGTGGTGCTTATCTAAGACATGTTTCTGTCACTGAAACCTTTACTGTAGCTATAAAGCCCAGGTCACACTTACACAGATCATGGCTTTGCGGATGCTAAACCGAGTGAAAAATGGGTCTCTGCACCTCTTTGTTTCATCTCTGCTCATGTACGCTTTGAGTATGTTCATGTGCGTCCAAGTCCGCAGCACCCAATTTTTCTGTCGCGGTAATAATTCAGGATCGGAAACACGGGAATTTGTCAGGACAGAGTCCATTTCAACTCTGCATACAGTGCGTTTTGCATTGGTTGCAAGCCCATAAAGTCCTCATACACTAAACATGACTGTGAAGGCCTGTGCACTATGGACGGACTGCTTACTGACCCTACGTGCTTGTCACACAGGCTAGACAGACCCTGAGGAACTAGGAAAATTTTTTATTCAGACACATACATTACAATAATTGATTTATAGAGTATACTCAAAATTTTACTAGATCATCATTATCATGTTGTATGTGTCAGGGAGACCCTCACAAAGACATCGCAGTATCGCTTAAGTGAGGGCCACCCTGGTGGGGTTAATTTTTGATTTTATTTTCTAGTATGAGATTTTTTACTTTTGCAGTATCTCAGGAATGAAATTGGTATAGATGTATAATTACTCTATGGCTGAGAATGAAAAAGAAGCAGAAAAATAATCTGTTTGATGTGGTCATGAATAATAATGATCTAGTTCACTTTATGTGATAGGTGCAGTGCAGTGATTATAATATGAGCTGTCGGAACAGATTCAGTGATACACACATATATATATAGTTGAATTGATTTTTATTATTTTTATTATTGATTGATTTATTGATTATTGCTTGTAAGGAACCCCTCAGACCATTTTGGACTGAGGGTTAAAAAGTGAAGGGACAAGGGACCTAATAATCATCTCTGTATAAAATTTAACAAATACCCTGATTTCAATTCATTTGAATCAACAATCAACATTTATTCACAGAAATACATTCTTCTTCTCTCAACCATTCACCTCCCTTCATCACTCACTCTCTACCCCCATAGATCTACATTTCCATCAGGAGTTTCTAAAGTTCCATCTTCAATTTCTACAGTGCCATCTTCAATTTCATTGTCACCCTCAATAAGGATCTTTTTCTTTCTCTGGCCCTTTGTAGGGCCCTTACCTTTCACAACAACCTTCCTGGGAGGCATCCTGATGGTCCTTTTATTCTGCGTTATTCTGCATTATTCTGCGCACTGAACTCGTGCTAAGAGTTGGCAAGAAGTCTGCACAGTCTGCAAACAGTACGCACAGGTTGCGCGTCTCTCACATTTTCTGTCCACCTAATAATACTTATATGTATGCATATATCAGCACAGAGTTGTTTCACTAGGTTTAGCGTCCGCAAAGCAATTTCCGCGTAAGTCTGATCAGGCCCTAAGCTATGAAGTCTCATGCATGACCCATGAGCATTGTCAGAAATTGGGTAAGGAGAGTTAGTAAAATTGATTCTGGGAAAATATGCTTCAGGGTTAAAATACTGTTCAAGAAAATTCAGTAATATCAGGTGTGGGTGGGGGGAGCTATTCCAGGCACACAAGAAGCCCCTGGCTATGCTCCTGTGACATATGAGCAACTTGCTCCAATCAGTATATATAGCATTAAAGCAATGTATGACTCACATGCAATATGCACATATTACATATTGTAAATATTCAAATAAACACATCCTCAAAATATACCCCACCAAGAATGTCATATTTTAAAATATGGTTGCTGTAATCTGGTGAACAGAGAACCTTGAAAAATGTCTAGGTTTTTATGTTTTCAATGTGCAACTGGGAGCAATTCAACATTTAACTCAAGATCTCGAATGATTGTATCTCTCCAACTAAGTGAATTGCTACCTAGAAGATAACACTATGATAGGCCCCGGGCCGTGGCGCAGTTGGTTAGAGCGCCAGCTGATTAACACCAGTTCCTCTGTGGTGATCCAAAGGTCGTGGGTTCGAACCCCGGCCATGCCGAGATTGAACTCATGATTCAATTTCCCACATGAGCTGAGGCCCGTGCCAAAGGGTTAACCCGTTGTCCTTGTAAATCTGTGACCGGGTGGGTTGTCATGTCAAGGACCTGCGACATGACAATTCAGTGAGGCAGCACTATATCTGCTACAAGTAGGTCTCATCACGAAATAACTGAAATAATGTTGAAAGTGATGTAAAACCCCAAACAAACAAACAAACAAACAAATAACACTATGATAAATGTGATATCTTCAAACATATAACTTCTATCTTGAATCTAATCCTTTTTGCTGTTGAATAAAAATATGTAGTTTATTTCTAATCTATAACAATCTGAAGAGGAAAGCAGTCAGTGCTGTAAAAAGATGGTTGCCCACTCACTCAGCATCAGCCAAAATTGATGTGGGACACCCAACTCATGGACTGGGTGGCCCAGATTTCAATTCAATTTATTAGAAAGTACTTTGATAAGCTACCCAAAATGCTTAAAATAGAAATGTGGGTGACCAAGTGTTCACATTCCAACTGCAACACTGAGCAGTACTCATTGCATGAAACATGAGTTCATTTTCAACAACCATACCAAAAAATGGAGTAATTTGATCTAACAATGAATTTTATTCAATGAAGTCATCTGTCATATTCTCCGCATATTACGGAGATTCTGCATAATGAAGCTGACAGCCGAGAGGGGGGGGGGGGGGGGGGGGGGGGGGGCAGATCCCCCACACTTTCTACCCCCACCCTGCCCACCCATACTTTGTTTACCCCCATCCCCCACCCGGTCTACCCCCACCTTACCACCCCCACAGCCGGCATATCCCTTGATCAGGTTGTCCCTTATTGATGGGTTTCACTGTATATATCAAAATAGCTCACAGCTTGGGCAAATTTATACTACTTTTGACATTTCTTTTTGCATTTTAATACTCACTTTGTGGCACTTCACTTTGCTGATCCTTCCCAGATCTTTCCATCTTTGGAACTTGGACATCATCATGTTTTTCAGACGTGGATCTTTTCCTTTTTGCTGTTGAATAAAAATATGTAGTTTATTTCTAATCTATAACAATCTGAAGAGGAAAGCAGTCAGTGCTGTAAAAAGATGGTTGCCCACTCACTCAGCATCAGCCAAAATTGATGTGGGACACCCAACTCATGGACTGGGTGGCCCAGGTTTCAATTCAAATTATTAGAACGTACTAAAATGCTTAAAATAGAAATGTGGATGACCAAGTGTTCACATTCCAACTGCAACACTGAGCAGTGCTCATTGCATAAAACATGAGTTCATTTTCAACAACCATACCAAAAAATGGAGTAATTTGATCTAACAATGAATTTTATTCAATGAAGTCATCTGTCATATTCTCCGCATATTACGGAGATTCTGCATAATGAAGCTGACAGCCGGAAGGGGGGGGGGGCAGAAACATCACCCCCCATGCACTGTACCACCACCACTTTATCAGGGATATTTTTCATCCACCCCCTCTACCCCCATCCCCCACCCGGTCTACCCCCACCTCTCCCCCCACCTTACCACCCCCACAGCCCAGGCAAAGTATCTTTTATTTCTGTTTGTTCCTTTTTAGCATCTTAATACTTACATTGTGGCAATTCTTCTCTTTTGTTATTCTGGGATGTGGACCTTGTTACTGAAGAAGAAAAATATAATTTCTACTCAACACCATAATATCAAAAACATAAATACTCTGGTATAATCTGATGCTATTTCACATGTCAAATTGAATTTTACTTGAAACATGCATGTATATTGACAATTTGTTTCAGAATTATTCAATGATGAAAAAAATTATTTTTTTTTCATGTTGTTCAGACACAAAATAATACACACACATATAGTAATGATATATTTGACCATTCATATATTTCTATGTCTTGATGGTTATCTCTAAATTTTCCTAGCTGAAATATATAATTACCTCGTGCTGGTGGGGCTGAATTGTACTTTCTCAAGGCGCCACTTGTGTTCCCCTTTTTCATCGTTTTTTTGCCCACTGTAGTTATTTGTTGAAGCATTAATGTACATGTAAAAATGTACGAATTGTAATATATTTTGACCTCCTAAATATATTGTATGGTAACAAGACATAGCAATTATGCTTTTCCACACTCAAACATTTATATATCTTTTCTTAATTTTGGCATGTTCAGTATGTTCAAACAGTGAATAATTGCAATTCCAATTTTTGATGCATATTTCTAGTGTTTAAAAAAATGTTTCTACTTATATTTCTGAAAAAAGAAGAAAGGTCATGTCCTGTTACATATTTTACTCCCTATAAATGTATCTTTCAAGCTTCATTGATTCCAACTGCTATGTGACTAATGTTACCTATCATATCAATGACAATCATCTTCGAGTATTTCAGCGACAATTTTCATGTCCATAAGAACACAACATAAGCACACTGCCTCCATGTCCTCAAAAATGTATAAAATGTTTAAATGTGGATGCTCCAATACATCAAAATCTTTGTTGAAGCAATATGTAAGTGCCCATAAATAACCATCACTATCGCTAAATGAAAATGCAATGGGCTCCATCTCAGATGAATTAAGAAATGTAAAACTGAAAAAGTATGAAGACCCTATTGTGACTGATATGGGCAATTCCATTTTCAAATAGGGGTGAGGGTGGGTATCCATTAAGCTAAGCAAGAGGTATAATTTTTTATGCAATTTCTACAATTCCTTACAAGGACAAGGACATTTTTGTATGGATAGTCCTCTTACTAGAATCATAATCTTATTTCTCAGCTGACCGAATAAATCATAAAAAGATTACTTAATGACATCATCCAGTAACAAGACATGTCTTGTTATGTTTTCATTGAATCCACAGTTTTCACAGAGATTTCACTTTCTTTGCTATTTTCTGATCCATTTTGATTAGGCTAACATTGAAAACTTCAATGTTCTACTCAAACAGGAATGTGCAATGCTTCAGTGAAGAATCAACAATTCATATGTAACAGGACATGTCCTGATCTTATTTCCGAATTAAAAAAATGAATGATGAGACACAATTTCATTATTTGCCAATAAAAGTCAATTTCCTGATTTGTTTTCAAATACTCAGACAACACTCTGTTCAATTTCTTCAGTATACATAATTCATATTGACATGACTTCTTTTCTGTGTGAATGCATTACACAAGTAACAGGAAATGTCTTGTTCTCATCAAGTAATTGCATTTTGGTAATGAGACATGTCTTGTTATGATTTCTTTGAATCCATGGTTTTCACAGAGATTTCACTTTCTTTGCTATTTTCTGATCCATTTTGATTAGGCTAACATTGAAAACTTCAATGTTCTACTCAAACAGGAATGTGCAATGCTTCAGTGAAGAATCAACAATTCATATGTAACAGGACATGTCCTGATCTTATTTCCGAATTAAAAAAATGAATGATGAGACACAATTTCATTATTTGCCAATAAAAGTCAATTTCCTGATTTTTTTTCAAATACTCAGACAACACTCTGTTCAGTTTCTTCAGTATACATAATTCATATTGACATGACTTCTTTTCTGTGTGAATGCATTACACAAGTAACAGGAAATGTCTTGTTCTCATCAAGTAATTGCATTTTGGTAATGAGACATGTCTTGTTATGATTTCTTTGAATCCATGGTTTTCACAGAGATTTCACTTTCTTTGCTATTTTCTGATCCATTTTGATTAGGCTAACATTGAAAACTTCAATGTTCTACTCAAACAGGAATGTGCAATGCTTCAGTGAAGAATCAACAATTCATATATAACAGGACATGTCCTGATCTTATTTCCGAATAAAAAAATTGAATGATGAGACACAATTTCATTATTTGCCAATAAAAGTCAATTTCCTGATTTTTTTTTTCAAATACTCAGACAACACTCTGTTTAATTTCTCTAGTATACATAATTCATATTGACATGACTTATTTTCTGTGTGAATGCATTAAACAAGTAACAGGAAATGTCTTGTTCTTAATACTAAATGGTCTAATGATATAACAAAACATGATTTCATTATCTTCTAATGATTGTTCCAATTTTTCTCTGTGTATCCACACCAAACATTGTTTTACTACATTAAGACACATTATATTCTTGACAACATGTTATCTGGTCAATAAAATTTATAAGTAACAGGACATGTCTGGTTCTTTTTGCTGAATGGCATTCCTTGTAACAAGACATGTCTGGATATGTTCAATTGAATTTACAATTTTCATGAAAATTTACCATTCTTCAATTTTGTATACTCCATTTCAATCAGTCTAAAATTGAAATTATTAGTCTCATTGTATTTCCATGAAGATATGTTATCCTTCAGCCAAAACCTGAATCACAAGTAACTGGACATGTCCCATTCTTATGCAAAATGGGTAACAAGAAATGATTGCATTATTTGTCAATAAATATCCCATTCCTGATATTTTTAATAGGAATCAGGCCATACTTTAATCCATTTAGTTAGTACACACCATTGTATCAACACATCTGTCTTCTATATGAGTCTCTTACAAAAGTAACAGGAAATGTCTAATTCTTATTGTTTGATGGTGACTTAAGTAACAAGACATGTCCAGTTATGTTTTCATTGAACTCAAATTTTGTCATGAAAATTTAACTTTGGTGTAGATCTTTTGTATTCCAGTGAGAAGAAATATAGACATGATAATATATTGGCTAAAAAAAACTTTTTTGCTGTTATGTTTTGAGGGGGGGGGCAAAAAGGAATTACATAAGTAATGGGACATGTCCTGTGCCTATAATTAAATGGTAAATCAAGATGACAAGACAGTTCCATTCTTTTACATCTTGTTTTGTATCATATTGGCTACAGGGACTCTCCCATTGATAGTTTTATTATGCTCTATGAAGTTTGCACACATGTGGCAAAATAAGTTACAAGACTTGTCCTGATACTCATAGTTCCAATGTAACTGGACACTTATTTTGGTCCTGTTACTTGTGGCAAAAAAGACAAGTACTTTCACAGAACTGCATATTTATACTATTGTACAAGTGAATATACATTCATCATAAAGCAAGGGAAATGGTCATGACATGTTTCCTTATAAACAGACTGTTGTTGTTTATTTATTAATGTCTTTGTGGAAAAAAACGTGTCTTGTTACTTATGTCATTCTAATGGATGGGTGAATATCACATGAGAAGGTGTGCTCATTTGACCCTGTTTGACTCCAAACCAATTTAAGGTGTTTTTGGGGGGATGCAAATTACATATTTTCCTTGGATATTGATCTCAGGGCATTCTTGCATGGGGATAGGTAACATTGCATTAGGTAATGAAAGTCATACTTGGACATTTTAGACAATACTCACTGTTTTCTATTTCATAGTCCAAATGTGGTGCTGCATGGTCCACGAAATCTTCAAAACTGATCATGTGATCTCAGAGGAGATGCATTTGAGATATAATCATCCCTCAAAAACATAAATAAATTAGAAAAGACATGGGGTTGCATTTGCCTCTAAGTAACATGAAAAAAACGGGACATTTTTTCAGAGTAAGCAAATATTCATTTGTCAATGATTTATACATTTGACAATTGTTTTCCTGTCATATCTAGGTATGAAAAAGAAAAAGAAAAAAAATTTGGGGGGGGGGGGGCAATATTCCTCGCCCAAATGTAAACAACATTTGTTCTAAGCAACCTAAGTAACAGAATAAGTTACCTAGACCAGTTGCCCAAAAAAGTGCCAGTTTTGGCAGATTATCCCAGGAGATAACCCTGTCCATTAGTGTCATGTCGGAGATGGATATGTTCTTCATTGTTTGGGTAAGTTTGTTATCTCTAACTTGTGGCTAGATATTTTATTTTTGTTTTTTTATGATATACCCCTTTTTCATGGACGCCTGAGAGTGTCACATTTTGCCGACTTTGCAACATTTGCACTAATAAAAAACCATCAAGAAATGGGTCCGGTGTGCTAAATTAACATTTAAAGTCAAGAAATTACATGAATTTGTGAATATCAGGTGAAATTTATATGAAATTCAAAATATCTCTGTGCTATTTTTAGCCGACTACCAGAAAAGACAGGTCACGATCGCCATTGTCGCAACTTTGTGCGGAAGCCCATATATATAATTGTAAAAAAACATATCTATATAATTGTAATAAAACATTACGGTCCCCTCTGTTCTCAGTGATGAGGAGGTTGAAACTGATGGCATCGATGGTGACCTTAAGTGTGATTTTGTGAATGAGAACTATCCAGATGAGGAGGTCACAACGAACATTCCTAAGGGTTCTGCTCCTAAATTAATTGGTACAGGCGGCATAATTATTTGCCAGATGTCACTAAAAACAAAGACAACCTTAATTTTAAAAAAAGGTTGTTGGTGATAGAGATTAGGTGATTATAAAAGGAATACCTGTTGGGATTGCTAACGCACTTGTTTTAATAAGAAATGTTGTAAGGGAATAAGAGAATGAAAGGGAAAACAAAATCTAAGTTACCCAAAGATAAATGTTTCCTTTTCTCAAAGGGTCATTATAGATATGGTAGCAACTGCCAGTATGTGCATGATAATCATGGTGGCTGATATAGACCCAGATACCCTAGAATGACAAAAGATCCCAACTACTGACATTTTGCTAGTGTATGGGGCAGCAGAATTAATCGAAGATTTCTTTTATGTACTGTATATAACAAGGTTCTGGATGTAACCCACACAGTTGATGTCATAAACAGATATACATGGATGTTAAATAAAAATAAAAGTTTGGGTATAATCAATGTCTGAATGATGTGTTTTCTTTAAGAGCCTTTTACTTAAAAAACAATTATTTCGGTAAACCCCCGAGATGCTGTATTAATTATGAAATAATAATGCCCCATACATGCAATCAGAAAATAGATTAGAATGATCACATACCAGCAGAAAATGAATTAATACTGTATGATTTCAAACATCTATGACCAAATAATGATAAAAGGCTGCCTGACATTCATACAGCCTAGAACAGTGGTAGACCTTGCAACAGTGGCACTTCCTTGGCAACAGGAAATCTGACAACAAACTATTCATCGGTTCACGCAACGTCCAAAGCTTACCAAGTTAGGTCTTGGAAGTAAGGGACTACTGTAGGGTATGGATTACCCATCTATAGACATTTATATACAAGTATAGACAATCATGATATCTGGCAGAGATCAGAGAGGTCACCGAGTGCAAACGTGAGGCCAACAAGTGCAGGCTAACGAGATGCGTTGCTGGGCTGTCGTTGCTAGGAGCATCAAGACAGGAAGGATGACTCATAAATCCAACTTGGAACTGCGGAAGAGGTTGCAGAGAGGCCAGCAGGTGAAGGCTCATTACTATGCACACGTATTCCTTTATAACGGCCCAGAAATCACTACTCGAGGAGCAGAATCCATTTGCCTAGAAGATCCACGACACTCAGCTTTGTGACTGCCACTTGTATAGACTTTGGGTGCACCACCAAGCCCGAGGACTTCATATGGTTATCAGTATTTGGATATTTCATATATCACCCTCTTGCCATGCCTTCCTAGCCAGACTATAGTGTATACGAGCACCGAATAAAGACGACTTTTGTGCATTGTATACACTGAGTCTGCAGTCCTTCTTATCTCCCAGCAGATAGGTAGAGTTAGGCAGCTAGGTTAGGCCCCAGCTCACTTAGCCAGCGAGTAGATCACATATCCCCCGTACATGTCCCCATCGACACAATCCATATGTAACACTACTGTAACACTACTGATGTAAGAAAATGAACTTTGTGATTATCTATTGACCATCTGTTTGTGTTAGGTATACCTACTATGAGTTCTATGATGAATTCACCCAATTGATTGCCCACTACTGTGCCTTTACTCATGATGTTATTTTCCTGGATGACTATAGTTTTCATGTCAATAAACCAACCAAACCTGATTTCATCAAGTTTAATGACATTCTATCAACCTTTGACATGACTCAATGGATCAAAGAACCAACCCATATGCTGCGTAATATCCTTGATCTTATGACCTTTAAGGGTAAAAAGTTATTCAAGAGCCACGTGGTGGATTTGTATATATCTGACCATAAGATATTATACCACCAAAACCTCCTAAGAAATCTATTACTTATAGGAACTTCAAGGATCTGGACTTGATATCCATAAGGGAAGGCATTTTGATGATGTCTCTAAATGGGAGCATTTGGCCCAATCAGACATGGTGGATTACATGATGAAAGGGAGTTGACAGTTCTGATGCATAAACATGCTCCCCCACAAAAAAGGCAAATTTATCTCAACATAAACCAGTGCCTTGGATGAATGATCAGATAAAACATGAAATGTATCTCAAGGCTTGAGAAAAAAGGACCAGAAAAAATAATGCATAAGGGTGAAGATACACCTATGCCCCATCAGAAAGTGATTCTCCTCAAGGTGAGAAATTCTATAACTTTTTTCTGGAAATAAATTGAAGAACTTTGCATGAACATGGATAATATAGCAATTATTACAATTCCTACACCAGATGGCATGACTAACAAAAATAGTTATTTTCTGCCTGTCACTGCACTGCTTGATAAGTTTGTGCTGTTGACAGCTGAAGAAGTTCATAAACTCATGAAAATAGCATGACTTCATTGATGACCTTCTCATTACAGCTTTCATAAACAGATCACTGTCTGACTAAACAGTAACAGTTAATATGAAAATTGCAATTGTTGTACCTCTTCTAAAGAAACTAGGTCTTGAGCTTATTGCAAACAATTACAGACCTGTCTCAAACGTGACGTATAGAGAGAAAGCCATATACAGTGAACACTTTATTCGATCTACCACCTGCACTGAGTCCGCAAGAGGTGGCTACCAGGAGAACATTAGCCCACACTGGATTTTTCAGTGCAGCATCTCCCCTCTCGAACTTTTTCCATGCAAGATGACAGACAATGATGCTTGTCACTTTCATAAGCAATGAGCATTTTTTCCAATATCAAAAGACCATATTCCACAATGACCATGTAAGAGCCAGGCAAAGTCCTGATGACCCTGGCAAATGTAAATATATTGGTAACCATGTTCAGATTATAGATGAGAAGATATGGGAGGAAAAAGCAAAGGATATCATGTTCACTGGTTGTCAAGCCAAATTCAATCAAAATCTTTTACTAAAGAAATTCCTTATGTCTACCAAGGACACTGTAATTGTCGAGGCCAACCCAGAGGACTCATAACTGGCTTTTTGCAGTAATATTTATGTTTGAAACGCATTAATATACCTTGTTAGGAATTTATATTGATTGATTACATTACTGAGTGTGAGCCTTTCACTGACTGATTTGTTTGTTTGTTTGGGGTTTTACATCACTTTCAACATTATTTCAGTCATTTCGTGATAAGACCTACTTGTAGCAGATATAGTGCTGCCTCACTGAATTATCATGTCACAGGTCCTTGACATGACAACCCACCCGGTCACAGATTTATGGGAAATTGTATCATGAGTTCAATCTCGGCATGGCTGGGGATTGAACCCACGACCTTTGGATTACCACAGAGGAACTGGTGTTAATAAGCTGGCGCTCTAACCAACTGCGCCACGACCTGTGGCTTCACTGACTGAAGGCTAGCTTTGTCACTTCAGTGCTGTGATTTTAATACAATCATATGCATGCACATCTGCACATTTGATTTTGTATAATGCTGATATATATTTTGAGTATTAGATTGATGATTGTCAACAGTCAAGTATTTTATGCACTATTATATTGATACTTTAAAATCAGACAGCTTTAAATGATCAATAATTTCTTTTACATGTTCACTTACCCATATGCACACAAATCAACGTTTATTATTCAATCATGCAACAACTCGTTCAACACAAGTAGCCTTTATGCAAATAATGATAGGATTCAGTAACCTCAAAAATGATTTGTTCAAAAAAGGTTGTATTGATAACGGTTTATGTGAACGTGGCAGGAGTGTTGAGAATGCCAAGCATTACTTCTTAGAATGTAGTTTGTATACGCAAATGAGGCAGGATTTGTTTACCAAACTTTGCAGATTTGATTTACCAACTCATGTAAAACAACCAGATTTATTGTTTATGAATACAAACCTAACTGTCAATGAAAATATGGAATTATTTTTAGTGACATATTCATTTATCATCCAAACAAAAAGATCCTGCTAATAAATATTTGTATCCACTTGTCTTGCTTGCTTGTTGTTATATTCATAGTGTTATATATTCACAGTCAATCTTTTTTGTTTATGTCAACTTTATGTAACTTTCACCTATGAGCCTTAGCCATGACATTTCATGTCATGGTGGTTAGCTATAAGCTAAAGGTTAATAAATAATAGTCCCTCACCTTGTAAGAAATGGCCTTACAGACAAATTTCAGTTGGCGAACAAGGAAAATCACAGCACTGAAACGGCCCTATTGAGGGTACAAAATAGCATGACATTGTGTGAAAAGTGTCTCATTGAGGTTAGAGCATTTTTGATTTCCAATAAGATGAAAAAACTGAGATGCCAGGGTTGGTGATACTGATATCATGCCTAGTGAGTCTGTAGTTGATCTTGGTATCACATTTGGCTCTAAAATGGACATGAAGGCCCAGATTAAAGGATGTGTTGAAAGGGACACCATCACATGAGAAATCTTGGCAGCCATTAGACAATGTCTAGATGAGAAAACTGCAACCCATGTTTTTGTCACATCTACCCTTGAATATGGAAACAGCTTATTAGCACCAGTTCCTCTGTGGTGATCCAAAGGTTGTGGGTTCTATCCCCGGCCATGCAGAGATTGAATTCATGATAAATTTCACACATGAGGTGAGGCCCACGCCTAAAGAGTTAACCCGTTGTCCTTGTTAATCTGTGACAGGGTGAGTTGTCATGTCAAGGACCTTTGACATGACAATTCATTGAGGCGGAACTATATCTGCTACAAGCAGGTCTCATCACAAAATGATTGATATAATATTGAAATTTTACACCCCAAACAAACAAACAAACTATGGAAATTGCCTTCTTGCTGGCATTCCTGCCTCAGATATAACTCTGCAACATGTGTCGTGTGAAAGATTAGGAAGTTTAATCACATAACTGATCATATACATTGGCTCCTTGTGCTAACCAGAATTGATTTTGACTTGGAAGGCCTTAAATGGTAAAGCTCCCCCTTGGTAAAGCTCCCCCTTGCCTGATCTACTTTTAATCAAGCGGAATGAGCGAGACCTGAGGTCAAATGATAATACTTACCTTACTGTCCCTAAGACTTGCTTAAAAACAATTGGTCACTGGGCCCTTTCTGCAATTGCCCCTAAACTATGGAATTCCTTCCCTACTGAAATTAGGGCCAGTCCTTCAATCAGTAATTTTTAAAAGTAGACTGAAAACACATCTCTTCAGAAAAAAACAGTAGACTGTGCTTTCAGTTCAGTTATTTTTTGGACTTGTTTAAGTCATGATGTAATACTTTGCCATGGAAATTAAGAACGCCAAATCCTGAATTGTAGACCAAACATTGCGACGGTAATAAGGAAATATTTGGACACAAAACCGAAAAACGGACAGGTGGAGATTCAAATGGGTTAATCATGCCATCTATTAACAAAGATGGCATGATTACAAAGATGGCATGATTGTTTTTTATCTGTAGGCCTGATTTACTGCTACATAATTATTGGTAACCTGATTCTATGCTGTGTAACAACATTAAGCAAAATTACAACCACATACCTTATTGCCTAATTATATTAACAGCTTGATCTATTTTCCTCAAATGCAAACAAGACTTGACAGCTTGGTTACACTACGTAATCCTTTAGTACTCAAGAGACAGTCAGGAGTACATTATGGGCGGTAGCATCACAGTGCACCCTGGTTGTAAACAAACACCACTGGCCTCTCAGTCATTGTATCAGTTATATTCACAATATCTTCCTTTACACGTTGACACCATATAGATGCTTCTTCGAGCAGAGCATAATCTAACGCTCTCGACTTAAATGTGTATATGAGTTTCACGGATCCTGAAAACATAGCCTTGTCAGGGACAGGGAATGGAAGCAGCCACGAGATTATATGCGCACACCAATCTACTCTCAGCATGGTTCTCACTTTAATGTGTACAGGTGTATTCATTGTAATATATATTTTTTGTCATACCTTGGAGTATATATCATTATACTCCAAGGTCATACTAATTGGTGGTTTTGCCTTGATACTTTCTATTTTTTTTCTATTTTTGTATTTCTTTATATCTATTTCTGTATTGCAATGCTTTTTGAAAGACAAGCTGCACATGTCACAAGAAATGTTTTTTTTCAGCTTTTAAATATAACACCGATCAAAAGTTTGTTTATTTTTACTCTTTGTTTGATGCAATTGTTCCTTCTCTACATCTGTGAGGGTTAAACTATCTTACATATATGGGTGTTGTATTTCCACTTTTTGTATTTGGTTAAAGTGGTTATGAACGAATACATCACCTTGGGTCACATGATTCCAAGTGTTTTCAGAGTGTGTAGATATTGTCTTTCCAGTTACCTCGGGGTTTGGGCCTGTATTTACTAACATATATCACCTGGCCCTGGCACTACTCCGAGCTGCTCTTAACACTGAGACACCGGATATAGGCAGGTTGGTTTACTGGCGGGGCGTAGAGGGCGCTGTGGTATGGCGTCTTCAACAAGCTTCACTTTTTATGTAGTTTTTTGTCGTGTACTTGTGCTTGTGTCCCAAATGGTCCAAGGAGAAATAGTATGTTATCATTTATTATGTTATTTTCAAGTTTTTATGGTGAATTATAAATACGTCCCACTTCAAAACGATAAGGTTATATCAGTACTTTATTAACACGAGGCTTTGGTTCTGTTAATCTTTATGTTTTAACATATCATCATATCATGTAAAGTTGCAATGTATCAATACCTCATGAGGTATTGAATGTATGCAATGAGGACAACCGGAAGTAGCCCTGGTGGGAGACCAAAGCAGAGAGATCAGAATTAGGGCAGGTGGTGACGAGGAATGTTTGTGAGTGTGACCCCACCCTCCCCCTCCAATCCCCAGCTACGTTTCACCCATCTGTGGCAGATATATCAACTCACACTCGAATAAGTAAAACTCTATGCTCACTGTCAAAAACTGGTAGTTTCACACAAGGTTGCTAACTGCCATACCAAATGGATCCTTAGAGCTCCAGACATATACTCACCTTCTGCGAGTTGAGAAGAGAAACTGCGTGGTTACCTCGGTGCCCTGAAATCACGTGACTTTAAGCATTTTTTTTATTAGATTGAGTACTCTTCTCAGTTGCCTGAAAAGTCATGTAAATATGTACAAGCAGTATGGTCCTGCAGGGAGGGTACTGCACTTTGTTCTTGTTGGGGTCATGTTTGCAATTAGGTTGTCTATCGCCCTGTAAATCTAGGGAGGATGTATACATGTCATCCACGTTGTAATGATAAACAGATGCAGGTCCACGTCCCCAGTCAAGGCGTACCAATATATGTCAAATACATCGCATATTGAACTTAAGCCAATGTTTTATCACATATGAAAATGGTTTTAATAATATATTATAATAAATGAATGGTTCAAAACATTTAGCTATTTAAATGTAAACCTTTGCAATTCTTTAAGCAAGCAGGACAAGAAAACAGCATCTGGTGTGAGTGACTTATGATCTGATGACGGGAGAAGAAGATTTGTAAATACAAGAGGAATGTAGCTTGTTGAAGAACCAAGAGCTTGTACAACAGTGAGCAACAACGTCTACATGATACAACGTTCATCAAACTCTGGGGGGTGACATATTGCAAATGTACAATTGTCTTTTATATGCACATTATATTTCTTTTAACCATAACTAAAACCACAAATATGAGAGAGCCCAATGAGCAATGTTTGTGCACATGGCCCATGTTTCCATAACATAGAAGTGTGTTAACCAGCCCACCAGATAGTAGGCTAGATAAACTACTTGTACCCTGCACAAGTTTAAAGTTCTCCCCAATAAAAACAACGACAACAGCCACCGTGGATCTTTTCTGCACTTTTTATGAGCGGTATACACGGTTGCCCTGTTGACATTGGGTGCTAATTTGAGGGGTGGCACTCATATAAGATTTGCGGCTTACTTGAAACATATGGCAAGATGCCTCATAGAATAAACCAACTTGCTCCCCCAAAAACACCTTTTTATAGAAATACAAATAAATGGCACAACTTAGAAAACAGTTTATGCGAAAAGCATCAGGAATATTTTGTACATAGTCTACATCAGAACATTGCTGATTGTGTGGAGGGAGGGGGGAGGGGAGGTATTTCTGATAAAGGGTGACAGATGTTTATCTTATGGTAGTATGTACTGTGTCTCGTGGCTGGTGTTTGTGGATAACAATCCCAAAGTTTTTAGCAAGCATAACCCTTTTTGTAATTCTAAAGATATATGCGTAGCTGTATAAGAAAAAAAACCCCACTATTTCAATTGAATCGATTTGATTGAAACAATCGTTAAATGAACACACACACACACACATACACACACACACATATCTGCATATATATATATATATATATATATATATATATATATATATATATATATATATATATATATATATATATATATATATATATATATATATATATATATATATATATATATATATATATATATATGCAGATATGTGTGTGTATATATATATATATATATATATATATATGTGTGTGTATATATATATATATATATATATATATATATATATATATATATATATATATATATATATATATATATATATATATATATAGCTGTTGTCATGGTGATCACTCATTTACTTGGCGCCATCACACCCGCGTTTTGTGTCATGGAAGCTGGAGTGAGAATGCCATGTAGAGAAGCAAATGAATTCTGTAGCAATAACCTAGATACTATGAAAAATTCTGCAATGAATAATGGCTACGATATGACACAGTGATTGCACGATTTAGAGAGCGCTGACGCTGGCCCAGTTGAGGAATATAGCGGAGGGTCCCCCCTGGGTCAGAGGGGTGTAGCTGGGGATGTGTTGACGCGCTGGGATCATCAGACAGAGAGAGTTACCTTCCGTGGGAACCGACACCAGAGGTCGCTGTGGAGCTTCTTAGGCTGAGAGCTAGAGAGGATTTAGTGTCTTTGGGCAAGACGAGTAAGGAACTGGGATCCCACACAGATAGTATCAGCTGCAGCTAGAATTTTGTTCCATCCTATCAGAGCGGAGAAGCTGAGGCAGGCGAGTTTATCAACGCAGCGTGGCGTAGCACGGCCATACCTGGCAGAAACTTGGAGAGAGTGCCAGTGAAAAAGCTTCAGCGACTCTGCACTAAAACTTATCTTCTTATCATCAACTAGGACAGTGGGCCAGCTATCATATAGAGATTCTGTGTCGGCTGGACCCGCTATAATCGATCACGGATCAAAGTTCTACAAGGCTCTCTCCACCTGTGTTGAGAGGCCAGCCGCTTTGGGCCTTGCTTTGTATGTAGGTGGACCATATGCAGATATTAACTTGGCTCCGAGAGAGACTGAGGGCAAGCATGGTTACCAGCGTGGACGATGTGAAAAGCCCGCTGTTCTGGCGGGCGGTGGTGGCTGAGCTCCTGGGGACCATGTTCCTGGTACTTGTCGGGGCCGGGTCGTGCATAGGATGGGAGAAGGAATACACGCCTAGCATCGTGCAGATAGCGCTATGTTTTGGGTTGATCGTCGCCACGATGGTATGGTGTATCGGTCATATCAGCGGCGGCCACGTGAACCCCGCCGTGACCGTCGGCATGCTCATCACGCGTAAGATCAGCGTGGCGAGGGCCTGTCTCTTTATCGTGGCGCAGGTATTCGGAGCTCTCATCGGCGCAGGGCTTCTGAGAGGCGTCACGCCCAGCCAGTACCGAGGCACCCTGGGCTGCACCGTGCCCCATGAACACATAGGACATCAGCAGGCATTCGGTGTGGAGTTCCTCATCACATTCATCCTCGTCTTCACCGTGTTTGCTTCTTGTGACCAGAAGAGAAATGACCTCAAGGGTTCTGCCCCTCTCACTATTGGCCTCTCCGTCACCGTCTGCCATCTCTTTGCGGTAGGTCATTATAATCTTAGGTCAACCCAAAACGGGAAATAACATCCTTTAAAACCAATTCCACATGTATACACACTATACTGTTATGAGAGTCCTGTATACAAAAAACATTTACTGAGCATAACTTCCCCACATTTGTGGAATATCAGTTTATACAAATGTTTATAAGGTATGGTCAAAGTCAAGCCTTTCCTGTACATATCTACAATTTTATAATGGGCATAATAATTGACAGAAATTTGTCCATATATGTGTATGCTACCTACAATTTGCTTAAATGGTTTCTGATGTATCATAGAACACCCTTATATCATATTTGAATGCACTATGACAGATAAAATATGTTAATTTAAAACCATATTTATTTACTTTTTCTCTTTTATTGGGACAAACTAACCCTCTATGCGATGATCATACATACATATTATTTATGTAGGTATAGCAAAACTAGATCAAATATGTTTCTCAGTGAATGATGTTATCTTGGATTGACCTCTCCATTGTAGATATAGAATCATGGATTATAGACATGTGTGTAACCTGCGTTTACTCGTACACATATTTAGATTGGTTCTACTTGATTTCCCGATATATATATATATATATATATATATATATATATATATATATATATATATATATATATATATATATATATATATATATATATTTTATATCAGCGAAGCTATATATATATATATAGAAAGAGATTGTATCAGATATGGGGTTTTTACCAATCTCAGACCTGTCTTTGGGGCATTGACGTACTGTGAGGCATATAAAATACCCCACTCTTCATAGTGCAGCTGCTTAGTCACAGTTACATAAGTAACCTGTACAAGGCCTTTTTGAACAAACATGTCTGAGAAGCATATTTATACAATCAGGCAATAACTATATAAATCACTGCCATCTAGGGTCACATGAAGTAATAAGTGCCCTAGTGGTGGATAATGGCATTAGCGCCATTGATATGAATGTTAGATTTGTGAGGTATGTAAAACAATTTCATTATTAACACCAGATGGCACTCTCCTGTCACACACAATAAGGTATGAGATGGTACCCCATAATGAGGTCTGACAAAAATACCTCCAGTACCTCATATCTGTAACAGCTTCTAATATATATATATATATATATATATATATATATATATATATATATATATATATATATATATATATATATATATATATATATTTGTGTGTGTGTGTGTGTGTTTTGCAGTAATAAAAGAGATATTAATAGATGAACGCTTGACCGCTGCAACCTGAAAGTGAAAACCCTCTATATAAACAACAAATTAAATTCATCACAGAAATCAAGCAATACCTTTTGCCGATCACACGCTTTAATCATACCTGGATTTTACTGGAGTTTCAGAGTATTGTGCGCCAATGCGGACAATGAGATGCTATGGTGTGATATATAGGACACTTTCAGTCCGGTGGTATATCAGATTAACTACTTTCACAAACAAACACACATGACATGACAGTGTTTATCTCAAATACTGTCTGGCATTTTATCTGAAATACATCTTTCCTCATGTGTTTATTCTATCTACTGATCTTCTGGAGAAGGTATTCAGATTCATATCGATAAAACATAAGTAAGCTAGTTAGGCATTGTCAATATTTATGCCAAAGTATTCCAAATTTCCAATATTACTTAACGGAATAGCGGTAATGTCACATAAGTATCGCTAGTAGGAAATTCACTCAGACATTATTTTAGGACGTGCATGAAGAATGCATGTTAATCAAACCAGGAGAGAGAAAATGGCCAACTCTTTTTAATGGAATGGTCTAAATTGTATTTGGTGGGAGCCTGAACATACAAAACTGTTTAATTTAAAATACGAAATAGGAAACAGGAGTATATCAACAGGGTGGATCCAAACACAAAATAAGCGTTAAATTACTTAGCTGACAATTGCCCAAGGCCATTTCACACATATAACAATGAATATCAATTATCGTAATGATTTGTTTGCCGCTCATAAATTGACTGGAATTTTATGGCAAAGCGAGTCCATTCAGTGAACGTTCAATGTGCATGTCACAAAGCGTTGAAACGCATAAGTTGTGTTTGTCAAAAACTGTGAAAAACAATGCAAATGTCTGCTATGGGTCCATCCCATCGTGTGATCCTTGCGTGCCATTTTGCGTAATATTTGGCAACATGGAATTTGATTATTAACAGCGTATCATTGATGATTGAAAAAATGCAAGCTTATATCAAGTGAATAATCGAGAGCACCATTGGCCTTGAAATAATCACTTACTCTCATGTTATAGAATGATGATATTGAGTTCGATAATACTTCAGAACGAGTAAAGGTTTTCAGGTGAAAATGAGTATTGATACCTTTAAAAGCAAAAAGTCGTTTTATTAGCAGTTCATCCATCGTCTGCTTTTGAGAGGTTAAAATATGTTTATAGTTTATTATCTTCTAGCCATACATAATAGTTTATTACTTTCTCAAATGAGGGATCACTGCTATGATATGCACCATGCAGTGAGCCCTGTTAAATCAAGTCGCCATCACGCCAAGGTTCACAGATATATGCTGTGTACCTCTTAACCAGAAAAAAGACCACAACACATACATTTCTTACCGTCTGATGGTGTTTTTTTATAATCTATTTGAAAGCTGTGCTGAATATATTTACGAGATGCCTTCACAGGTGTTTAAATCATAACAACCTCAAACAGGTGCTTGTACAATGTTTACCTTGTTCTTGTTCAAGAGTTTTAAAGAGAAAATATTGAGCTCCACAAATCTGAGCATAATGAATATTTTCATCAGCATTTGATTATCCAACCCAAACATCTAGAGCCAATCGTGTTCAAACTATACAGACACATTTACTCCAACAAACATAGGTACCCATGTCCTTGTCAGATTCATTTTTTCTGTTCCCAACAGGGTATTGGGTTTGTTTACTGAGCCAAAGTAAGAAAGCTGAGGTAGACTGTAAGGATAGATATATGAGTGTCAGAACATGGAGGACAAAGTGATAGGGTGCGTGCATCGTAGTGATGGCCTGGTATCTAATGCTTCATTGCTTGTAACAGTCATTCACCTATTACTCCAAAACTGTACAGCAAACTACCAAGAATGCTGTGGGGGAAAATAAAGAGAAAACTGCCAAGAATGCTGTGGGGGAAAATAAAGAGAAAACTACCAAGAATGCTGTGGGGGAAAATAAAGAGAAAACTACCAAGAATGCTGTGGGGGAAAATAAAGAGAAAACTGCCAAGAATGCTGTGGGGGAAAATAAAGAGAAAACTACCAAGAATGCTGTGGGGGAAAATAAAGAGAAAACTATCAAGAATGCTGTGGGGGAAAATAAAGAGAAAACTACCAAGAATGATGTGGGGGGAAATAAAGAGAAAACTACCAAGAATGCTGTGGGGGGAAAATAAAGAGAAACCTACCAAGAATGCTGTGGCGGAAAATAAAGAGAAAACGACCAAGAATGCTGTGGGGGAAAATAAAGAGAAAACTACCAAGAATGCTGTGGGGGAAAATAAAGAGAAAACTACCAAGAATGATGTGGGGGAAAATAAAGAGAAACCTACCAAGAATGCTGTGGGGGGAAATAAAGAGAAACCTACTAAGAATGCTGTGGGGGGAAATAAAGAGAAACCTACAAAGAATGCTGTGGGGGAAAATAAAGAGAAAACTACCAAGAATGCTTTGGGGGAAAATAAAGAGAAATCTACCAAGAATGCTGTGGGGGAAGATAAAGAGAAACCTACCAAGAATGCTGTGGCGGAAAATAAAGAGAAAACGACCAAGAATGCTGTGGGGAAAAATAAAGATTAAACGACTACCAAGAATGTTGTGGGGGTTAAATAACTTAGATTGAATAAAAAGTTCCTTAAGATGTACGTAAATCGTAGATTTAGCAGGAAACTTTCCACCGATGCTGCTACGTGTGTGATGCACACCTCGTATGTTGATGAAGCACTGACATTTCTACAAGAGAAAGTTTGTTGTTCTTTAGATGCAAACAGGCCGCATTGGCCAGGATTCAAGCCACAAATTGTTACTATCCATCAAAGAAGGGTGGGTATGTCATTTTGTGTTGTGGTTGAAGATTACAGGCCGAGCTGAGAACCACTTTAGAAAACACTATCAGCTCTTTCCACAACCTACCTGTGTACCACGTACATAAGCTCAAAGGCCTATTTGTTTTTATATGTTGTTTTCTAGCAGTTGAGTATTATTATTACGACATTGTCATGACTGTCACATGTTCTATTAGAAAACCTTGATATTTATAACTAAAAATCGTTAAACGATCGCAATAATCAGTAGTAACTGAACCCAGGCATTGTTTTGTGCAGAAATACACTATATTATTAAGGGGATAACAAATTTCTATCTGTTGCCATCTAAAATTCAAAAACCTCTGACAAAATCTTACAGAATACGTTCAATACAGTTGGTTTAAAATGACAAATGTAATTCCCGTTTCATGTTTTTCTTTCTTGCTGAATGGGTCACTTTGTGCGGAAGCCGAATGCTATTGATACTCAAGTGTAATCTGAATGCTACTAAATTGTTCACAATTCATACTGGGTCAATTGCTAGTACACGCGATACAGGAAATATCGGAATTTATACCATATTTATCAGTTAGGTAATGGATCAGCCAAAACCCTTTCCATGGCATTTTGACATGACCTATCTGACCTTCCTTGATGGTGGTGGTCGGATCACAATTAGAATAGAATACAAGATTTCCTTAATAGAATACATTGGGAGACTATTTATAACAATTGCAATAGATGGCAGATTATCATTAAAAAATAGCGGACATAGTATTCTTTGAGATTGCAGTGTCTTGCGGAATATCCTTAACAGTTACAGTATTGGACAGAATAAATCTTATCACAACTTCACACCTGTTACTAACACAATAGGTGTGAATACTATGGCCGTTTTGTCCCATTAACCTTTTAATCCCCACCACTATTTCTTGCTCCAGCGTCAGCATCTTTAAAGTTAGCTCAGGTATATTCTCTTATAAAAACAAGTGATGAAGTTTCCAACCTTTATCCTTTAATGCTATGAAGCGTTTTTGTCAGGTTATTTTTTACATACACACTATATATATATTAAGGGACAAAAGCACATTCACAAATATATTTTTTGTTTAATATCTTTTCACTGCCGGAAGGCCACATGGAGTGTTCCCCTTTATATTTTGTATGAATCCTCTTTTATTTTCTATATGCTTTTCTAAGCAAAAGTTTTGTTACTTTTTTTGAAAGACTGCGGGACAGTCATTTACTTGTCATAACGTCTTTGTAGTATATTTAGGATCCATATAGTGAAATCATTTCACGTAAACCTGGAATATGATTTTTTTTTCAATGTTTGGATATTTAACCTTATCCTTCACTCCAACACAAGGATACCTGTATCGCACATGAAGTTTTTGTTACCTAAAAGAAAAAATATATAAAAAATCTTTATTTACCCATGAAATTAGAATTCTCAGCACAACACCATGTAACGCTATACACGGGTACGCAATGATGATTTCAATGTTCTGATCTAACTTGTTGTCAAAATTAGACCCAGATCTGTGACAAAACTCAGAGCCCCAGTAATGCTTGAATATCATATTTGAATTCTTTACACTATGTAAAATACACAGGTCACCTAGTTTTCACAAGTGATCTCATTGAATTATACAGCGAATCTATTCACAGTGTTACTGATTGCATGTTATCATGTGGGAGGGTACTCCAAGTTTAACTGACTGATAGAAATAAGTGCGCACATTTATGGAGGTGATATTTGATACATTTAGATATCATGAAGTCAAGTGTTGAAGCTTTTTTACATTAAACAGATTGTTATATACAAAATATATCTCACAAAGGCGTATGTTCATTTGATAAAGGATCCAATGTATTTGTCATAAGACGTATGTTCATCTGATAAAGATCCATGAAGTCACATGTTCATTTTGTAAAGGACACAATGTACATGTCACATACAAATACGTTCATTGGGTCTTGCATATGCATGGGCACGAACCTAAATAATCTTAAGATATATGATAAGCAAATCGAGCTACAATGAAAACTGTTTACATTACTAATGTAATCCATATTTCACGTAGGTGGTCTATTATATACATCAGCTTACATGCAAAGCTCAAAACAGATTCATCTGTCTCATGACTTTCTATCACATTGAACACTTGATTTAAACTATGAACATGAATAATCAGTTTCCATACATTACATTTTCCATAAATGGATATGGTACGTGCTTAGATTATCACTTTACATATTGAAAAGGGTTAGTTTACTGTCCTAGTCAGCATAGTTAGATTTAATCAATACCTCATAAGTTATGAGGTATTGATTTAATGTATATCCTCATGGATTGAATGTACGTTTTTGACAGCTCATGAATAAAGATAAGTCAATATATGACAAAGGACAATATTTTATATTGCATAAAATGCATTGTAAAACCCATACATGCAATTTTATTTTGTAATTAACGCAAACTGACATGATTTAATTTCCATATGTCCACTATCTCGTATGAAAACACGGTCCTGAGTTTGTGGCAGTAAATCTTCCAGGTTTGGTGAGACACACAGATGAACAATCCCAAGATAGGAGGTGACTGGATGACCCACAGCGATATGCGAGAATAATAGACTATGAAGAATGTGAGGTCAGGGTGGCAGAGTCATGAAGGTCAATGGGATGAGTGACCCATGACAGTTCCAGAATAGAGAAACACGGTGACATGTGGTGTGGCATTGTCACACCTTTTATACGATCTTGGCAAGATATATGTAACTTCGGACCAGCTAAAGAAAACATGTATACATCCTACATTGATGAGAGTATAAAGAGTATTATGTATTTTTGTTGGGTAAACATTTTGCCATGTGCTATAGTATTCGGTTAGGTCGACAAATATCAAATATCAAATCAGCAAGATCATCATGTGGAGGGTGTCCAAAATAACACCAAGTATTTATGAAACATCCTATATTTTTGTTTGATAAAAGTGCTTAAAGATAGCATCTTATGTCAGTTAGGGAAATGTTTAAGGGGATGGGCGGGTAAATACATAATAGAATGACACAAGCGATGGAGTAGCTGAGATGGTATTCTCCATTATACACACCCCCTGTCCTGACGAAACACTTGATAGCATGGGGGGATGTTCTCTGCAGCCCATTGCTCATTTGTCTTGCTAACCTTTGACTCCATCACTGCATTTTCCATTTTTTAAAATAAATTCTTGGTTTTAAACAGAGACCTGCCAGAATTTTGTATTCATTAAAACGTCAATTACGTATATAGATACATATAAAAAGGCGTGGAAATTCATTCCATTTTAGATTTTGGTGATAATTGAATGCCTTTAATTTATGCAATATACCAAAAAATGTCATAATATATTCAATAAAACCACCATAAAAATCGTTTACATTAGTAAGTGACAAGTAGAAATGCTGAAAAACAATTAATCAAATGTTATGAAGTAGAGCAATATATTTTGGTAGAGCAATATATTTTGGTAAAAATACTCCACATATTTGACAAGGGCTTCAGGTTTGACAGGATGAGGTAGGACAACAAGTCCATACAAAAAATGACATTGTTCCAACTGCATACCGCTCATTTACAGGGGCCCCCATAGGGGGGGTATGAAAAACCCAATAATCCCCCTTTTTTTACCTAAAAATCCAAAAATCCTTATCTTTTGTAGCCAAAAATCCTTAAATATTTTTCCCCTCAAATCTAAAAATCCAAAAGTATAAAACAAAAAATCCTAAAATATGTTTACATTTAGTACAAATTTATTTGGCAATGAATTACATAACATGCATGATATAACATGATATTTAGTGTTTCACACAGGTCATGCCACATTACAAAATGTACTTGCAGAGTCCACTTGAGCCCACAGAGTTTGAAATTAACAGTAATCTCACTGTTATAGTGATACAGAGACACCCAATCCTTTTGAACATATTCAAAATTAGTAAAAAAAAGTAATCTGTGTCTTTCCTTTTTTTTGAAACTCTTTTAGGCCTAGTGGCCCTTGTGTCACTAGTAAATGACAACTGAGATAATTCCTCACTAATTAACTCTTGCTGCTCATTGGGTGTCTCCGTATCACCCTGATCCTTATTTCTGATGGTGGGGACCATAGAGTGTCACACAAATATTTATCACAAATATCATGAAACTCATATCTAAATCATTAATTGTTTGAATTAATAATCCTTTATTACTGAAAAATCCTAAAATCCAATTATCTTATTAAAAATCCATTAATCCTAAACACTTTCCTCAAAATCCAAAAATCCCAGATATTTCACCCCAAAAATCCAATAATCCCTCTTTTTTAGGCCAAAAATCCAATAATCCTAAAACCCTATGGGGGCCCATTTACAGGTGTTGATAAATGCACGTATGATATCGATATTCCAGGAGGTCAAATATGTGCAGCTGCTCATGTGGTATGCTGTGTTGTGGTTTGAAGTGTACACACAGAAAATGACTGTTTTCCTCAGCAAAACCGATATCCCACAATAATGCAAACAAAATAATATATAGGTCAGTGACAGCTGGCATCGAATCTCCAAAGATACAGCTAAAAATAACACAAAAGATCATTAACATATCCAGGGTTCTAGACATTATTAGTATTGACTTAAAATCTTAAAAAATGCATTTTTCAATTAGTAATTTGTAAACAGTTTGATGCAACTATACCAACGATTTAACTAATGTATATTAGATTCCCATAGCATATTGAAATATTTGAGTAATGATGTTGCGAAAATACCACTCTAAATAGCAAATAATGGGATACTGAAATACTCATAGTGAGATCACTGCAGACAAGAGTGCAGACAACTGACAGAGTTATATTATAAGTAATCTATTTTGGTGAGCAGAAGACGCCAATCCAGATTTGAGAAGTCTTGAACTTGTTATTGAAGTACTTTTCTAAATATCACTTTTGCTTATATAACAGGGTGTGGCTGAGATCATATATCAGACTTCAGAGTCTGAATATCAAAAGCAAAAATAAAGGTTAAATTGAAACATCCCTTTTATCTGAAAATACACAACCATCATCGTATACAGTACATCTCGGTAAATTGGTAATCCATATTCCATGAAAGATTATTCATGATAATGACACATTTTATAAATATGAATGATACCATAGTGAACAAGATTGATTCATATGTAGGGCATACAAGTGTCTTGATTGAAAGATAAGTTAAAATATTGAACAGGATAGGAGTTACTACAGTAGTTCAAAGGGAAGATACGCAGTTGAGTACAACATAAGTTGTCCTTTTTGCATATTATCAATAAGTTGGTGTCCTTTTAGTAGCCTACCATGAAGCTTTCAAGATGGATCTCAACCAACTGTCGGAACAGTTTATCATGTAAACAGAACATCTCCTCTGTTTTTTATTGTTTTTACATGGCCCTATCTTTCGCTGTTATTATTCACATAACAATAGTTATGTACCATTGAAAAGACATTAATAATTCAGGGTAGTCAGAAATGAGTGATCCACATGTATGTCTGAAGTTTGGCAATTGATTTTTCATTTCACCTGTATAATAAATATATCAAAATGTATTAAGTGTTTATACCCTACCTCTGCTCACCATGCTTGTTACAATTGCAAATTTATTATTTAATTTTACCTGTGAGCATTTCTAGAATTCAAGCTAAAACTAATTCTGACCAGCGTTATATATATCCATTGTCCACATCTACAGACATGTATGAATAAACACAGATGTAACAAAGGCTTAGATATATATGTGGGGAGGACTTACAGGAGAAAAACCAACACAAGATCCTTTGAAAGTATGCTCACTGACAAGCCAGCTGAACATATTGATGCGAAAGGTGTTGAGGTTTGAAGGTCAGGGGGAGCAACCGCTCCACATTATAGCGCATGTGTTTTGGTTCCATTGCCTAGTTAGAGTGTGCCAGAAGATGGTTAGGCTTGACACAATGATTTATCTCCCCTGGGGTATGGTACATATCATATATCACACATATGATCATAAGGGTAGGGCTCCATCAGTAGTTTGTCATTTTATCTCGCTGCGCATGATAAACTGGACAACAGAGGGCGCTTCAGATACGTGCTCAATAAATGATAAAAGGGGCATAAACAGCCAAGTTGTAGCTCATTAAAATATCCCGAATACACTCCACATGCTCTATGCTGGTACTCAGAGCAGGCTGAAGTCGATAGGAATCATCAAAGGACTGTTATAATGGGTTATGCAGAGGTATTTAGGACATAATACTCACATGATCTGACATTTTAGAATAGCTCACATTTGAAATCATTTTTGATAGGATCAACCTTGTGTAATAAGAAAGTGTCTTGGTTACTTGAGCACCCCATGGCTACAGATGGGGCAATATATGATATCTGCAACTCCTCACCCTTGAATGCTTCCACCCTGCTACTTTGAAGCCCACCTACATACCTCGGGACATGTGCAGAACTGGGGCAACCCCATTCCGTATGCTTCCCCTTGATTGATGTCCTTGCTTGTTGTTTGGCCCTGGATGGTGATAAAAACTAAAATTACATTCGTGATCGTTCATGTGATTAATGCGTTATATATTTTTGCCATAGGCCATTGTCAAATAAAATGATTTGAAAAAATACAATTGTAAATGATCCTGGGTTATATTGAAAATGTAAAATGCATATTTTTTGTTTCGTCACAGAATGTAATATATAGTCACATGCCTGTGTTAGCACAAATATCATCAGCTTTTTCATATATCCGTTTAAAGTCGATTGCTCTGTCATATATGAAAATTGATAGAAAGATATGGATTTCTATATTTTTACCAAAAATGTATTTGAAAAAAAAGTTTTTTCCTCAATATTTAATGTAAAATGCTAGGTTCATTTATTTAAAAAAAAATCAAAATGGTAAACCTTGTTGTTGTCCTATTCATAGGAAGTGCATATTATTAATGAGTTATGTAGATTTGTTTAAATTTTTTGTAAGGATTTTATATATATTTGCCTTGTTGGTAGTATCCTTCTTGCGGGGATGATAATATATAACCAGAACGTGACGTGAATACACAGAGTAAATCTGTAACTAGACTTGCAATTTAAAGTACTGGATCTACAGTGGTATGCTTGCCAATCCGTAAATTTCAAAGGCTGCAATAGGAAATATATATCCTTACTCAAAACCACAATAATTGGTTTGTATGATTGTTACCACTTTTCTTTGAGAGGTACGATACAATCAGAAACATGAGAGCAGCCGAATGTGGCCACTTTCAATAAGGTCCCTCACCCTTGTCAGGAGAGCGATTAGGAGGGGTGAATGCTGCCATGAATCTCGTTAACTGTAATAATCAGGTGCGGTAATTGCATTCTAGACGTGATTTTGGGACCAGAATAATAGTGCAAATCTAAAACCTAAGATTGATAGATAATAAATATAAGATGATAGTTGATATTTAGGCCGTGACAGGTATTCTTCTCTTGAAAAGTGTAAATATATAAAGTATTTGGCTGAAATAACCATTCACTGAAAAGTCTGAATATCTTGGATCCTGGTGTCAAAATGACTTGTTCTTTGATGGAATTATATTCAGATTAATTAATATCTTTACTTCTGTGAATTTTTCTATGATACATTAAAACAACTTCAGAATATAAATTATTGGTTCATATATAAAAACACAAATTACCACAGCAAACATATGTTTTATTCATGATATATAGAAATATTTACATTTTTACTGTAGCATTTCAAAATCCATCTTTTTGTACATAACATAGGTAATCTTTGAATAATATTTGAGAAGCTGTAATATTGCATATGTCAATAGCGCAGTATTTGGGAGGTTCACGGCCGCATTAAGTGGGTGAAAGTAATAGTTGTGGAGAGGTATAGGGTTTCACAGAGATATATTGGCTTGCACTGAACCAATCATCCTGCCTGGTAGTGCATTAAGTGTTAGTATTGCCCCAGTCACAGAGTTACACTTGGTGCCAACCGCCCTTGTTTAATGAGCACATAAATTAGAGTTTAAATGAAAAGTCTTGATCGTTGTTAAATATGCAAGGGTGAGAGGGTTAACAGGAAAGGTCACCAGAATCACACTTCAGGGTTAAGTGTACACCTGACTAATTGACACTTCCCAAAGGAAATAAAAAAGATATAAAAAAACATTGCTAATTAAATTCCAGACAAAAAGTTAATTACCTTTGATATAATTATATAATTAAGCAAAATTTGTAACTTGAAACTATAACTGTATGGTATTTAGTGGATTTAACTCCTCAAGTATCTATGATTTATAAATCTTATATACTGTATAAATCTTATATACTGTATAAATATTATATACTATAAAATCGTAGAGACAGTTTATCCCAACAAATATGGGCCTCTGATGAACCAGATTTACTTGAGATATGACGTCAGTGTCGCGGGCTGAAGTCGTTGACATCAACTCCGGGCTAATTAGTATGTCAGAGTAGGCCCGGGCGCTCAGGGGACATGTACTTGTGAGGTCCTTCTTCTGGAGCAAGTGTTCACCGTGTATATATTGTTTATCCGCCTGAGGGCTTTGTTGGTAATGCATCATATATAGCTGCCAATCATACATCACACTTACCTGATACTTGATACAATTCAATGAAGAATGGCTGCATGAAACTTCATTGTGATAATAATGTATTCCAACCCATGGCCAATTACAGAATATTTACATGTATTTTATGTACCACTATTCCTATTGTTATGAACAATAATAATAGCAAATGTTGATTTGAATATATCATCATGTTCAAATCATTGTGTGTTTGGTTTTCTACCAAAATATATAACCTGCTGAGCTTTGTCTAACTTTCTATATCAATAAAGGAATGACACAGGCAGTTTTTGGGTATTGGTAACTCACATTTGCCAACATTGACGATAAACCTAAGATTCTTGAACAGGGACGGTGATACAGTTCACCATTTCAGAGAACCCATACTTGCATAAGAGTTGTGGAACAGCCTGAACTGAATTGTATCAAGTTCTAAATAATGAACAATATTTTGGGATCAAAATCGGTGTGTGTTTAACACCAAATTTGAACCCAAAGTATTGTATGAATGATTATAACGCCAATTTCTGGTTCACGTTTTTGAGCACGATATGCAACGCCAATATTTCAGGGTCAAAATCGGTGTTCAACACTGATATTGAGTTAAAACCAGGAAAATATCATGTAATGCACACATTATTCACAATTTATTTAAAAATATTATAACTAAATCTCATAAAAAGTTTTCATTTCTGATGTAATTCAATAATTATTGAATCCCACTTGACGTCCACAGTTGATAATATTGTGTGTTAAAGCGGGGTATATTATAACACATATTATATACATTATAATGCTTGAAGAACACTGGCGTGTTAGTACGGGCCTTATCTGCCCTGCAAGTACAGATCTATGAAAAACTATTGATCACATATATCTCATTCACACGTTACACAACTAAAGGACCAATCATGTAAGTCTTAATACCAAACAGAAAGTCAAGAATAAGCCAACTCCCTTAAGGTGCAGCTGAAAATCTAAAACCATTTATGAGTCAATATTCACATTACCCTTCACGTGACTAAGTGATGACATCAACTATTATTACATTGTATTGAAAATGATTTAGAATACACTTATAGCAATGATTTAAATTATTCTGAGATCGAGGGAACCAGAAGGAGAATCTTTAGAAATCATCAGAGGAATCTTTGGTAGATTCCGCCCTGAATGTTAGTATATTCCAAAGTTCTAAAACGAAGACTATTTGCTTTACATGACGTGTTATTCCCTTATGAGAAAATACCAACTTTGAAAAAAAAGGTCCTTGGTGTGAAACCAGCGTGGGAGGTTAAAGGGTTGGAACACACACACACACACTCACGTGTGAATCGTCGTAATACCTGTACCTATTTTTCACAAAAACTTAATCAGTCTGATGGTGAGGTGAACAAGTAAATATAATATATAAAGGAATCAAAAATGTGGCATGGCAGGAAATTAATGAGACAACTGCTTCCTTCAAAATGTGAATTATATATAAATATTTAAAGGTTAAAAATGTGAATATAATCATTGTACCAAAATCATTTGATTTTACTTTTAGAAATAATGACTAAGTTACAAAATGCATTATCATTATCATAATACTTATATAGACCAAATATTCTGCAAACACTTATCAATCATATCACATTAAGGTCTATAATCCACAATCAGTTTGAAGCATCTGGAGAGAACTTGTGGTCTCGTGTGGTCTCGTGCATTTACGTAACTGCCTTCGGCACACATGGCGAACAAACTCGTTTGCGTGAGATTTTTAAATACCAAAATCTTTTAGTGATAATTCATATTTTATGCCATGATTATATCTAAAATGTCCCAAAAAAGCTTGATTATTCTTTGGATGGCATTAAATAAAGAAAATATAAATACTTCATACAAGTGGCCAGCTGCAAAAACTGGTTCAATTTAAATAATAAAAATTTAAGACTAGCAGGTTAAGTTTACTTTTTCTGTGCTAAATTAACAAATAACATTACTTTGAACACATTTAAGCCAAAAAACATAAGTCTGTCCCAGTTTTTCATTGTGGATTATAGACCTTAATATCTCATCATTGTGGGTAGCATATTTTGTTTTTTCTCCACATTTTATCACCTGTGTAGTGTGGTCCATGGTGCTTAAGCCAAAGGGAAAATCATATTAGGTGAATCTTTTTCCTTAACCCTGGATTTGCCTTAATATTTCATTATGTGAAACATGAAAGAGAACTGAATATAAATACATGTGTATGTATTCCACGGAAATAGAATTGATCTATAAACAAGAGAAGCATATGGGTTGCCAATATAATTGATACATACATTTTATAAATTCCATGTAATCACCCCCAACCGCACTCATGTGGTAAAAAGAATGCAGTACGGTGCAAACCAGGTCGATTACTTGGGTTTCGTTACAGGATACTCGAATAAGCATGTAAAAGAACATGACAAGAATTTGCTTAAAGAGGAATAGCGTTCACTTGTTATTTCTTTGATAAAGTGGACTTATACCAAATGTTAACTGCATGAAATATAAATACAAATATACGTGAAGGACAGACTGGCTAATACTATTCCCACTTAAGTCTTTGCGATAAAAGATACACAGTGGTATAATGCCGATACTGTTTTATATCTCCACGCTTTGAGTTGTAATTTAAGATAAACATTGGACAAGTGATCACTACAAATATTTACTCATACCTGAAGGTTATTTAGTTTTGTAGACAATCTTATACTGTGTATTATTCTGTAGCACTTAAAACATAAAGATAACGATGTGCTATTCTTAGGCAAATTGGTAGCACTCTACAGTCCTAAATACTGATAAATTCTTATAACACTTCCACATAATTATGTTGTTATAACAATAAAGAACATTCATTTTAATGGAGACGTTCCCCTTGCCTTGGATGTAAAGTATTTTTTTCTATCATGAACATAAAGTTAATGTATAATAAACAAATTTGAATGTATGATAAGAATAATATTCAGGATTTTGATTTCATCAAATCAATTTATATATTGTTTTGTAATTGCAGATCAAATATACTGGGTCTAGTATGAACCCAGCCAGAAGTTTCGGACCTGCTGCTGTTGCAGGAATATGGGAAGAGCACTGGGTAAGTTGGACAATAAATAAAACATACCATAGAAATTAAATATATAGAAATTTTCACTGCTTGAATGGGCCATGGTGCCATCTGGTGTGTAAATATTCATCACACGTGCGAAATTTTGAAACATGCACACTTGGCTCATAGTATCTGACTGATTTGTCATTAAAATTGAATAATGAGAAATATGAGAATAAATTCAATCATTTATTTTAGTTCAATAAATTATTGAATGTATTTATTTATTTTTTAATTGGTATGTTTACTTCATATAAATGTGCTGAATTTGATGTGTGGAGTATAATCATGATTTGTCTGATTCTTGTATGCTGTTTGTCAGGTGTACTGGTGCGGCCCCCTGCTGGGAGCTGTCATCGCAGCCCTCGCCTATGACATCATCTTCTCTGCTAACTCCTCTATGAACAAGGCTCGTGGCTATCTGTTGGCTGCTGACTACGACCCTGAATCCTACCAGGAGAACCCTGAGCCCAGGGTCAGTATCAATTACTCATTTCCGATTGTAATTGTGGCTTTTGCATATTATTTCCGTGCCTCCAGCAATTCACTGTGCCGTGCCGTAACACTTGACCTCATACCCATTCATATCAATGTATTTCTATCCATTTCGATCAATCAGGTTTTGGTCAAAATATTTACAAGCGGTCTAAAAGCATACAAAAAAATTTGAATCGTTTAATCGTTTAATGCATGCCCTGGGAAGGCGAAAGGTTTTGATAAATTAATTTGTATCCACCAGGTGGTGCTCGATGAGCGTGGAGTATGACAACGAACCTCTCAGCGCCCTCTCCTGGAGTCCACGCGCCTGAACAGCACAGTTGATGCAACACAAGGGGGCGATGCTAGTGACGAGGTCAACTTGCCTTCATTATTAAATCTCAGTTTTTCCTACTGATACAGATATTAATGCCCCACCTGTTTTGTTTTTTAATGAAAAAGTTTTTTTTAATTAATTTTTAATGGTTTTCTTTAACAGCATGATGTTTCATTTCTTCCTGGTTTTACTTATTACTAGATGTGCATATCTTAAATTAAATTAAAAAGTTAACGCCATTAATATTTGTATTTAGAAATATCAAGACTATAGTTAATTAAAGAAGAGGATTTGTGTATGTTTTGGATCAATAAGATGTAAGATTATGTCCGACAGGTGGAGCTGACAGAGATCACCACTGCAGACAAGGACAACACACATAAAGATGACAAATCTGAGAAAGAAATGGTTGTTGATGATGAGAAAAGAGAAGAAAAGAAGGATGAGGGGAGGGAAAAGAAATCTGAGAGTGAAGCAGATGAACCTTCTGAAAATACACCTATGCTTGGAGAGGACAAAACAACAAAATAAGCGAGAACAATCCATACCATATTGTGGAAAATTATTTTTTATATATGTCAAAAATATTTAAAAAAAAACCCAACTTATTGACTCATATGGAATGTTGAAATAACAAATACCAAATATTATTAAAACATTTGCAAAAGAAGAGAGACAGAAGGATTGTTTTGAGAGGAACATGGACCTGGTACATTTTAAGAAATAATTTTCATAATAAAGATATTACCTAATCAATAAAAACTGGTATTTTCTTCCTGAGGATTATTTTTTCAATGATACCACCAATCATATCACCTTCAAAAATACTGAGAAGAAAATGGTGGTGTGAAAACCTGATTTACTTTGTAAATTATAGTTAACTATGCAATGTATTGTAGATAGATATATCCCCTGTTTTTTTAATATTAGTACTTATTAAATAAATGTTGATATGAATATATTACATATATATCAATTTATCCACTAAAATTAAGAGAATTATTACAAAAACTATACATTAAATCTAGATTTATTATTTAATTTTCACTTCTATAATGTTAATATAAAGGTTCAATGGCAAATGGCATAAATGAATAACTTTAGTTAAAATTAATAAATATCTGCTGTAGATAAAACATTTCACAACTATCTGACATATTGAAGGAGTTGGTATATAGCAGCGTTCCACTGATAACCAGACACAAGATTATCAATGTATAGATATATACTAATGAGACTAATCAAGAATAGGACAAAAACAATGTAAATAGGACAAATGGAATTATGATGATACAGTTTTATATCGTGCCATCTTGATCTTTCTTAATATCTCTATTACCAAAGATCAATATTCGCATGGGACAATCATATTGCTGCCAAAAAAATTAATTTCTCAAAATTGATGCGCACAAATGGAAATATAGCTTAAAAAAAAGATAAATGATGCAAAATAAAACATTGACGTTTTGAAAACTAAAAAGAACATTTTAATGAAATATCCTCATATCCCGAATTTTTATAATTTGCTTGTGAAGAATAATTTTGATATTGTATAAAAATGTATAAATGACATAGTTTTGAACAGCACAAATAGCTTTATTTTAAATAAATCTTTCTTGTTATATTTCAAGGCAGGCAGCAAACCTAATTAATATCAGACCTTGTCTAGTTTTTGTAAATACAATGTCCTCTTCATATTTTGCAATTAAATATATTTTTATCAAAGATTCCAAATTAAGCTACTAACACTATACTTCAAATATAAAATATAAATTTCAAATATGCTTGGTAAATTGACTCCACATATCCAAAGTTGTAGATCTTTACTTGCAGTAATTATACATATATTATCTATATTTTAAAAAGTAAAATTGCATATTCATTTATCTTTTTGTTAATAATCTTGCAGTTTGACCAATCAAAGCTCACAAATGATTTATATTTATCCTGATCACATATGATATATGATCCTTATCACATCTTGATTTTATTTTCATCAATAGTGGAGGTCATTGACCTTGATCATATACATTCATTCAGGAGTCAAATACTACTTGGAGTGCTGGTCTGACGTCAGTTGATGTATAAAAATGTATTAACAGATTCTGCTGCAGATAAAACATTTCATGCATTCAATATGAAAGTAGTAATGCATTCAATATGCAAGTAATTTATTCAATATGAAAGTAATGTATTCAATATGAAAGTAATGCATTCAATATGCAAGTAATGCATTCATCCCCATGTGTCCTCTACGTTGTGGGCATTAGGTTGCTCAGAGTATAGTTCAGATAGAATAAGAAGCAAAGCATTTCTGATTGTATCCATAGGGAGTAAGCGGGTGTAGCTTTAATGACCTATAATATATTAGAATGTAATGATTTGTTTTGAAAATTCATCTTTTTAAAACATGACTGACATGTGAGGTGCAATTTTGTGTTATTATAGAAACGTGGTGCATGCTAATATTTGAAAATAAAAACATTTCAAAACTATTGATTATTTTATCTGTGAGATGAATACCATCCTTTTTAAATTACCATGACGTGTTTTTTTTATTTGAAGAGAAATCACCTTAAAATACATACTTATATAAAAAATGCAAGTGTTCAGATGGAAATGCTTTTACGAGTACTATTTTATGGGTAAATTTATGGAACCTATGAAAGCTGTGAAACTAAGATGGCTGAAAGAAAGTTGAAACAGTCCCAAGCAACATGTAAAAATGCCCT
Source organism: Amphiduros pacificus (assembly GCA_949316495.1). Classification (NCBI taxonomy): domain Eukaryota; kingdom Metazoa; phylum Annelida; class Polychaeta; order Phyllodocida; family Hesionidae; genus Amphiduros; species Amphiduros pacificus. Next base: position 34,190,073 of record OX439001.1, read on the forward strand.
TTTTTAAATTTCGCTTCAAATCATTTCTACTTCAGTGTTGTACGTCAATGTTCATCAGTTCAACCCGATTGGAAGCAGAGATAATCAATTGAGAGAGACATTCATATTAATTAAGATTGAGATCCAGACTTCCATATTTGTTTATTATGACAAAGCTACAGCTTATATCAAATCACACGAGTCCTTTGTCTTCCTAGTCAAAGTCAGATTTAGGAACGACAACCTGTATCCACAACTGCATTAATTTGGTAAACATATCTGAAAAAAAAAAGTTTTTAAAGCATCTTTATGCTATGATATAATGAATTATACATATATAAATTACAAAACATTCATGCACTAATTGATATATTAATTAATAAGATGATATATTTACTGATTCCTGGAAGCACCATTTTGAAATGAACAAAGGGGACATACAGAATGAGTCCTCCCAGCATGACAAGAATAGCATACAGGAACTCTATCTGGGGGGAATTTATGATTGGAGCCACCACTAAATACACAGAAACCAGGCAAACAAAGATCGGCAAAACCAATGGCACCTGAAGTAATAAGTTATCAGAGTCGGAGATAGGGACAATGTACAAAGGTATAAAGAATTATATGTACAAATGTATGTACAAAGGTATAAAAAGCAAATCGTAGATTCAAAAGTATTTAAAACAGGTCGCAGATACCAAGGTATTAAAACGAGTCGTAGATAGGTACAGCATTTGTAAAAAAACAAACAAAAAAAAACAAAAAACAAAAACAAACAGATTTATTGTTGTTTGCAGAAAAATGGAAACAAAGCATTACCTTAAAAGGCCTGGGAGAATCTTTCATTGTGAATCGGAAAATAACCACTGCTGCCATTGTAATCCCATAAAATATCCACTTAGTGAAGCTGAAGAAACTAATTAGTCTGCCAATATCTCCTGGTATAGACATCATTATTGCAAGAATACACTGAAACAGAAAACATAAGGAGATGTATAGTCACTTCTGTACGTGATCATAAAAGCAATAAAAACATTCACTGCTGGGTTAGCAAGGTACTTGTATTTAGTTCATTCACAATCCAGATTAATTTATACACAAAGGCTAGAGAAACAGTGATTTTATCCATAACTGATTTTATATTCTAGTCATGTTTTTGTCATCCCTTCTGTACATAAATGTATATAATATATATGTTTTATGTGTGTTGTCAGTCCTGTATGTAATGTATATTTTTAATGCATGTGTTTTATGTAAGGTCCGCTTTGCTGTAAGAGCTTCCTGGTGAAATAAAGATATTTTGACTTTGACTTGACTTGACTGACAATTGTGGAACAAATTCATTTTTATGACAATTAAGGCATTTACGCACTGCATATGACAGTAACAGAGCCTACACCTCACATCTGTACTATGCTACATTACTTTTAGTATTGATGGTCACAGCAGGTACTCACGGTGAGCATTATTGAGGGAGAAGGGGTATATCTTTTGACATGAATCATGGATAACACTTCTAAGATATGACCTTCCCTCGCTGCTACATGCGTCAATCTGCAATTAATGAACTTTTCAAATATATGTAATGTACCAGCAAAATGCAACTGTATCATAATTAAATTCACCAACCTTCCACCAGAAAATAGTGCGCCATTGGCAGCTCCAAATGTGGACATGGCTACGAAGATAGGCATGATCCAACTGATATCGGGAATGACCGCATCAGCCCATGTCTACAATATTGTATTCATACATTTCTCTGGCATTTCTATGTTTCTTGTTGCACTATGTATAATATCAAGATGTCCAGCTTCTTGTATGAACACAATCAGGAACATGTCTCGCCTTGTTTGCATATACTGAAACCATTCCCATTGGTACAGACATAACATCTCTTTCATATGATAAGACTCATTTGATCGGCTAAAGATCTAGATTTCGAATTCCCTTGATGTTTTACCGCAGATTTAGCATGATCATTCTGTCATAATGTTATAAAAAATACATTCAACATCAAACTTGGTCGTCTCTTATATTCTTGATACTTTTGTTTTCAGCATGTGAAGCTTGGTGAGAAAAAATAATATTTATTTTCAGAAGATATACGGTAGATTTTTTTCTATTTGGCTATGGTAATATGGTAAGGATATAAGGCAGATCACTATAAGAGGTACATGAATATCAAGGGTAAGACGATCAAAAAGAGTAAGACGATCATAAAGAGTAACACGACCATACGTAGTAATGCGACCGTAAAGAGTAATATGACCATAAAGAGAACATGATTTAATGTTAGGAACTGGCCATATTAATCTTTAAGTTTCAGCTTGTTAATAATAGATATTCTGCACAAATATTTATTAACCTTCATATTTTGAAATTTATTTTAATAGAGATAATTATATCACAAAAATAGTTTTGTATCGTACAGCATATTTATAATATTCATGTTTAACTCACAATGACAACTGTAGGTGAAGCCAATAGTTCCGGAACAGACATAACAGTGAAGTATGATACATTGACAAGAAGGTACACAACTATCACCAGTGGCATTCCAATTACAATAGACTTCGGTAAGGTTTTGTCGGAATCCTGGATTTCTTCAGTAATGTAAGTTAAAATAGTCCTATTGAAAACATCATAGAAAAAAGAATTAAAGTTTGGCATATATTGGCATGCAACAAGACAAGCAAAAGCAGCATTAAACATTTAAAAAGTGGTATATATATTTTTGGTTTGAATGTTTGGTGGGAAGGATTGAAAACAGCTCTGTAGATAAATAAATAAAAACAGTTTTAACAGATCAGAAATCTGAAGAAAATATCAACAAATCCGTTTTCTCAAATATTTCCGGAAGATATTATGTCTTTTAGTGATATTTTACCAGATTAACCACTCATTAACATCCAACACCAATTACCAGTCAAACTTTGAATGTTTTGAAGCTGGTTTGAGAATAACGCGGATGCAATACCTCTATTCCATGAGCAAACTACGAATATGGTCAAAACATATTTTCCGTGTATTTCGGATTTTGTTATATTTATAAACTCACCACCCCTCATAAGCCCACATTCCATTGTACAGTCCCAGGGCTATTATTCCAGCATTACTTTCTGTCCCATCAAATCCCGATTCTAATGTTTCCGTATGACCTATAAGTCAAGAAAATTAGTTTCTGCTAAGGAATTATAATTGGTATATTTGGCCAATTAATGTAAAATATAAAGTTACCTTGTGCTATTCTGACAAGTCCACCAATAATTATGATGGTTACAGCCAGGAGTTTTGAAGCAGTGAATATAACTTGGATCCTTGTCGCCAGTTTGACGCTGTAGCAGTTTAACCAGGTAAGGAAACCTGTATAAAACAATATCAAGCTTATTTTGAAAACGATAGGGTCATCATGGTGCATGCGTATCTTTATGTAATTTTAGATCTCTTAATATTTATTCAACTTACATATGATGACAATTGATAACAACTTAGGATAGAGTGTCGGTAAAGGACAACCATCATTCATAAATGGCATCAAAAGGTACTGAGCAGAGGTCAAACAGACAATGGCAAGTCCAGAAGGGCCTGTCATTAGAATTGATGTGAAAGATATCATATATGCCACGAGACCGCCATATGCCACGTTAACATACGTGTATTCTCCGCCAGACTTTGGGATGAGGGTTGCAAGTTCGGCCATTGAAAGTGATCCTGAAAAAATGTATAACACTTTTAAGTTAGTGCAATTCCAGGTAAAGGTTTATCTAACAAACACAATATCACTCATGTAAGATTTATGCAAGCCTCCTTGACTTAAATCTAGTGTAAATATATGTAAGCATGACTTTGGTGGGGCTGCATATCGCTCAAATGTTGAATGCTGAATGAGGATTAACGGCATTTCTCCAGATTCTTTAACGTAACCTCGGGCCTAAAATAGGAATATCTGTTGTATCATTCTTGTTTGACCTATTAACAAATCATATTATTGTGGAACTGATGAACACTGTATATGAATTTAAAACAAGAGAAATAAGTATGAAAACTGTTTGCTGTGCTAATATTGTGGACACTTTCGAGTGGATTCTATTTCCAAGAACTGGTAAAAACGGTTGTCAAAACAAATAAAACACAAGTAGTCCACTTCCAACATACCACAAGGGACAAAATCTATTGGGTAGTCTCATTAAGAAATGATATTTTATCTGTTATAGGCTTATGGTAGCGTGCAATGGGAAATTAGGGACTGTGTTTCACTGATGTAATGTGATGTCATATATAACCATAGAAAAAATAGCAATAGCAAAATAAAAACAGAAAAATTGATGATCAACTTTAATTTGTAAATTAAAGTGTTTATTATTTTAATATTATATAAATGAGACAGAGGAATACCTTTGGGAGGTAACAAAATATAGTTTTATACAAGTGATGGATGTTCCGCTAATATCTATCAGTGAAAGAGACCAAGGGTTTTCTTGAATATTCTAAACCAAACAGATAGCACAGTGATCAGGAATGACCTACCTTATAGTATCAATATGAGGTAAATTCTGAATGATACATAATACTCACCAAATGTTGCAATCAATCCACATATTGTCCAGTTGATTAAACCTAAACCAATGGAACCAGACCCTTCTAGAACTCCTGTAGGCGATATGAAAATTCCTGAGCCTAAATACATAACAATAAAATATTTGACTTATAAAGATAAATTCATGCAACAAGAAAGGAGTAATTACACTATATAATTTACTACCTTTGATTTGAACGGCAAATTAATAAATATTCTAATCAAAATAATAAAATAATATTTAAATAAATAACAAAGAAATAATGAATTCTATGTATAGATAGTGATGTATATTTAATCGAATATCCTGTACTATGTCAATGGAATATATTGCATGCGCAGATATAAAATCAATATTTACCTATTATGGAACCAACTATGAAAGAAATACTAGACAGAAGTCCAACACTTCTTTTGAGCTTAATTTCAGATTGAGCATCTGTGTCTGATCTTGAAATATTGGCTGTGCTGGTTTGTAGTTGTCCACCATGTTTTGTAATGTCCTTTACGCCCTGGCCTATATGTGAAGAATTAATATTCATTTTATCCACATTTATACCACATATGACACCAGAGATTAAATCACACATTATACCAGAGATTAAATCACACATTATACCAGAGAGGAAGTCACATATTATACCAGAGAGGAAGTCATATATTATACCAGAGAGGAAGTCACACATTATACCAGAGAGGAAGTCACACATTATACCAGAGAGGAAGTCACATATTATACCATAGAGGAAGTCACACATTATACCAGAGAGGAAGTCACAAATTATACCAGAGAGGAAGTCACATATTATACCAGAGAGGAAGTCAAACATTATACCAGAGAGGAAGTCACAAATTATACCAGAGAGGAAGTCACACATTATACCAGAGAGGAAGTCAAACATTATACCAGAGAGGAAGTCACATATTATACCAGAAAGGAAGTCACATATTATACCAGAGAGGAAGTCAAACATTATACCAGAGAGGAAGTCACACATTATACCAGAGAGGAAGTCAAACATTATACCAGAGAGGAAGTCACACATTATGCCAGAGAGGAAGTCACATATTATACCAGAGAGGAAGTTACACATTATACCAGAGAGGAAGTCAAACATTATACCAGAGAGGAAGTCACACATTATGCCAGAGAGGAAGTCACATATTATACCAGAGAGGAAGTCACACATTATACCAGAGAGGAAGTCACATATTATACCATAGATGAAGTCACACATTATACCAGAAAGGAAGTCACACATTATACCAGAGAGGAAGTCACATATTATACCAGAGAGGAAGTCACATATTATACCAGAGAGGAAGTCACAAATTATACCAGAGAGGAAGTCACACATTATACCAGAGAGGAAGTCAAACATTATACCAGAGAGGAAGTCAAACATTATACCAGAGAGGAAGTCACACATTATACCAGAGAGGAAGTCACAAATAATACCAGAGAGGAAGTCAAACATTATACCAGAGAGAAAGTCACACATTATACCAGAGAGGAAGTCACACATTATACCAGAGAGAAGGTCACACATTATACCAGAGAGGAAGTCACACATTATACCAGAGAGGAAGTCACACATTATACCAGGGAGGAAGTCACACATTATACCAGAGAGGAAGTCACATATTATACCAGAGAGGAAGTCACATATTATACCAGAAAGGAAGTCACACATTATACCAGAGAGGAAGTCACACATTATGCCAGAGAGGAAGTCACATATTATACCAGAGAGGAAGTCACATATTATACCAGAGAGGAAGTCACACATTATGCCAGAGAGGAAATCATATATTAAACCAGAGAGGAAGTCACACATTATGCCAGAGAGGAAGTCACACATTATACCAGAGAGGAAGTCATATATTATATGAGAGAGGAAGTCACATATTATACCAGAGAGGAAGTCACACATTATACCAGAGAGGAAGTCATACCAGAGAGGAAGTCATACCAGAGAGGAAGTCACACATTATACCAGGGAGGAAGTCATATATTATACCAGAGAGGAAGTCACACATTTTACCAGAGAGGAAGTCACACATTTTACAAGAGATGAAGTTACACATTATACCAGAGAGGATGTCACACATTATACCAGAGAGGAAGTCACACATTATACCAGAGAGGAAGTCATATATCAAGCCAGAGAGGAAGTCACACATTATACCAGAGAGGAAGTCACACATTATATCAGAGAGGAAGTCACACATTATACCAGAGAGGAAGTCACACAATATACCAGAGAGGAAGTCACATATCATGCCAGAGAGGAAGTCACATATGATACCAGAGAGGAGGTCACATATTATGCCCAGTCACACAACATGTATATGGTTCCTTCAATAGTTGTTTCTGCATATAGAGTGATATGATATGGACTAAACATTTGCCTAAGTACGTCACATTGTTAATATTGCAAAATCAAACAAATAAGTACTTGCACAAATATTTTATATACAAACGTACACAATTACTTTCTTACCATTCATTGTGAATCCCTTCCTCTCTATTGTCAGCAATGAGAAAGAACTGCACGGATAAGCTAAAACAATTTTAGTACTGGAATTTTAAGTATTTTTGTATACAATGGCAATTCCTCATCATTATTCCATTAATACAAAAGATATATCTTTTGCATAAGATACTCGGACAAACAGCCAAGTGAAATTGAATAGGGAAATCATTAAGGACAATAAATTCAAAGGACAATACAATGATTACATAAATTACTTTGTGTTTGCTATCTTTTCAAGAGATGTCAAGCCTCTTAATTTTAATCTATGAACTGATAATATTAAAATCTATCAGGTTAAGTGATGAACAACTGAAAAATGTAACCAGAAAGTCTTTGCTAGAGAGAGAGAGAGAGTGAGAGAGAGACAGACAGACAGACCACATAATATAATTGCAATTGACAATTGACCTTCAGGAATCAATGGTAACAGAGAGGCATGAAACCTGCCTCATCAGCTGCATGAACAAGTAAATTCTGCAGCAATACATTCCTTTATTTGCATTAAAGCACATAGTCCTTAATATAATAAATGCTCAGAATATTCATGATTTGTTATAGGTATAAGCCGAACAGTTTTGATTTGTATCTTACCTATTCCTGGTAGAGCATTTTTGAAATAAAAATTGGCACAAAGATGAACCAGAGAGGAGGTCACCCAGCATGAATATAGCTGCATATAGGGATTCTTTTTGAGGATCATTAATGATTGGTGCCACGACCAGGAACTGTGGGACACATCTAATGATCATACGTGAGAACGCCGAATACATTGACATTTCATGAACGATATCATAGACAATATAGATGACGCATAAAAGTGACAATACGCATGCTCATCAGTCATATCACACCCTAGATGACTACTGATGCAAGGAGGATCAAACACCAATCGGGGATAAGCAGAATAGGTCAACTACATTATGGATCCAGAGGTGTGCCTACTTAATGGACCAAAACTGATTCTTGGCGCACAGTCTAAGATAATGCCAACCGGCATTATCTTAGACTTGGCCACCGGTCTATGAGAGTTCCTAGCAGTATCCCACTTACGGGTAACTCACTCATGTCATGCCTAGTCTAATCTGCTTTATGTATATTTGTTGTACACCCCAATAAAAGTGACCATTGTACACTGCATATATCTGACTCTGCAGTGATTCTTGCACTCCCACATAGGCATGTTATGCCTCAGTCACATTTGCGCCGATTTCAGTAAAGATGCCCGGCCGATGGGTATTTTTTACAAAATCGGCAGGCAGTTCAGATTGCCGTGCAGGCACCGGGAGATCATCGGCCACAATTGGGCATCTTTAAGACGTCGGGCGGGTCATCGGGAACTTTTATCTGGAACAAAAAAGTTGCCGGCGTTTCCCCGATGTCTTATCAGCAAATATCATCTTAAAGTAAACGGCAGGGTCCCGGCAGTGTCCCGCAGGGACATCGGTAGATTATCTTAGGGCTGCCGGTGGCATCGTGTGGTGAAAATAGGATTAAATATTTTTTTAAAGCCTACCCAGACGTCTCAAAGACATCCTGCAGACGTCTGTGTCATGAAACAGACTTCGTAAAGATATCCTACAGACGTCTGTGCTATTCAGTTTTGCACATGCCGTGCGGTGCCCTTTAATAATGTGACCACAGCTACGGCATCTCTCAGATTGTTGGTGATAAACTCCCCGGCGCCCGGCAGATTGTGAAGTCGGCCGATTCTAACTTCCCCGCCGGCGCCCGGTGCAAATGTGACTGAGGCATTAGGCAGCTAGTTAGGCCCGACCTCATAGCAAGCGAGTATCCCCATCTTATGCCTCAGTCACATTTGCACCGGGCGCCGGCCGGGACGTAAGAATCGGCCGACTTCACAGTCTGCAAATGTGACTGAGGCATTAAAGATGCCCAATTGTGGCCGATGATCTCCCGGTGCCCGCACGGCAATCTGAACTGCCGGCCGATTTGGTAAAAAAAACCACATCGGCCGTGCATCTTTACTGAAATCGGCGCAAATGTGACAGAAAAATTAATGAGAAATTAGTCATATATCCCCAAGTCCCCATAGATAGCCAAACTAGCTAACAGTACATCGTGAAAAGGCCAACAATGATTGGTACAATTATAGGAACCATCAACAAATGAGAAGTATCAAATATACCTTTTTCATTTTTCATATTTGATATACATTTTGATACTAAAAAGATAAAAATGCAAATAAATTTCTTCAAATAGTGAACTTTAGATATAGGTATTAAAAGTTATATAATACTAAACATCAACCATCCACCAATTGATTGTTGATACCAAAGATATGATAGTTTACTTTTTACTTTTTGTTCCTGGTTTCTAAATGATTCGACCAGTGTCACATATATACCGCATCGTTAAGACTACCGATGTGAGAGGGGTAATATATACAGATATCAGTATACTTACTCACAGTGAGGACTATCAATGGTAGAAGGGTCTATAATATAAATACAAATTCATAATTATATAAATAAGTTAACTTATCAATGTGCCATTTTCCCCTGTGGGTGCAGGGATTAAAAAATAGCCACACTGCCCTCCAGCATGTTATAAAGGCGACTAAAGGGGCATCCTGTTTGTTGTGGGATGTGACCTGTGACGGGAGGATATGGAATCCTGACAGGTTGGGCACTGGACTGGTATAGCAGTAATATCAATCCAGTTGCAACACACATATTTACCAGATGAACAGATCAGATTAGGTCTGATTTAAGCAACTTACAGTAACTGTACTTCTCCTTTTATTTATTCCAATCATTGATAATTTTGGTCAATTTGCAAAGTTTAGATTTCATAAAATGATTATTGCAAATTATTATTGTAAAGAGCAAAAGATTGGGTCAGGCAAGGGTTTGTTTGTTTGTTTGTTTGCTTGGGGTTTTACATCACTTTCAACATTATTTCAGCCATTTCATGATGAGACCTACTTGTAGCAGATATAGTGCTGCCTCACTGAATTGTCATGTCGCAGGTCCTTGACATGACAATCCACCCAGTCACAGATTTACAAGGACAATGGGTTAAAACGGACCTCAGCTCATATGGGAAATTGTATCATGAGTTCAATCTCGCCACGGCCGGGGTTCGAACCCACGACCTTTGGATCACCACAGAGAAACTGGTGGTAATAAGCTGGCGCTCTAACCAACTGCGTCACGGGCCGTGGCCCGTCAGGCAAGGGATTAAGATGATATCCGAAAGGGTGGAGTCTTAATCTGAGAGTACATGGCGCTTGATGTCCTCGTGGCATCAGGGCTTGGAGTTACTGCCCCAGAAAGACATCCTCTTGTTGGCTCTGTGGTGGGTAGGGAGCCTAATTATAACTGACCCACAATAGCAGGAAGCACTGACTCCAGACATACCCTGGCAAAAATGCTGGGTAGCAAAGAATGTAAAAAAGACAGAAGACCATCTCTTAATTATAGTGGACAGGAAGAGCCATGCAGATAATCTTTGAAGATGCCGAATTTTAACCATCGTTCCTGTTCTTAGAATAATACACAGAACACTCAATATTAAGAAAGGAGTGTTGTGATTAGTTACAATTTCTGAGGACGAAATAACAGATGAATTAAGTAATTAAGATGTGGTGGCATGCAAGACAATTTTCATTAAGAAAGATGGAGTCAGAGTGCCCATTAACGCTCTTATCCTAATGTTAGGGGCAGCGCAGATACCAACTTCAAGTTGGTATCAAGTTGGATACTTAAACATACGTTGATGTTTATATTCCAAAAACTTTACACAGGTATGAACATGGTTCATTTCGATGCAAAGGAAATTTGGCATGTCCCAAATGTACTTCTCAACATAATGGTGAAGATTGCAGTTCTCAAATTCTTAAATGTGTCCATTGTGTCCATGTACAAGAGAAGGAAATTCAGCGAATTCGTCACACTGAAATATATCTTTTTTGGAAGAACGCAAACATTTAGGAAAAACTAACACCACAAAGATGCTGGGACCATAAAACCAAAACAAAGTTTTCAATTCAGAGAGACATTATTTGGCCAATTGTCAATGGCCAAAGAATTATTCCTTTTTTGTAAATAAAACAAAACAGACTGCAACATCAACTCAGACTCTTGCATCCACTGAACCTGCAATAACCTGACAAACAATAGCACATGTCAAATCTACTTCACAAACCTCTCCCACGTCAATCAGTAACAAAGGTGTGAATAGTAATCACATGTGGAAAAATAGATCAGTTGATAAATCTGACAAAAGAGAAACCAAAGATCAAAGTAAAATAAATGGAACCAAATCATGAAGAAGGATGGACACTACAAATGATCCTCCAGATATTCAATTCACTCTTGTGCATTCAAAAAATAATTGTATGATTTATAAATGATTTTTTAATCATATATTTATTCCCATTATTTTTTATATGGCTATCAGCAATATCATATATTGGAATTGTAGAGGATTTGAAGCAAACAGGCTGGAACTGGGGTTAAAAATAATTCAACAACATTTAAGGGATATATACCTTTTAACAAAGTTGGTTCAACAGATGCAATGGACTGAGTACATGGTGGAGTCTTTATTTTTATAAATTCTGTATTCTCCAAAGCAAAGTTCCATTATATACAAATTTACAAGCTTCTACAGTCAGAGTAACTCTTCACAATACTTTAAAAATAGTTTTAATATATATAATACCAAGTGAACCAATCAATATCACAGATTTAAATAACTTAATAACCCAGTTGCCACAACCATATATTTTAGTTGGTGACTTTAATGCTCACAACTATCTTTAATACCAAAGGACATATAATAGAATATATTTTAAATAACTGTTAGTTTGTGCCTTTGGAATGACAATTCTCTGCCCTATTTACACCCTGCTACAGGTACTTTAGCATCAATAAATCTCCCCATGTGTACCCCAAATTAATTTTTCGACTATTCCTGAGATGTAGAAGATCAGTGGGGTAGTGACCATTACCCCATTATTTTAAATAACCATTTTCCTCCACCAGACAAGCAAATCCCTAAGCAGAATTTCACAAAGCTGATTGGGCAAAAATTCAAACATCCTATTTTACACAGATAACTCCAGAAATTTTAAAGATGAGGTTGATTCATTGTTTGATATTGCCGAAGGGTGTCGAGGAACGGAAAAACGTGCACAAAAAAATGAAATGACAAATAACTCCATATAATCTGCACCAATTCTGAATCGAACAAGCAAAAAGCCTGTATAATAAAGGTAGCAAAAGAAAGGTTGGAACGATTATGTTTCCAAATTAAATTATAAGTACACCAATTAAAAAATGCTGGGATATGGTCTGCAAAATTTCTAGGAAGGGAGATGGAGTAAGAATTAAACACCTTAATAAAAATAGTCAATCAATAACAAACCAACTGAAATAACTAATACTATAGGTTAAACCATTCATAAAATTCCTCCTCTCCAAATAATTCTAAAATATTTCAAGAAATTAAGAAGAGGAGAGAGAGAAAGCATCTTGATCTTCTCTCTAATAATTATAAACAATAAATCAAATTATTTACAATTATATCAGATTTTAAAACTCCTTTGGAAAGATCTCATGATACTGCTCCTGGACATGATTAAATTCATTATCAAATCTTGAAACCCTCCCTGACCAGTCACTTGAATACTTTCTCGAATATTTTTATTCTAGCTTGGAGGATTGAGATGGAATCCAGTCAGATGTCCACCATACGGCAACACTCAGATATTGTGGTACACTAAGTGATGATGATTTGAGATGTGAGAACAATATGAACGATATGTGAAATTGGAGACAAACATGGCAGCGAAGGATGATTAGACCATAACACTGCAAGCTACTTTGCATATTGATCAGTGAGAGATGATCTCATCCTGGTCAGATATAAGATCACCATATTTGGCCATCTGGCTAGAGACTGAGCAGGGCCTACACAGACCTACACGAGGGAGAACCCGGACAGGCTTTTCTGATTTTTATAGAAGTGATCTCTGATTTGGGCAGAAATATTAATCAAGGTAAGGCTAGGTTGAGTTTTGAAACATTTTGGGATTGGATGGCACAGATCAGAAATGTCCACACTTCAAGGTCATTAACGTAAACTTTATGCATGGAATAAAAATGATCTCATCCAAAGTTGTAATTTAAGCTTTCGTCCCTTTAGTTGTATATGAGAGAAAGGAGAATTTACATTACATTGGTCAAACAATTTCGACACTATCTTACCTTTCCAGATTCCCTATGTTAAAAACGTGGTAGTTGTATTCTGGCTGAATATTGCACCACATTCTGTTTAGGGCCCAAAACGTTATGTCTGTATCAAATTTGTTTATCAGTATCTTGAAATAAATCTAAGCCCTCTTGTGTATAAAACATCTATAACCACGTCTGGGAATAAGATGAGGGTCTCAGGCATTTTAAGATGTCCCTATTTTTTTCATCAAGTACCATCTTCGATGTCAACTGTCATTTGCTATTTATTTTACAAATGATTTGAGCAAACAAGTGACGCATATTATATGATTTTTGTGTTGGATAATCTCATATACAGGATGTTTCACCGGCAATTATTTGCTGTTTTATTTTCCTTATCATAGATTAGAACTCTTTCAAACAGATTTTAGAAGACACAAATATTTAGACAATAACGTAAAATGTTGAATTAAAAAGTGGTAAGAAGTTGTATTATGACTTGTATGGACCTTTTGAGTTTTGATGTCAGCTTTCTACAACCATTGCTGTAATTTTTACCTTTATCGATGACATAAGCCAATGTCGAAAGTATCACTGTTTTAAGGCTTATCTTTATTAAATGCAAACTGCAGTACAGAAAACATATAATTGCATGTAAGTAAAAAAATATATTGACAACATTGCTGTACTTGAAATTACAAAAAGAGTTGAAATATTATCGAACATAACCACGACAAATCTCAATATTTTACACTGAATATTTACATTCAAATTCGAACTCCTGGTAAGATTATGACGTTACTCTTTTGATAAACCTTTCAACATTTAATGCGTGGATTTTGTTAAAAAATATTTACATTATCACTTTTTGAAGGTTCTATTCTTATGTTTACTTGGGTTGAACTGTTATGGCATGATACATCGGTTGAACTGTTGAGGTGTGATACATCAGTGCAATTGTTCAAGTGTGAAATATCAGTTGAACTGTTAAGGGGTGATACATCAGTTCACCTGTTGAGGTGTGATCTATCTACATCTATATCTATAAGTTTACTCGGCAAAACCAATTGGCATCCCGCCGAGAGTGCAAGATTGCACTGGGGAGGGGGGGGGGGGGGCTGGGCTTGACAACAAGTGTTACACTCTGGCAAGGACACTTTAGTTCAACTGTTGAGGTGTGATACATCAGCAATATTTACTTTTGGATAGTAAACATACTATCATAATACATTAAAACAAGGGAAAACAAATATTTCACCTGAGATAAAACACTGATTAAGTACTGCTTATTGGCTACATTAAGTTCTTGTTGAGTAATATCCTACTATTAACCCAGCTCGATATAGTAGTGTTAACTATCTAGATTTTAGACACATACATTGCTATAATCTTGGCGTCTTATATATCGAACAGATTAATAGTTTCCATATTGCAATAGATGTATTTTATCTTTTTAGTTTCAAAATGATAATAAAAGAAAAGGCTCCATCCGTGTTCGTGGCAAATATGGTTATTTATCATAATATGGAACTGTGACAGCCTGTCGGTCCTATTAATGATATATTGCGATATCGAATAAGTATTACTATCCTCTTTAGAAAGAAATAACATTTACTATATGCTTTATAATTGACTATATTTAGTTTTGACAATTTGTGTATGTGGGCTAGTCACATGCACACCGGTGGCTGCTACACATAGTCAATCAGCCAGAGGATTCAATAACCCTGGACATCATGGTACACTGTAGATTTCTCTCAATCTTCATAGTTTGGAGACGCCACCTGCATAAACATCTGCATGTGTTTGGTAAACGCACCTGAAAAATAACCAAAAAGTAATGTAATGCTATAATTCAAAGGTTTTGGTCCAGTGCGTTGGATGTAAGTGATAATTAACATATTCCATAATTATCTAATGTCACATTAACAAGACATGTATTGTATAGCTGTATTATAGTTATAATATCCATTAATCCCTCATCCCAGGATATGTACATATTATCAATCAAGAATATATCAGGACAGTCCATTTTAACTGTATTAACATTTTTTCATATTTTTTTTTCAAACAGAAGGTTATACTTGGGAATAGGTGGTATCAAGAATGATATTTAATCAAAATCATATATCACAATATATTCTTATGTTTGTTAATTTTGAACCTTGTGCACATGTTTGAGTTAATTGAGATGCTCTTATAGTCAACTAATATGAAATTTTGATATGTCACAAAAATATCAAACTTCTGATGTTAATAAAAAATTCATCAGCCCTATCCCGCATTATCTTACAAAATAAAAAAATATCTCATCTTACCCATTCCTGGGAACACTTTCTTGAAGTGGACAAATGGCACATAGAAGAGGAACCCTCCTACCATGAATATAGCAGCATAGAGGAACTCTATCTGCGGGGCATCAATGATGGGAGCCACCACCAGATAGGCGGACACCAGGGATGTGATGATAGGAAGAACGATAGGAACCTGAAGGCGGGAAAAAAACAAGGTCTCAGATATCGTACTATGGCACAGGATAAAAATCATCCTAACTCTGTTGTTAAACGGTAAACAATCGCAGTGACACATGTTAAATGAATAACTAATTCATTTTCATTCTATTTTGTTGTTAGTTCCAACTTCGATTGGACCGGAGTTAATATCGATGTGATGTTTATTTCAACTCTGAATGCAGATGAAATCGACATTGTCGTCTGCTGCCACCGCGGCATCCTGATTGGCTGATACACTGCACCAACTTCAAGTGTACAGTTTTTGTCCATCCCATCTCATAATTTGTTTGATCATACGACAAATATGAACAAATCTGATTGACCGATCACATATCACTGCATGATAAACTACAATATTACAGAGATAACCATATTAGAATATCAAGTGGTTGGTTGTACCTTGTAAGGTCTTGGAGCGTCTTTCATTGTGAATCTCAACACAACGACGGCGGCAACAGTCATCCCATAGAACATCCACACAGCAAAACTGAAGAAGTCTATGAGGCCTGCGATATTTCCAGGAATGCACATAATGATTGCAATGATGGACTGAAAATACACAAACAAAAATATACTGATTTTTTTCAGAAGAAAATGTCTTCCCTTCGATCGAATAAACTAAAATTGTGGTAAAAGAGATTATATAACTACGCATTATGTGGAGAAACTATTGAAGAGATCAAGACTGATCATGACTATTGAACGGAATTTCTGGAGAATATTCTACAGTGACCGGCAGTTTGATCCGGACATTTTCATGTTTTTCACTCCCGATTCTCACAAAACCTTTCATAACTGAATAAAAACTGCTCAAATCAATAAAAGATCGTTTACTTTAAAGGCATGTGAAGTAAAAATGATACCCGTTCAATATTTACATAACTAGCAGGAAATTCACGCATTCAGTAAACCTGCACATTGTCCGAGTCCACATTGAATTATATGGTGATGTTGGTCACGTCACCACTTCTGACGTCATTTGACAGTGATGCGATCATTCGTGCCGTGAAAACAAATAAACACTTTGGACGTTTTGAAAGGCACAGGATTTACAAGATGACGCGTGAGGCACAATATTCAGCTCAATTGCAATTAGTTCAGCACATTTTACTCGATATTTGACCGAGTTAAAAATGTCCGAGTTTCAACTGCCGGTTTCGGACAGTTGCCGGTCACTGTATAACTTGGGGCCATTATTTAATAGACCATTGCTCACCGAGAGAATTAATGAAGGAATTGGTGTGTATCTTTTGACATGGATCATAGAAAGAAGTTCCACCATGTGACCCTCACGGGCAGCAACATATGTCAGTCTGCAACATTAAGATATATCATACGTCTGCTATAATAGTCATATTGAGGTTAATAACGTAATCATTATGGTCATAACGCAGTGAAACATTATGACCATCTTGTACCACTTATTATCTGTCTAGCCAGCTACTTTTCTACAAACCATACACACAAACAGGGACATATAAACACGTTTTAAATGTTTCTGCCACGCATTGGTTGCAGTAAAAATATACCTCTTTAATGTGATGAACGCTAAGGGTTGTTATTAAGCGCTCAGAGCTGATCTAATTTGAAGTATGGGGTGTCTTAAAACGTTATTTATTATTATCATGGTAAATGAATAAGATTACGCTTAACCTTGGAGGAATTATGACTGGAGTGCATAGTTCCTCCAAGGCTTCACTATGAGTTTCAGAAATCTCACCTGCCACCAGAGAACAGAGAACCATTAGCAGCACCGAATGTAGATAAAGCCACAAAAATAGGCATGATCCAACTTACATCACCGATCACTGCATCTGCCCACGTCTATAATGCAAATATTATAAGCATTTTCATGAGTGAAATTACACTTACTCACATTTGGTTCAAATATCAATCATGTACCCTTATCCAAATGTGATTAGAAACTCAGCAAAATACCTTAATCTTTAAGCATGTTTTGGTGTTTAGGTTGTATTGTTCATGTTAAAAAATGTTAAAATAATGCTGGGATGGAATGAAAGTTTCTAAACATCTTTTGGTGTTTAAATTCTGTTGTTTCTGACTATAAGCGTTTAGAATAATGTTTAGATGTAATGAGAGTGTGTTTATTTGGTATCTGGAAATAAACCCTTACTATGGCAACAGCTGGAGAATCAAGAAGTTCAGGGACCGACATGACAGTGAAGTATGATATATTGACCAGAATGTAGAGAACCATAACCGAGGGAATCCCAATCATAATAGACCTTGGCAGGTTCTTGTTGGGATTCTGTATCTCTTCTGTCACATAATTCAAATTATTCCTGTAATTATAAGCATATATATTAATATATATGATGAAATATTAATTTTAGGACGGAATTTTACTATTGTGTTTTGTTAGTTTACAAAATGTAGGTTGTTTAACTTCATATTCATATTACTATTTTGTTGCTGATTTATACGTTACATGATAATGCATGTACTCACCAACCGTCATAAGCCCACATTCCACTGTAGAGACCTATGGCAATATTTCCAACATTGCTTTCTGTTCCATCAAAACCTGTGCCTAATGTGTCTGTGTATCCTGTATAGAGAACATTTGGTTTTTGAAATGATATAAATGAGACAATCTCACATTTATTGAACAATTAAATACCAGAAGAAAAAACACATTTACAATCTAATCTAAATGATGAATAGTTATTAATATATTTAACACCCTAAATGTCTTGGTTTGTCGCTAGACGGTGTTATATACACTGTAATTCTCAATAAAACCTTTTGCAAATTGATATTAAACGTTGTTTTATTGCAACAGACTTAGATAACATAGTCGCATCATGGGCATATATATGACATTTGTATGACATCTGTATGTATTAATTGAATAATCTAATGGACACCATGTTTTACTGACCTTGTCCAAGCCTGACAATACCTCCGATGATAATGACGACAAGAGCCACGAGTTTGGCCGCAGTGAATATAACCTGAATGCGAGCTGCCAGCCGCACACTGTAGCAATTCACCCACGTTATAAGAACTGGAATATATGAAACAAACTTAGTCCAGTTCACAAAATAGCACACTTTGATGAGGTGAAACATTTATTGGAGTTGCAACACATAACTTGGAGTTGTCCCTGATAACCTGGAATGTATATCACTTTTTTGAAAATGTCCATTTTCAAAATAAATATGTATCACCAAAAAACAAATTGTCACTTAGGTCAAGTACCTTTTACTAAGACCAATTCAGTGAGTAAAAAGCTCCTAGTACTAAGATGAACGTTGATTTTAAAAGGAATATATTAGGGGCTGAAGTATTCTTGCCACTTACTTATGACTACTGCTGCCAGCATCTTTGGCTCAACTATGGGTAAAGGACATCCATCGTCCATTAATGGCACCAGTATGTACTCCGCACAAGTCAGTGTGATAATAGCAATGGACGATGGCTTTAACATTATCACAGACGTAAAAGACACCATGTACGCCATCACATCACCAAATGCTGTCTTCATGTAAACATATTCTCCTCCTGATAACGGGATTAGTGTCCCAAGCTCTGCCAAACTCAATGCTCCTGAAATAATCAAAATGTCTCAATGAAAATATGTGAATTTACAATGTTCCTAAAATGGAAAAGAATGTCTAAATGAGAATATAACGATTTATAATGTTCCTGAAATGCAAAATGTATATTCGCATTAGTTTTTTTAATGTCAAATAGTAATATTGCATTAGACTCATTAAATATCGTTTTGAAGTAAAGAATCCTCACCGAATGTCGATATGATACCACATATTGTCCAGCTGACAAGACTGAGTCCAACCGAACCTGAACCTTCCAATACTCCCTTGGGTGATATAAAGATTCCGGAACCTGTTTAAAACAAAAATCAATAAATATCACAAAAACTTAATAAGCTTTGGACAAAAACATGAAAATTTCATCTTTACTGGGACCTCTAATGAGGAATTTAGACATTTTTTTAATGATAATTGTGGTTTGCAATATGAGATCGCGCACCTATCATTGTCCCCACTATGAGCGCAGTTCCTGAGACGAGTCCGACTCTCTTCTTGAGACCAACATCCTGACCGTCATCTGTGCTCTCAGTACCGGCGTCAGACTGAATGGAGGAGGCGGACCGTAAACGGGCTCCATTCGCTCCAGAAATATCCTGCACTGAAATATAAATGAGACATTCTCAGATGTTTGTGGTTATTTTATTTCCTATATCATCTCAATGCTGTTCTGCACATAGAGTTGAATAATTCAAACAGCATATTTCGCCATCAACTGCAGGCTCCAAACTTGTAGAAACTAGAACAAAATGTTATATTTGTATGGTAAACTGACGGATAGGAATGTAGTTCTCAATTGCCCTGCACTTGTAAAAATGGAATTATCTCTGTGATAATTCCTATAATTTGTATGGTAAACTGACGGATAGGAATGTAGTTCTCAATTTTGTCTTGCTAGATTATTAAATACAGTAGCGAGGAAGATCACTCAATCAGATCCATCAACGGAAAAATACATTACCATTAAAGGCCATTATTGTCACATAATGACAAGTGTAAAGAACTTATTGTTCAGGTATTATAATAATTATCAAATATCATTTTAAGATTTCAACTCCATTGACACTGAATACCATTTAAGTACCGGTCATCACCACTCAACTCTGAGTGGTGATGACTTTCAACATTATATCAGTCATTTCGTGATGAGACCTACTTGTAGCAGATAGAGTGCTGCTTCACTGAATTGTCATGTCGCAGGTCCTTGACATGACAACCCGCCCGGTCACAGATTTACGAGGACAATAGGTTAACCCTCAGGCGCGGGCCTCAGCTCGTATGTAAAATTGCATCATGAATTCAATCTCAATGCACGGCCGGGGATCGAAACCACGACCTTTGGACCACCACAGGGGAACTGGCGCTAATAAGCTGGCGTTCTAACCAACTGCGCCACGGCCAATGGCCCAACTCTGAGTGTAAGTGAGTGTCCTATTTTCAGGTGAAGATGGTTTTGATTTTCAATTTAATGATACCAGTGTCCTCATTGTGATAATCATCTATGCGAGGATCATAAACACTGACACGAAGATTGGAGAAATCAATAATTATTAGAAGGATGAAAACACATTGAGCGGTGATAGCCCACTTGAGGGCTGCAATTGGTATGGTTGCCCTTAGTGATGCACTGTCATATAACATCATCTGTTTTGATTAGGAAGTTCCAATCCACAAGGAAGTTGCCTTTGTTAATTGATCAATATGTTTTTTGTCTGATTACCACACGCTTTCTCTAAATATTTTCTTATCATGGCTCAAGTCTCTTTATTGTTAGTCCACTCCACGACTGAGGGAATGCAATATAAACAATTGCAGTTGAGCCATAAGATACATTTGCTGTTTCCAAATGGATAAGTGTATCATTATTAACGTTATTAATATTGTGTGTTTTTGTGTGTAGGGTGTTTCACTTGATTTCAATATTGACTTAGTAATGTCATGACGAGACCTACCTGTAAAAAATATATAAGGCCCGATTGATTTGCACAGATTGGCAGGGATACACGGCTAAGCATTAAGACACTGGACTTATGTTTGATAAGCTTAACAGATATACAAGTGTGTCCTGAATTGACCATATATCTTAAAGTCACCATACATCTTAAAGTCACCATATATGCTAAAGTCACATTTTTTTTAAGTCACCATATATGCTAAAGTTACCATATATTTCGACGTCACCATGTATCTTGATATCACCACATATCTTACAGTCACCAAATATCTTAAAGTCATAATATACTTTAAAGTCAATATATATATTTTGAATATCTCTCCTACTCTGATTCTTCAATCTTTAGATTGTGGCAATATTATATCAGCATCAGTATATCAGCATAATGTGCCTCAGCGTATCAAGTAAAGTTTAATAACCGGCTTTGGCTGACAGGTGTTAATTAGGGGATCATGTGATTAGACCAGAACTCAAAGATAATTGGAGTCAACCGACACCTTCTGCTTGGAAACATCATAGTAAACATATATTCATAATATTTGACAATAGCATCATCAGGCTATCAAACACTGATAACCACTCGGCCGTCCCATAGCAACTCAAGGTCTAACAACTTCACAAGTTACATGTGACTATACTTGTACTTTGAATTTGTTCTTCATAAGTATTATCAGATATTATTTCTGAATTATATAATGAATGCAATACTCATGTAAAGTAATCTAGCAAATGTCTTTTCAGACTATCGGATTTTGACGATGTGCTTCACTGATATCGTTACTACGGATAATGTAAATTCATTATGATAGGATGTCCGAGGTGACTAATTATTTTTAGTCAAGGTACATTAATTGAGAAGGCTGAAATTTACTGAACTGCTTATCACTCCAACCTCGCCGACAATATAATATGACCTGAAGTATGCTGAATATGCCATACAAATACATCAAAATCTGCACCATTTTCAACCCTTTTATTGTAGAGTATTTAGAGTCTTTAATGTAATTGTATTTCAATTTTACAACTATATTCCAACCCCCAAAATAGTATTATCAATTGGGTGCTATGAACATAAACTCTCTTTGAAACCACTTTCATTATCTTCATGAAGTGCTATCATTTATCTAAACCAAGGACAAACTTTAGAGGTATTAATGATATCAACATATAATTTTCCTCCATTCACACAAATCTTTGGTTTCTTACAATATAATGTGATGTTTTTTATGTTTTTATGTCATTCAGCTTTTTATTTCAAAACTTTTTATAAACCAAAAGGTTTGTTTCACATATTCCTAATTTACAATTGTAAGGTTCATCTCTTTTGAATACATTTCATGTTTGAATTACATTATAAGACCATAATCCCCAATATCATGACAGAAATATTTCTCTCTCTCAAAAAAAACTAAAACAAACAAAAAAACAGAATGCAAGATGTATAAAATAAACTTACCATCCATCTCAAATCCTTTATTATCCATGTTTAATTATGAAAGTAATTATCAAAAAATCGCTGAATATAATTCGTCCGAACAATTTAAACTGATTATAAAATAAAATAAGTGTTAAGCGTTTTGTAAATCAATGACATTGTTAACAGAATATTAACTACACGCTCAATGTTTAGTTCATGTGCAGTGGGTTGGTTTTAAATATTTCTCTTATCTGCATTGTAGTGTACTTAAGGCTATCAGTGCCATAATCCCTTGACATGTATTTTCATGATAACTCATACTTGGTGTGTCACCCTCAGTTGATGACGTATACTCCAGACGATCTTCCATATATCGTAAATTTTAATGCATTATTGTATCTAAACTTAAATGTTACCACATGACTCCCAGATTATTATTTTAACATCCATATATAAATTGCAAATGTATTTTTGTGCTATGCTATTATTAAAACAGAGACACAACCATGTGAACGATAACGACTATGACAGAATGTTTGTCATTTTTTTATCTCATTAAGATCCAACTGAAGATCATACCTTGACCTTATAATACTTTGGAACAGGATAATGAAGTAGGCCGCTGAATTCAATCCATGTCATATCGTAGTACATTTTCATGAAGTATCAAATATATAGGGAAATTAAAGGGAAACTTTCACTTCTCTGAAACATTTTTGTAGTATGATGGAGAATTATAACGCACATTGATCTGTGGATCTGTTAGTATGACCCCACAAGGGAAACATGTTTTTTGGGAGAAAAATAGCTCTTTTAAATGCACGTGCTAGAAAAAAAAGAATGACGTAACCGTGCGGCAATTACCTACTTACATAAATAATTAGTAAACAAACAACAATGCAACCAAAATAGCGGTGTCACGATTTTCGGTCTTAAAATGGACGCATTATAGAATGGTTATGCTCATCGGAAAGAACATGAAAAATGTGTTATTTTGGTGTAAAAACCATGTCAATCGGACTAGTATTAACAAAGTTATGACTAAATTTATGAAAATTGAAGATCATTGCAGCTTGAGTTGCACGTGCGTAAAATCCCGCACGATGACGTCATAGGCACAAAGTTGCCTCATAATAAATCTATTATGTTCTGAAAAAAATCTATTACGTTCTAAGAGTAAAATATAATTTGTGTTCATATTTTATTTTTCTGATAAAATATATATTAAACATTGTGAAGTTTGGTTTAAAAGTGGGTAAATGTTCACAAGGATATCAG
This sequence comes from Amphiduros pacificus, assembly GCA_949316495.1. Lineage (NCBI taxonomy): Eukaryota > Metazoa > Annelida > Polychaeta > Phyllodocida > Hesionidae > Amphiduros > Amphiduros pacificus. The sequence continues at coordinate 34,214,105 of OX439001.1, forward strand.
GAAATAACATCTAAGTCTCAAGAGTTGTATTCAATATGGTGCATCACTGTCAAAGAAGCTAAATACTTTGGGACCACAAATCCTAAGATGGCCGTTTTAGACGCTGAGTTGTATTCAATATGGTGCATCACTGTCAAAGAAGCTAAATACTTTGGGACCACAAATCCTAAGATGGCCGTTTTAGACGCTGTGTAAAGTTTTCAGGATTCAAGCTTCGTTTCGAATTATTCACAGTTTGTTTTAACGTTAGGGTAATAGGTCTAATTTTGATGGGTTCGTACATATTCAGCATTCCTTATTCAAAGCATTGATGGGTCTAGGCCCTAAGGAGATTTTGATGCAATATTCGACCAACTTTCGGCCATATTAGTTTTGGTGATTTGACAACTTGGCGGCTACAGGTATCACAAATGTTCTTTACGGTAATGCAATATGTGAAAATGTTTTTGCTGCTCTCATTCAGCTTTTAAATTCAGCCACGACTGCTCTGAGTTTGAGTCCTGTGTTTGAGTCCTGTGTTTGACCGTGCCACGGAAAGTGTTACTTTAGGCTTGGGAGAGCTCTGAATACTGCCAGCAAACAAAACTGGTTGAAATGAAGTTGTTTTTAGATGTGGTTTTGAAATGGTTAAATGGTGGAATATGCAATGTTATCAAGTCGATAAGACGTGAAATTTTCATTTGGATAACACATGAATCATTCTATTTCAAAGAAGTTGTCTACACATTATGAAATGACTCACGAGTAATATATTTCATTTTTTGTAATCAAAGTCATTTATATTAAAATTGAAAAACAACACAATATGACTTCTGAAATGAGCACAAATCTCGTTAAAATTCAGTTCCATTTGATATTGTTCTTATGACTGATGAACCTGTATTTGTGACATGTTAATTGTTTGAGAATTTGGATTTGATAGTTGACAAATAAAATATGAAAGAAAAAAACTTGTTGATATTAAAAAAACTCCGGTCATCATGTTGTGAGTGTCCGGAATAGCTTGAAATGTGTGGATTAGTTCAGATGTTTAGTCCGGTACCATTCTTTTAACTTATTCAGATTGTACAAAAAAACAATTTGAAAACAAGTCTATTTTATTTGGAAAATAATCAAATCGATATATACAATGTATTCATTTAAAACGTAAAATGTCGAATGTTATCTATTTCACTGTGAAAACTGCAAATCCATCCTTCCAATCAGCACTCTCATATTATTCAGATTACCACAAATTGATTGTGGACTATTTTTCATATCCTCTTCTGTAACCTATTGAAAACTGATAGCAATCTGATCCTCAGTAGATAGTGTGCCCGTTTAATTAACATATAGTTACTTAGTGAACAAATGTCGGCGATGAAACTTGCAAGAGCAGTTGCGTGAATGTTGTAAATCTCCCTGAAAAAAAACACCATCAACCAATTATAAAAGTGAAGCATTTCCCGATATTCAATTCATGAATATTTAAAATACATCATTCTACTGTTGTCTATATTCATAAGTATGTTTAGATTTCAATTTTCAAAATGTTTATTATATACTTTATATTTTCATTGCAAAACATGCAGACAAAAACTATAATTGAAATACAAACCTATTCCAGGGATAACTCTTTTGAAAGATACAAAAGGTATGTAGAAGATGAGACCAGCTAGTATAAACAGTGCGGCGTAGAGGAACTCTACCTGAGGATTATTGACAATGGGGGCTACCACCAGGTACAAGGATACCACCAGAAGTATGATTGGCAGCACAATCGGCACCTGAAACCCACCCATGAAATAATCATATGCTTCATAATATAAGTTGTATTTATAGAAGTGAAGCCATTGAAAGTACAATAAATGTGTTGTATGAAAATGGTAGCTATCGTTCTTTTAAATTAATAAGCAACAAGAATAAAGGTAAGTTTGGTAGCTTAGGAGTTACTTTATACGGCCTCGGCGCATCTTTCATGGTGAACCTAAGGATGAGCAGAGCACCCATTGTGAGCACCTCAAACATCCACACAGCAAAGCTGAAGAAATCAATCAGACTTCCTATGTCCCCAGGTATCATCATCAGTAATGCCATGATACACTACAATATTAACAATTCAAACTTTCAAATCTATTTCAAATAATTTACGTGGAAACCGCATATGCAATACGTGATTTTTTGGTTCAAAATGTCAATAAGCAATAATACAAATATATATATATATATATATATATATATATATATATATATATATATATATATATATATATATATATATATATATATATATATATATATATAGATATATATATATATATATATTATATATATATATATATATATCTGTGTATTATTGCTTATTGACATTTTGAACCAAAATCACTTTGTAGGTTCTCGTCATAAATATGAGAGAGGGGATATTTGGAACCTACGGTGAAGACCAATGAAGGCAGCGGAGTGCATCTTTTAACATGGACCATAGAGAGCACCTCTACCATGTGGCCCTCACGTGCTGCCACAAAGGTCAATCTGTAAAGTACATATAAAGATCATATACCTATAAAACTGGACAATAGTATAGATAGATTCATCTCAGGCCTATAATGTCATCTATCTGTATGTCTTATCGAGCCATCGAAACAGTCTTGTTATATTACTTTGGTATCTTTTTCAACTACAGATAACAAATAGATTGTAGATTGTGTTATCAAGGGGTAAGTTATTAACATGTATTTGATATAAAAGGTGCCACAGGAAGGAACCTTATTGAAAGGGTCAGAGCAAAATTTGAGATACTCGAAGTTCTAATTAGCTTTGTTGTCATGCAAATGTATGCCATTGAACCTTGCTTTTTTTACAAGTCCAGTCACGTCGCAGCGCATTTTTTGTTTCAGGTAAATAAAAACCAATAATTACTTATGTCAGGGTAAGTGTTCGGATCGTAGGACGCAGCAGTACCTTGTGCATGTTTGCGATCTTCCAGGGTCAATTAAATAAACAGACGACGAAAAATAGGTTTTATTGCACAGAACAAATGAGAGCTTTCGTCATATTCGTCTTTCATCTTGATGAAAGCATGGATCTTATTATTTTATTATTTTCACATGGATTTCATTAGCACAGAAATAAGAAACATAACAATTTCATCTTTCTGTGGGACCAATCTACATATATCTGATTTGTTTAGCCTGACACACGATTTTATTGGTGTAAATGATGATTCTGTATACACTGTATGTGTCTATATTCTATACCTTCCTCCAGAGAAAAGAGAACCATTGGCAGCCCCAAAGGTAGAGAGAGCCACAAATACAGGCATGATCCAACTATAGGAACCAATCACTGCATCCGCCCAAGTCTACCAATCAACAACAGCATAGCAAATCAACAGCCATAGTTAATGGGAAATTCATACCACAAGAATATTGAAATTATTCTATATTGATTTGTTTAATGTTGGAATATAATGATGCATTATAATGGATTAATATAAATTGTCTTGAGGTACATGTTAAGTGAGATTTAAATATGCATTTCAAGAAATTTGGTTTAATGTTTTCTGTAAATATGAATATGAAGGTAAGAAAATGTTAAGATATATATATGTATACAGACCACGGCTACAGCAGGGGAAGCAAGAAGCTGAGGCACAGACATGACAGTGAAGTAAGACACATTGGCAAGAATATACAGGACTGTGACCAGTGGAATGCCTATCATGATAGCACGGGGCAGGTTCGTATGGGGGTTGATTATCTCCTCTGTCACATAGTTCAGATTATTCCTGAATCACAGAATAAAAGAGGATTTTGTAGTGTCACTTATTCCCTTACCAGCCCGTCTTTTTTTAAATTTATCTAATTTGTTTATTCACTCTGAGATCGGTGTGAAAATGTGTAGTCATTTCCATGTGTTAATTCCATGATTGTTTTTAATTGGTGTTGTTTCTATGAGTTTTGTTTGTTTGTTTATACGATTTTGTTCACCATAATTTTTTTGCCATCTGTGCTACACGCAGAACACCACTTTTGATCATAAAAAACAAAGTATTTCAAAATGACAGAGACTTTGGTTGCAAACAAATATCAATTGATGTTTAAAGGAGATATGTTTTCTGACCATCCCTCATAGGCCCATAGTCCGTTGTAAAATCCTATTGCAATCGTTCCCACATTGCTTTCTGTGCCGGAAAAACCGGTTTTCAGTGTTTCTGTGTATCCTGAAAAATGCGTCTAATATAAGAAAAGTGAAATTAAATCATCACGATAAAATAACCAAGACATGGCGGCATTTAACAAAGTCTTTACATTAAGAGATTACCCTGTCCAAGTCTGACGATTCCCACGACAATAATGATGAAGAGTGCTAGGAGTTTTGCTGAGGTGAATATCACCTGGACCCGAGTCGCCAGTTCTACACTGTAGCAATTCAACCATGTTATAAGTACTAGAACAACAAATACGTCATTCGCAAATAAACACATTTCTCCGGGTTAAATCACATTTACATGTACATGTATCTAATATATCTGGCAACACTGAATTCATCGTAGTCTTCTTTGGAATGCAATTTTTCGATACAATATTTTAGGATGAAACAAAGACACGATTTAAAAAATAAATGTTCGGAGAAAAACAAATCTTAATTACACTGATACATGCGAATTGTTTCTCATTCAGTGTAATCCACATTTTTTATCATAAGGAATCTGAAAAGCTGTTATAGTGCCTGGGACAATATCTGACATGTACATGTACATAGCTTTATGCATTACCGATTCATAGCTATCAGGAAGGACCTTTCTTAATCATGATGAAAGGTCTCTCAGAATGTCGTCCATGTCAAACATTGCACCTAAATAATATTGATTGATATAAGACGGGTCAAAACCGGTCTATTATTCGTCTATGTTGGCCAAGTAATGCATTTCATATACACTTGAGGTCGGAAAGGGCACATGATATGTATATTACAAGCGAGTATGGATCATATGATATAAAATGACATGAGTTGACCTGGATCACACATTGCATTATATCTGTGTTTGTCCAAACAATGACAAGAGATTGGGTTTTCATTCATTTCTATTCTGATATTAATATCAATGATTATTTGCATTACTCAAAATACAAATAAGACATGCAAGGCAAGTGAAGTTCGTACCTGCGATGGGAAATAATTGAAGAAAGAAAAACATGGCGGGTAGGTCAGGCGTAAACAAATTTGTGCATACATGCATTGCCATGTAATCGATTATTTGTATCAAGATTCACAATTAGCAATTTCAATTAGCTGCCATTTTTAGGGACTTCATGTTATCAATTTTTTCACCCCATGTTTTTCACTTACTCATGCATATCCCAGCCACAAGTTTTACTTTATTCTCTGGGACTGGACATCCATCATCCCATAATGGAGTCATGATATAATAGCCACAGCTGAGACATATGATGGCCAGACCTCCCGGCCTCAGCATCAGGATCTCCAACCAGGCCACGATAAAGCCAAACACATCATGTCTGTAGGCTGTCTGCAGGTAATAATAGGTGCCTCCTGATTTAGGAATGAGAGTACCTAACTCAGCCAAGCATAGCCCTCCTTAAACCAATATAATAAGAATAAGACATATTGAGAGAGGAAAGCTTTTAAGGTAACTTATAATTATAAAATGAAAAAATATATATTGAAATTAGCAATAAACTATAATGTTCTGATCCTGACAAATAAGCCCAATTAAAATAGTTGTAATCTGTTTTTGAAAAGTTTGGACACAATATAAACATATATTTTCTTGTCACTCAAATCGATATAACTCACCGAATGTGGATATGATGCCACAGAGTGCCCAGTTAACAAGACTGAGCCCCACAGAGCCCGAACCTTCCAATACTCCCTTGGGTGAAATGAAGATTCCAGAACCTGTGAAGTATCAGCCAATCCTAGTTTATACCATGCCTTCACAAACAAATGACTGCCATCTTCTATTTCTCAAAACATAAATGGCCTACCTATCATTGTTCCGACAATGAGGGCTATTCCAGACACCAAACCAACCCTCTTGTGAAGTCCAACCTCCTTTTCATCTGGGTTAGTTTTGTACTCTTTGCCCTTATATGATTCCCAGTAGGATTTATTTTGCCCTACAGAATTAACACATTAACTAAATATGGTAATATGTATATTTTATAGTCACTACTATTACATATATAGTAGTTATAAAATAAAGTGAGTGAACATTTCTATTTGAAAAAGACATGTATTAATATCATCCTTACTTTACAAGTATGGCTAAATCATAGTTTGAGAAAAGGGATAGAATAGAGAAAAGATGAAATATAAAGTTAGTCAGCTACGACAGGTCATCCGATAGACCTTCATGTATATCTATACTTTCCTTACCTTCCATGTTAGGTCTTTTGTATATCACTGAACCACAAATAAAGAAATGTATGTAAATTATGCATTGCCGACAGTAACATTGTAACATTAAGCATGTATGTTGTGATTGGTATATGATTTATACAAGGACATTTGGTCACGTATTGGTTGTTATCTGGTGGTAATTAGAGATGAGATAGCAAACCACCAACTATTGTGTTATTGATGAGTGCTGTAATCTATGCGGAAAGATCAGTTCAAAGTCCTAAGCATAATAATATGTCGCCTCTTTCATTAGAAAAAGAAGAAATGTAATATTAGCATTTTATGAATCCTATTATATAATTTGAAATTAATTTATTTTATGTTCATTTTATGCTCAATGTTTTTGATGTTCAAAATTGACAGTTTGATTTTCCGTTGTTGGCTTCTGCAGAAGTCATTAAAATTTGCTAATACATAACCCATACCTTGTCAGGTGTGCTTGTTTGACATTTCCGCACATTGTCTATTTCATATTGGCTACGAGGTGACACGTTGGTCCGCATATTTGTGCGTGCCATGTGTGCATGTAAATTTCACTTGGTACAGATTTATGGGCCACCCCATTTCTGACCTGGAGTCTCTCAACAAAGAGAAACGGCATTTGGTCCTCCTTGTTCTCTTCTGGCTGGGCTGGTCGGAGCAATATTAGTTGTGGATCCCCGACTTGCGCGAGCAGAGCTCTGGAGGCTACGTCGGGTTGTTTGTTTGTTTGTTTGTTTGGGGTTTTACATCACTTTCAACATTATTTCAGTTATTTCGTGATGAGACCTACTTGTAGCAGATATAGTGCTGCCTCACTGAATTGTCATGTCGCAGGTCCTTGACATGACAACCCACCCGGTCACAGATTTACAAGGACAACGGGTTAACCCTTTGGCACAGGCCTCAGCTCATGTGGGAAATTGTATCATGAGTTCAATCCCGGCACGGCCGGGGTTCGAACCCACGATCTTTGGATCACCACAGAGGAACTGGTACTAATAAGCTGGCGCCCTAACCAACTGCGCCACGGCCCGTGGTCGGGTTGTGAGGTGTCCCCTATCTCTCGTGAAGAGACAGGTCGCGACACAGTGTCGCAACCTCAGTGTGGAAGGCACGCACACAGTACACTTACTATTAAGATATGTCAAATGTCTTACACATCTAATCTTGCTTTCTGGCGGGTTTCATGTCTGAATTAAATCATTTGAAGAAGTTATTTGGGGTCGCACTTCAGAGGCAGTGAATACCTCCCACTGATGAGCCATCGTAGGTGTTTGGAGTGTGCATCCTAACACCATAGACAGTAATAACATGTCCATATATATGGACAGTAAACCAGCTCGCAGGTGCCCGTATGCCTTTGCCCGGAATTCCGGTCACACGTCACTGGAACTTGTGGTCGTTGTTTAGGGTTTCCCTGTTCTATATTTATGTCAACCAATCAGAGCAAACCCTCCATAATAGTGACATTATTCGCCCACTGCACAAACCCATTGCAACGAGATGTCCTTGATAGTCCTATATATATTGGACTGCATAGTCTACCTAACACCATATGAACACCTACGATTGGCTGTATCATAAGTAGGTCAAGGAGAGGCCCCAAGTTTGTTGCACGTGTAAAACAGTATTCTGTCAGAAATTTAGTTGTATCGAGCTCCCGTAATCTAAACAAATATAAAAGCACACCAGGTGATCAAATTTAAGTACCAGAAAATCAACTTTTTTATTTGTGAGGTCATATTTGTCTGGAGAATATCACAAGAGGTGTGTGGTTTGGAATCTCTTCATGTGTGAATGGGGTGACACTGAAACGGTCATATTGCTCCGACCAGCCCAGCTAGAAGAGAACAAGGAGGACCAAATGCCGTTTCTCTTAAACTAGAGCAATATGACCGTTTCAATGTCATCCCATTTACACATGAAGAGATTCTAAACCACCCATTTATTGCGACATTCTCCTGACAAATATGGTCTCACAAATAGAAAAAGTTGATTTTCTACTACTTAAAACTAATCACCTGGTTCATTTTACTCTCCACAGCAGATCCAGCATTATTTGACTCTACCTCGCCATGCAGAGTAGGTTCATTTGTATTTTTGTATAAAATTGTGGAAGCATGATACCAGCCGAAAATGGCACTGCTCTAAAAGCAGAAGACAAGCCTTTTTGATGTGGATGCCATGTTGTGTCATGTGATCAAGTTAATCAAGGTGAAGACGGGGGTTCAGCAAACTTTCATAAATCAAGTGGATATTCACATCTGCTTGAATTCTCCCACCATTATGAAGTATTCTTTGTTCAAATGTCATCTGAGGGAAAAGCAAGCATTTATTTCATGTTGGTCAGCACTTCTGACAGAACACAGCTTCACATGTGCAACCAACTTGGGGCCTCTCCTTGATGTACTTACGATGTTGTCATGTCAATGACCTGCTACATGACAATTCAGTGAAGCAGCACCATATCTGCCACGTAGGTTTCATTACGAATGACCAAAATAATGTTGAAAGTGATGTAAACCCCAAACAAACAACAGACTGACTTAGAAAGACATCTATGACTTTTATATGCAGAGCCTGGTATAAACCCATTATCTGCTCAGAAGATCAATGCTTTTTATGTTATATCTGAATTATCCAAGGCCCACAAATGTGTTGTGTACATTATAGCATAATCTAGGGAAAGAGTCATTGTGCCAGGAACCATTGACAACCAAATAAATGTTAACTGTTCATTATATTGATTGGATGCCTAAAACATAATATTATCTTGACGTTACAGTGAATTATCCGTCCACTTCCATTCTTGGTACATTTGATCAAAAGGCTAACAGCAATGCTAACAACAACAACGTGAGGGAACTTGACCAGCCTCTATATGTATATGGATATTCTATCAATAACAAATAGTGGACACTCCAAATTATCCCATAATTCAGCAGCGATACAAAGAGTCATAACAAATGTGTATCATCTGCATAGTGTCTGAAGGTTAAATAGCTATATATGTGCTCAGTGTGTTAGACATCGTGTCTTTACAGTATCTGAGGTTATGCTGAGCTCTTATTCCAGTCTGTGAAACTTTGAGCATATGATTTACAACAGTTCACTTTGTTCAGATGTCTTTTGGGGGCAAGGAGACTTCCATCAGTTGCTGCATGACCACCGTAAAACCATCTGAAATAAATGTAAACAAAACGATCATAAAGGTACAACAGAAATAACCTTTCATACAAAGCCATAGAGTTTTGTCATACTTTTTGTATATAGGCTTAGGTCTTACCCATTCCTGGAAGAGATTTTTTGAAGTGCACAAAAGGGATATAAAAGATGAATCCTGCCAAGATGAACATAACACCATAAATGTAGGCCAAACGAGGATCGTTTACGATAGGGGCCACCACAAGGTAGATAGAGACAAACACCATGATCACAGGCAACACAATGGGCACCTGAAAGGGTAGTGCAGAATGTTGGTCATTAGTCCTACTGCATTGATATACATTCAACATTTGGTTTATGTTCAACAAAGTACCCATTAGTCCTTTGACTTTACACAGTCAGCATCTCTTACTTAGCATTATATGCATTGAATGCAGATCATACTTCATTGATATACATTCAACAAAGTATCTTAAGCTTGTGAACTCATCGGGCACATCAAATAGAGCTGGTAAAAACAAAAATAACCTAAAGTGAATATGAAATCATCCTTTTTATATATTGTTTTTCACATGATCTATCTAAAATTCACAAATCTTTTCACATGATCTATCTAAGATTCACAAAATTTTCAATTTTCAGGCATGTGTTTATAACTAGAATTCACATTTTTAGAACTAGGAAAATGAAAGCTCACACAAGATGTTACATTTTATGAATGTAAAATATATTATTTCTCGCCTTCAAACAGTTCTTTGATGACATCAAACTTAACTTAAGAAATTATTTCAATAAAAGATGTGAAAACACTTAATCCAATGTATAATGTAATGCTATTACTTAAGTATCAAAGGGAAGGTTCAGAGAATAGAGACTACCTTATACGGTCTGGGATCATCCTTCCTGGTGACTCTTAATACAAGAAGGCCCACCATGGTGAGACCTGTGAATAGCCATCCGGTGAAGCTAAAGATATCAATAAGGCTGGAAATATCTCCAAGGTTGATTATTATCAAACCTGTTAAACACTGCAACGCAAAATGTTAATTACCAAATAATATTGCCTTTAAATTTCAATAAACTTACCTCAAAATACAATTTATCTAGTGTATTCACTTGTTTATCTTGTGTATACACTTGTAAATCATTAAATCATAATCATTTTGTGTTGTTAAATCAAAATAAATTCATTTATCCATACTTGGTGAGAAATCACGGTTTTGAAGACTCCTGATTCTTTATCTTGTTAGAAACCAATCTTAGGTTTGTGGGAAATGTCTCTATTTACCGTGAATAATAAGGAAGGGAGAGGGGTATAATTCTTGACATGTATCATCGCCAGAACCTGAATCATATGACCCTCTTTGGCATTGACGTATAGGTTTCTGGAAAACAATGCTAAAAATCTTACATCATTTAATCATTACATGGCTGTAATAAACACATTCATCACACACATCAATTGAGTAATAACGATCATCCTCTACCATAAAGTAATGTGATGATAAGTGTCAACCTTCACAGCCTTACCTGCCACTGGTGAACAGTGAGCCGTTGGCTGAGCCAAATGTGGAGAGAGCCACAAAGATAGGCATGATCCAACTAATCTCACTAATCACCACGTCAGACCATGTCTAACAGTAATATAAAACACATTAAGATATATATAACAAAATGTATTAATTTAAGCTTGAAAAGACATCTAAAGCCATTGAATATATACCAAATAAATTGCCTACTAACAATTGTACGTCATATTTCATGAATATGTTCATCAAATTTATCAAAATAGTATATCTGTCTGGATTTTGTGAAAGGGGTTCTCAAATCCCTTGCACATTTGAAACCAATTTACAATGTTTGGGCCATGCTGATATGTAAAAGAATGACACACAATTCGTTTTGAACAGATTAAGAAGAAACGGTATATATATATATTATTCTGCTCCAACTGATGAACTTTTCATTACACGAATTAAACTATTGTGCATAACAGTGATCTAAGGACTGACCATGGCTACAGCAGGAGACTCCAGAAGTTGAGGGATGGACATGGCAGTGAAGTAAGAGATGTTGACTGTGAGGTAGAGTATTGTGACCATAGGGACGGCTATCATAATGGAGCGGGGTAGGACCTTCTCAGGATTGATAACCTCCTCTGTGACAGCGTTAAATGTATTCCTGTAATCTCAAAACAATGCTGAATAAAGAAATAAGAAACATACACATGATCATGATCATGAAAAGAGGTTGATTCTTTTAGAAAAAAAATTAACTGATAAATAAAACCTTGTTCATTAATGTAATTATTGTCAAATGATATTAAGCGTTTCATGTTTTCTCTATAAGCAGGTGTACATCCCTTGTTCCAGATTAATGGCCGATTAACCCACCATCCATCATATGCCCATAATCCGCTATAAAGGCCTATGGCAATTACTCCAATGTTAGTTTCTGATCCACTGAAACCAGTACTCAATGTTTCTGTATATCCTACAGTAGAAATCATTTCAATGTATCCTTTCATTCAAATGATGGTAATAATAATGATCATAAAATCCATTATGAAAAACTAACTTTACTTTACCATTTGACAAGAACAAAGTAGTCACATGCAAATAAAATGGAAATCATATACTTTTAAACTGATGGTCTTACCCTGTCCTAATCTCACAATTCCTCCCACGCTGATGATAACGAGGGCCAGGATTTTACTGGCAGTGAATATAACCTGGACCCTGGCTGCCAGTTTGACGCTGTAGCAGTTTACCCCAGTGATCAGTACTATAAATGCGTTATGGTTACAAATGTAGTGGGTTAATACATACGAGGGATAGTATATAAAGTGGAATCGAGAAACTGAAGTCAAAACATTCCACACACTCTAAACCAGCATGTATTTTGAAATGAAATTATGAATAAAATTGAAATATATGTTTAACAAAATTAAGATACATGTTTTATTAAGATATCTTTATTCCAAAAAGCAAGTCAAGTGTGTAAAGTAGAGGCTAGAAGGTAAGGTTGGAAAGTGTAGGCTAGCAATTCAAGTTGGAGAGTGGAGGCGGGCAAAAAATGTTGAAAATGGAGGATAGCAAATAAAATGTGGAAAGTGTAGGGCGGTAGGTCAGGGATGAAAGCAAAGGAGAGAAAGTACGAGAAGCGTGGAACAAATGGATGGGATATTTGTAGGAAACTCATGGAAGGGAGCACACATTGACCCCATGCTTCTTTTGTTCTTTATCATTGTCAGACATGTTGGGAAACATAAATATCAGCATGATTTCTTTATTCCTAATAAAAATGTATTTGACGAAATAATGATTTCTGTAAAATCTGAGATGATGGTCCATAATTTCTTTCTCTAATTTCTTTTACAAATTTCTTTCTCTAATTTGTTTCTCTATTTCTTTCTCTAAATATTGGATTTGTATACCATGGTATTTCCCATTGTTGGGCAACTTAATAATTTTAAACAAAATAAATGCCCTGTAGATCACAGCCTATCCACTCACCTAAGACAAACGCTGCCACCAATCTAACGATGGACTGTGGCGCTGGGCAGTCATCAGCAAACATGGCGACGGCCACGTATTCCCCGCAGGTCAGACACACGGTCGCCATGCTGGTGGTTCGCAGAACCACAATATTGATCCAAGCAAACATGAAAGACACCAGGTCTCCAAAAGCATACTTCAGATATATGTACGTGGATCCAGATTTTGGAATAAGGGTTCCCAGCTCAGCATAACAAAGTGCCCCTGGAAGGAAAGGTCATCTTTTTATATGGAAACATTGACGTTTAAAACTCTCTTGTTCTCAAACATTTAACTTATAGTACCCTACCAAATAAGGAGATGACTCCACATTTGAGACTTATAGCACCTTACCAAATAAGGAGATGACTCCACATTGAGACTTATAGTACCCTACCAAATAAGGAGATGACTCCACATTGAGACTTATAGTACCTTACCAAATAAGGAGATGACTCCACATTGAGACTTAAAGTACCTTACCAAATAAGGAGATGACTCCACATTGAGACTTATAGTACCTTACCAAATAAGGAGATGACTCCACATATTGTCCAGCTGACCAGAGTGAGTCCCACAGACCCCGAACCTTCCAGTACTCCCTTTGGGGAGATGAAGATCCCTGAACCTGCAGAAATATCAGATCATAGCACTGCACGAAAAGTCAGCTTTATTTTCTTTTATACACAACAGAAGGTGCCCAAATCTCGCCTATTTAGGATGTATTTCGTAAACTTGGTAGGAAATATCCAAAATATAACCTTTAAGGTTTTGACAAGGACTAATACAAAGGACTAATATAAACTACTATATAAAACTCCATACATGTGAAAAACGTTTGAATTAGGACGGATTATGTTATTCCCAAATCTGTGTCAAATTAGCATATCATGTGTTCTACATGTATTATCAATATATAATTTAAATATATATTTTTTATATTTCATTCCAAAACAAAAATGATATGAAATCTTACCATTTTACACAAGACAATGTAAGATTTGTACTGGTTATTGTAAAATATAATGCCTATTTTAAAGTTGATAAAGTTAACAGAATATAACAAACAAACAAATATTTTTGTTAGCATATAAGCACTTTCTTTGGACAAAGTGCTGTTTTAGAACAAATGAATTTAATTCATAAAAGTAATCCATCGTAAATATCAAATATGAAGCCATTGAATGAGATAGCCAGATTCCTATTATGCCATTTCTTAGTCAGAATAGTAACATTTTATATATTCTGTGTCAGTGTACAACACACCATGGCCAGGTAGCATTTGAAGAAAATGTGGAATAAAAAGGAAAGGTATACCACAAGAGGTAGACAGTTTCCGGAATGTTCCTCACCAATCATCGTTCCAACAATGAGGGATATACCAGAAACTATACCAAGCCTCTTTTTCAGTTTCACTTCCGTTCCATCTCCAGTCAGGGTACTGAGGCTGCTCATACTCGATTCCGGTTCCCTCTTATTAGATATACGATACCTGCTGTCATTCTGTTCATACCGAGAACTGTCTGGGAAATAGATGTTTTATTTATCAAAGGCAGTTCATGGATACAAAAATACATGGAACAAAGAACAACAAAGTCGTACATTTCGCAAAAAAACACATTGAACAATATCTGTCTTGATATCTTATTTTTTCACATATTATCTCAGCAAGTAGCTAATCTGGTTAATATATAATTTACCGTCTTTCATTTGAGGTAAATGGCAATCTTTCCATCCTGATAACATCAAAGATGATCTGGGTTATTTTTGCATGACGTGCCAGACATACAAGAAATATAACTTTACAGAAATTAATTCCTCATGAGATGAGTGTGCAAAACCAGAATGCTTGAGTGACTCACAAACATCATTTCACTCTTCATTTGTACATTTGCCCTTTCCCAGGTGCAGTTACAGGCTCAAAACTTCCATCCAAACAGTAAAAATAAGAAATATAGAATGGATTTGCAGGTTTTCAGGATAAACGTTGCAATTAGTTTGTTTCAGGAATGCTTCTTTCCTGGCAAGGACTTAAACCAGTTCCTGTCCTTTTGGTAATCAATAGCACACAAAAACAAGCAAGTATACTTAAAGAGGGCCTTAATGTCAAAAACCATGTCAATGATATATATAATAATAATAATAATATACCTTGTCTCTGTTTCTACTTTTGGACCGCTTGCCTCGAGGCAAGGTTATTGACTCTCATTCAATCTGTTGCACTTTTCTCACATGGGGCGTGATTGAAAAGGTCACATACTAGACAAGATTGAATGTATTGTTACCTGTTTTGCCTTTTATTTTATTTCTGGATTTAAATTTTGATAGACTTTAGTTTATATAGAATAATAATAAAACCCACGTTTCTGAGACGTTAATTTCATATATCACCATAGATATAAGATACATTTGAAAGACGTTTAAAGTATTCATGAAACCTGACTTTCAGATACATTTTCTTTACATAACATGAATGTTTGTACCCTAAACAGTGCTTTTATGTAGTAGTACCCAAAATATTCCCTGTTAACAGCTTTCTGTGGCACTTGAAAGTTGATCAGTTGTCTGCTGAATCCTACACCAGCAATTGAACACTTTGTCAACAAGCTTTGTTTAGCTGTTCTGTGATCTCGTGTAAACACCTAATGAGTTACCAGTTGGGCACCTGTCCAGCTTGGGAAACAGGGTGGAGATGTTATGTTCAATTTATTGCCAGGAGTTTACTTCAGTAAACTGTATTTGAATCAATGAAATAACTGTCATGGTTGTGACAAATATTTTATGGTTGTGGCAGATATCTTATGGTTGTGAAAGATCTATCATTTGTGGGAAAAGTATACTATTTATTTGAAAACCTTTCTGTTAAAAAGGGAAGACATGACTCAAAGGCTGCATGGAATCCCCCCTAACTTAAAGGCCGAGATGTGGGAAAAGTGACATTTTAAAAACCCTTTGATTACTGGTTTGGCCTTAAATCACAAGGACTTTGAATGGCAAAACTGTGAATGCTGATAATTGGTATCAGTGAAATTTATGATTTGACCCTCTTTGATGAAATTTGGGGTTTTTCACACCACTGAATGGGAAGACATCATAGGCGGCATGGATACCACCTTAAAGGCTGGGCTATATATAATTTTTTTAAACATTTTTTGCAAACATATATAATATAAAAAATAATGATTTTCCTCATTTATAACTTCATAAATATTCATCTGTTTTTAATAATTTTACCACCAAAAGAAAGCCAAGAAAAGGCACTATCATCATGATAAGTATTATTTTCCAATTCATTCTCTAAATAGTGAAAGAAATGGCCGAAAATGTGTTGCTTCAATTTTGACAATTGGTAAACAACACCTCCTGTGACTTATGGAGCCCCCTGACAGTTCAAAGGTCAAGGTCAAACAGCACACTTCCTGTCCAGTACTGGCAGTACTTGGTGGTCACAAAAAATCATAATTCTCAGAGCTGATGTTTTTTTATGGATTTCAGACAGATAGCCTGTATGTATGTCAATTTTAAGATCATATATTGTTTTCAGATACCTTAAATCACTGTAAAATCGCCTGGAACCTTCCAGGTTACATGAATGCTTTAATAAAATCAACTGTTCGATGCCTCAGATTACGCATATATATATTACATATTACAATTAAAGCCCACATTCTTCGGTAGTTTACTTCATGTATGGTATTGGTATTTTAAGGTCATACATTGATTGTGTTGAGATTAAATATCATGGCAACCAAGGCCCATGCTTTGGGGATGGATAGTTCACAAACAAGTTATTTCAAGCCAAAGCTGAGATGTAATAATATTTGATAAATGCACTGAATATATCAGCATAAAAGCTCTACTATTAGCAGGAAATAAAGTGTCTTGGGATGCACAATCGATCAGCTTATAAAATAAAGTTTAAATGAGCTACTGGCTCAGACCTAAACATAAGCATAGCACGTGGTCTCTCATACAACTCCCCAAGATAATCTACACAATGATAAATATCCTCTATGGCACAGTGTCAGGATCATTACTGAATACAATACTTTGTTTGACTCCTCGGGCCAAGGTCCTTCGCAGGTATGGCACGAGAGTCAAATGACACTCAGATTTACATCAATTGGGCCACTGAGAAATGAGGAATTAAAACTCCTCACACCAAAAACCAACAGACCATGTATTGCCCGTCTCAGTTTCAAATGAATTAAATCAACAAATCTTCAAAGATAAACTCTCCAACAAGCATTCACCATTAATAGATACGGATAGTGATAATGCTGAAATTGTAGGATAGTATACTGCTGAAAGTGTGGAATTAATGAAGATTACACCTGAACGTTTTTATGTGTACAATGAGTTGCCTAATATCAATGTCAGCCATGTATTGGGTACATGGGACTTGGGACTGGTATATGTTACTCTTTTTAGGTAAAATTATTACTTTGAGTAATGTTTTTTTGGTATAAAAAAATGCTGAATTTACTGGTGTGTATTTTATTTTATCCTATCCAGGTGCAAATTCGACTCAAAGTTATATTTGTGATTAAGATGAAAAATAGATTAATTGTATAATTGCATTCCGGTTAAGGCCCCCAAGAAATATTGAGTCAATTTTCAGCCAACTTTCAAATACATAGTTTTAGGGCTTTAACGGCTTGGGTACCACTATGACATTTTGCTGCCAGCACAAAACCTGTAAATGCACTCACGACTATGCCATATTCAACCTTCTACTTTCAAATGGCACAAAAATTTACGTTGGGATAATATGATGGGTAATAACATTGGATCATGACGTTTAGGGTATAAACATAAGGAAAAATGTATTTCAAAATCTGATTACACGAGAGCTGTCAAAACTACGTTATAACCATATCTTTATTAAGCAAATGCATTATTTGCTTAATAAAGAACGAGCGTGAAGTTCTTTTGATATTTGATATTTGATATTTGACGTTTTTTTCAAAAGGTGTCAACAAGTATGTCTCAGTGTACCCTTTTGGGACATGGTGAAAAAAGTTGTGTAAAAGGATATATATCCTGTCAAAAACGGATATATCCCTTTTCCTGTGACAAATGAGTTTTTCAGTATGATTAATGGCCTTCTCAACCTTGTAGCATAGTCTTAATCATTTATTGTCAATATATTAATGGAGAATAACTGTGTACACCTTCATACCCTTTTGGTATTTGGTTAGAAACGTTATGTAAAAGGATATATATCCTTTAAAACACTAAAATGTACCTTTAGCTATCACAAACACATTTTTTAGCATGATAATGATTCACAAGCATTGTTGCAGAGCCTTCCCAAACATGGATATACTAATAAAGGGTTAGACATACTTGCTAGGCATGTCTAGAACACATCTAGAGACATTAGAAGGAGATGAAAAATATATGAGTAGGAAATATGGCCCTTTTCCCGTGGCAAAATGTGCATATCCAATACAGAACATTCTAAGAGTTGCCGCACTGTCTTCGCAGATTTTGAGGGACTAATGAGGGGTCAGACATACTTGCTAGACATGTCTAGAACATATCTAGTGACATTAGAAGGCGAGGAAAAATATATGAGTAGGAGATATGGCCCTTTTACTCTGCTAAAATTCACATATTTCAACATTTTTTGAGTTTTCAAATGCGAACATTCTAAGAGTTGCCGCACTGTCTTCGCAGATTTTGAGGGACTAATGAGGGGTCAGACATACTTGCAAGACATGTCTAGAACATATCTAGTGACATGAGAAGACGAGGAAAAATAAATGAGTAGGATATATTGCCCTTTTCCCATGGCAAAATGTGCACATCTAATACAGCACATTCTAAGAGTTGCCGCACTGTCTTCGCAGATTTTGAGGGACTAATGAGGGGTCAGACATACTTGCTAGGCATGTCTAGAACATATCTAGTGACATTAAAAGGCGAGGAAAAATATATGAGTAGGAGATATTGCCCTTTTCCCTTGGCAAAATGTGCATATCCAATACAGCACATTCTAAGAGTTGCCGCACTGTCTTCGCAGATTTTGAGGGACTAATGAGGGGTCAGACATACTTGCTAGACATGTCTAGAACATATCTAGTGACATTAGAAGGCGAGGAAAAATATATGAGTAGGAGATATGGCCCTTTTACTCTGCTAAAATTCACATATTTCAACATTTTTGGATTTTTCAAATGCGAACATTCTAAGAGTTGCCGCACTGTCTTCGCAGATTTTGAGGGACTAATGAGGGGTCAGACATACTTGCAAGACATGTCTAGAACATATCTAATAACATGAGAAGGCGAGGAAAAATATATGAGTAGGAGATATTGCCCTTTTCCCTTGGCAAAATGTGCATATCCAATACGGCACATTCTAAGAGTTGCCGCACTGTCTTCGCAGATTTTGAGGGACTAATGAGGGGTCAGACATACTTACTAGGCATGTCTAGAACATATCTAATGACATTAGAAGGCGAGGAAAAATATATGAGTTGGAGATATGGCCCTTTTACTCTGCTAAAATTCACATGTTTTAACATATTTTTATTTTTCAAATGCAAACATTCTAAGAGTTGTCGCACTGTCTTCGCAGATTTTGAGGGACTAATGAGGGGTCAGACATACTTGCTAGACATGTCTAGAACATATCTATTGACACTAGAAGGCGAGGAAAAATATATGAGTAGGAAATATGGCCCTTTTCCCGTGGCAAAATGTGCATATCCATATTTCAAATGCGAACATTCTAAGAGTTGCCGCACTGTCTTCGCAGATTTTGAGGGACTATTGAGGGGTCAGACATACTTGCTAGACATGTCTAGAACATATCTAGTGACATTAGAAGGCGAGGAAAAATATATGAGTAGGAGATATGGCCCTTTTCCAGTGGTAAAATGTGCATATCCAATACAGAACATTCTAAGAGTTGCCGCACTGTCTTCGCAGATTTTGAGGGAATAATGATGGGTCAGATATACTTGCTAGACATGTCTAGAACATATCTAGTGACATTAGAAGGCGAGGAAAAATATATGAGTAGGAGATATGGCCCTTTTCCCGTGGTAAAATGTGCATATCCAATACAGGACATTCTAAGAGTTGCCGCACTGTCTTCGCAGATTTTGAGGGACTAATGAGGGGTCAGACATACTTGCTAGACATGTCTAGAACATATCTAGTGACATAAGAAGGCGAGGAAAAATATATGAGTAGGAGATATGGCCCTTTTACTCTGCTAAAATTCACATATTTCAACATTTTTTTATTTTTCAAATGTGAACATTCTAAGAGTTGCCGCACTGTCTTCGCAGATTTTGAGGGACTAATGAGGGGTCAGACATACTTGCTAGACATGTCTAGAACATATCTATTGACATTAAAAGGCGAGGAAAACTCTTAGAATGTGCTGCATTGGATATGCACATTTTGCCATGGGAAAAGGGCCATAACACCTACTCATATATTTTTCCTCGCCTTCTAGTGTCACTAGATATGTTCTAGACATGTCTAGCAAGTATGTCTGACCCCTCATTAGTCCCTCAAAATCTGCGAAGACAGTGCGGCAACTCTTAGAATGTTCGCATTTGAAATATGGATATGCACATTTTGCCACGGGAAAAGGGCCATATTTCCTACTCATATATTTTTCCTCGCCTTCTAATGTCACTAGATATGTTCTAGACATTTGTAGCAAGTATGTCTGACCCCTCATTAGTCCCTCAAAATCTGCAAAGACAGTGCGGCAACTCTTAGAATGTGCTATATTGGATATGCACATTTTGCATAAAATGGGCCATATTTCCTACTCATATATTTCATACTCATATATTTTTCCTCGCCTTCTAATGTAACTAGATATGTTCTAGACATGTCTAGCAAGTATGTCTGACCCCTCATTAGTCCCTCAAAATCTGCAAAGACGGTGCGGCAACTCTTAGAATGTGCTGTATTGGATATGCACATTTTGCATAAAATGGGCCATATTTCCTACTCATATATTTCCTACTCATATATTTTTCCTCGCCTTCTAATGTCACTAGATATGTTCTAGAAATGTGTAAGAAGTATGTCTGACCCCTCATTAGTCCCTCAAAATCTGCGAAGACAGTGCGGCAACTCTTAGAATGTGCTGTATTGGATATGCACATTTTGCTTAAAATGGGCCATATTTCCTACTCATATATTTCCTACTCATATATTTTTCCTCGCCTTCTAATGTCACTAGATATGTTCTAGACATGTCTAGCAAGTATGTCTGACCCCTCATTAGTCCCTCAAAATCTGCGAAGACAGTGCGGCAACTCTTAAAATGTTCTGTATTTGATATGCACATTTTGCCACGGGAAAAGGGCCATATTTCCTACTCATATATTTTTCCTCGCCTTCTAATGTCATTAGATATGTTCTAGACATGTCTAGCAAGTATGTCTGACCCCTCATTAGTCCCTCAAAATCTGCGAAGACAGTGCGACAACTCTTAGAATGTTTGCATTTGAAAAATAAAAATATGTTAAAACATGTGAATTTTAGCAGAGTAAAAGGGCCATATCTCCAACTCATATATTTTTCCTCGCCTTCTAATGTCATTAGATATGTTCTAGACATGCCTAGCAAGTATGTCTGACCCCTCATTAGTCCCTCAAAATCTGCGAAGACAGTGCGGCAACTCTTAGAATGTGCCGTATTGGATATGCACATTTTGCCAAGGGAAAAGGGCAATATCTCCTACTCATATATTTTTCCTCGCCTTCTCATGTTATTAGATATGTTCAAGACATGTCTTGCAAGTATGTCTGACCCCTCATTAGTCCCTCAAAATCTGCTAAGACAGTGCGGCAACTCTTAGAATGTTCGCATTTGAAAAATCCAAAAATGTTGAAATATGTGAATTTTAGCAGAGTAAAAGGGCCATATCTCCTACTCATATATTTTTCCTCGCCTTCTAATGTCACTAGATATGTTCTAGACATGTCTAGCAAGTATGTCTGACCCCTCATTAGTCCCTCAAAATCTGCGAAGACAGTGCGGCAACTCTTAGAATGTGCTGTATTGGATATGCACATTTTGCCAAGGGAAAAGGGCAATATCTCCTACTCATATATTTTTCCTCGCCTTTTAATGTCACTAGATATGTTCTA
The DNA here is from genome assembly GCA_949316495.1 of Amphiduros pacificus. Classification (NCBI taxonomy): domain Eukaryota; kingdom Metazoa; phylum Annelida; class Polychaeta; order Phyllodocida; family Hesionidae; genus Amphiduros; species Amphiduros pacificus. Next base: position 34,236,323 of record OX439001.1, read on the forward strand.
GACATGCCTAGCAAGTATGTCTGACCCCTCATTAGTCCCTCAAAATCTGCGAAGACAGTGCGGCAACTCTTAGAATGTGCTGTATTAGATGTGCACATTTTGCCATGGGAAAAGGGCAATATATCCTACTCATTTATTTTTCCTCGTCTTCTCATGTCACTAGATATGTTCTGGACATGTCTTGCAAGTATGTCTGACCCCTCATTAGTCCCTCAAAATCTGCGAAGACAGTGCGGCAACTCTTAGAATGTTCGCATTTGAAAACTCAAAAAATGTTGAAATATGTGAATTTTAGCAGAGTAAAAGGGCCATATCTCCTACTCATATATTTTTCCTCGCCTTCTAATGTCACTAGATATGTTCTAGACATGTCTAGCAAGTATGTCTGACCCCTCATTAGTCCCTCAAAATCTGCGAAGACAGTGCGGCAACTCTTAGAATGTGCTGTATTGGATATGCACATTTTGCCAAGGGAAAAGGGCAATATCTCCTACTCATATATTTTTCCTCGCCTTTTAATGTCACTAGATATGTTCTAGACATGCCTAGCAAGTATGTCTGACCCCTCATTAGTCCCTCAAAATCTGCGAAGACAGTGCGGCAACTCTTAGAATGTGCTGTATTAGATGTGCACATTTTGCCATGGGAAAAGGGCAATATATCCTACTCATTTATTTTTCCTCGTCTTCTCATGTCACTAGATATGTTCTGGACATGTCTTGCAAGTATGTCTGACCCCTCATTAGTCCCTCAAAATCTGCGAAGACAGTGCGGCAACTCTTAGAATGTTCGCATTTGAAAACTCAAAAAATGTTGAAATATGTGAATTTTAGCAGAGTAAAAGGGCCATATCTCCTACTCATATATTTTTCCTCGCCTTCTAATGTCACTAGATATGTTCTAGACATGTCTAGCAAGTATGTCTGACCCCTCATTAGTCCCTCAAAATCTGCGAAGACAGTGCGGCAACTCTTAGAATGTTCTGTATTGGATATGCACATTTTGCCACGGGAAAAGGGCCATATTTCCTACTCATATATTTTTCATCTCCTTCTAATGTCTCTAGATGTGTTCTAGACATGCCTAGCAAGTATGTCTAACCCTTTATTAGTATATCCATGTTTGGGAAGGCTCTGCAACAATGCTTGTGAATCATTATCATGCTAAAAAATGTGTTTGTGATAGCTAAAGGTACATTTTAGTGTTTTAAAGGATATATATCCTTTTACATAACGTTTCTAACCAAATACCAAAAGGGTATGAAGGTGTACACAGTTATTCTCCATTAATATATTGATAATAAATGATTAAGACTATGCTACAAGGTTGAGAAGGCCATTAATCATACTGAAAAACTCATTTGTCACAGGAAAAGGGATATATCCGTTTTTGACAGGATATATATCCTTTTACACAACTTTTTTCACCATGTCCCAAAAGGGTACACTGATACATACTTGTTGACACCTTTTGAAAAAAACGTCAAATATCAAATATCAAATATCAAAAGAACTTCACGCTCGTTAATAAAGATACTAAAGATGGTCATAACAGAGTTTTGAAAGCTCTCATGAAATCAGATTTTCCGATCCCATTAATAAACAAAAACAACTTTTAGTGGCAAAGACGTTTGACTTCGGAGATTATTATCACAGATGGTATACTTCATCTTATCGTGGGGCATTCGATCAATGATCATGTAGTGCGTTGGGGTCGGGTCGGGTATGAGTTGGGTATAGAAAACACATATATATATACGTCTTACCTTTTTGAGGATATTCATTGTTTTTCATGATGAGTAAGTTTTTCCTTGGTAACACGTACTTCTTTAATTAGTTTTTGCATATATTTCCCCATGCGTGGAATCGTTAATAACGTTCAGTTTACCCAGGGATAATTTTTTAAAGAGTGTTCCTTTTGTGAATATCGCTTCGATTGTGATAAGGTTTTGTTGTCCTTAACTTTAGATAAAAAGGCTACTTAATTTTAGTTGTATGGTGATTATGGTGACATGAGATCTCATGATCAGTGGGAGTGCAGTCTCAATCAGAAAGTTAATTAGACTGGTCCCCCGCCGAGTGTCAAGAACATCGGCACCAGTCTAAAAGTTAATGCTCTCTATTGCCAACGAATCAGAACGTTAACTTTCTCTATTGCCCAAGTATCGGAATGTTAATGCTCTCTAATGCCCACGGATCAAAACGTTAACATTCTCTATTGCCCAAGGATCAGAATGTTAATGCTCTCTATTGCCCACAGATCAGAGCGTTAATGCTCTCTATTGCCCACAGATCAGAGCGTTAACGCTCTCTATTGCCCAAGGATCAGAACGTTAACACTCTCTTTTGCCCAAGGATCAGAATGTTAATGCTCTCTATTGCCCACAGATCAGAATGTTAATGCTCTCTATTGCCCACAGATCAGAGCGTTAACGCTCTCTATTGCCCAAGGATCAGAACGTTAACACTCTCTATTGCCCAAGGATCAGAATGTTAACACTCTCTATTGCCCAAGGATCAGAATGTTAATGCTCTCTGTTGCCCACGGATCAAAACTTTAACACTTTCTATTGCCCACGGATCAGAATGTTAATGCTCTCTATTGCCATGTACGTTGTCTGAAAGTTCATGTGCTCGTATGTTTTTTAGGATATTGTATTTTCACATGGAAGCAAGAACGAATAAGCCAGTTTGGGGACTTGATGTCCGTGAAGTTAGTGGGATACTCTATATTATATATTTGACATTTCCTCCTTGAATATCTAACCAAGTTGGCAAATATTTTCTCAGAGATAAATTGGGGACACGCCGAATGTAGCTTTGCAAACACAATATTTTCATCGAGAGCCCTGGATATTTTGCCTTTTTTTCAAATACACATATGGTCTCTCTGTGAAGACAAAGATAGACTTTCTCAAAGCTTCCTTTTGATCGTATCAGGTCATCTTTCTGGGGAAACTGGGATTAGATTGAAATGTTATCTATTTATTTATTTGGGGTTTTACATCACGTTCAACATTATTTCAGTCATTTCGTGATGAGACCTACTTGTAGCAGATATAGTGCTGCCTCACTGAATTGTCATGTCGCAGGTCCTTGACATGACAACCCACCCTGTCACAGATTTACAAGGACAACGGGTTAACCCTTTAGGCACAGGCCTCAGCTCATATGGGAAATTGAATCATTCAGAGGTAGTTAGAAATATAATACATCTCAGAAAAAGGTTTTAATTGACATCATTTGCTATTTTGAGTATTTGTGGATTAAGGTTATATTTTTTATATAAAAGGGTTAAAGCTGTTTTTATTTTTATTACGGATATCCAGGTTTGGTCCGAAATCGATTGCTATCAAGTAACTCAAGTAATGGTTTAAAAAGTGCATATGTTTTCATTCTATACCACAGTCCTGAAGTGCTTACGTAAAGTCACACATTAGTTGTCAATTTTTAATGTCTTTCATGATGCCATATTGTTTCAGCAGCAATAGACTCTGCCCTAGCGCTACTTCAAAAAGTACAGAACATTGAATCCCATTGAAAGACAGGCTTCCAGCTGACCTGGTAGAGCCTTACAAAAAAATGTTCAGCCAGACATTTTTATAGTAAAGGTATTAGTAAGTCTTGTTTTCTGCTAGTTACCTTTGTAGGAATTAAATTCAATGATGACATGAAATATTAAAGACAGATGTTATTTATGTTATAAATATAATTTATTTAAACCTCATTTACAGATATTTCATTTATCTTTATGGTAAATTGTACACAATATCCTTTAAAGTAGCCACTGAGTCACTAATACAGGTCTCACCTGATATCAGTTGATATATAAAACTAGTCATTATACAATTTTCAGAATAATTTACAAATAATTCCTGTACCCTGACAAGTTTAGTTCACACTTCTCCTTATATTTGATACAAATGTCAGTGTTTATATCTCTTTTAATTCAAATATTGCTGTAATAAAAACTTATGCCATATTCAAAAAATAATAATATTGATCTTCTTGCTTTGAAATATATTATTTGATTTAAATTATAGTAAAATAACATCTATAAAGTGCATAATGTCTCCTGTAAATCAATGTCAATCAAAAATATTTACTGATATAATAAATATATTGGAGTTAAATATTTAAATATACATGTAATAGTTTGTACTTTCAGCTTAACATATAAATATTATACTATAGATGTAACTTTTGTTCTAAGGTTATTTAGTTTTTCTAAAGTTTTTATGTTGGTCCATTGGATATCATCAACATTGTTGATCATTCCCATATTACTGATTAATATCAATTATTGTCCAGGAAAACATATCTATATACTATTACATTGCACTGCTTCTACATAACCTTTGTTATTGCTTATTTTAAGAAGTAGCATGGCTAGCCTTTAAGTTAATATCCTAAAGTTTGATGTCGATTCAAAGAGATGCGAGGAGACTTGTCAATGGTTCTCACATATTACTAATTATCTAATTATCTTTCTGTATCATTAACATCCCTGTTTTAACAAAGGCTACAATCCCACTAAAACCTTTTTGTTAAAACTGATGTCTTGATTTAAGCACAGTCTTTCACCAGATAAATGCATTTTTTAATCTTAAGGTGAGGGTAAATGGTTGAGGATCTTTCCAGAAGTGATGTTTTGGTAACCTGATAAATGGTATGGAGTTTTCTAGCCTGTTGCTTTCCTTTGCTCCCTTCCATTATCAAAAAAATAACTCACCAATATTTGGCAAATGAATCTTGATTAAACTGGAAAGAATCTGTACTTTTGAACGAAGATATGTTTCTGTAGATCTTATACTCTTCAGTAGGAAAAATAATAATTGATTAATAAACATGAAAGTCATCAATGATACCAATACCATTCATCAATGTCACTGAACTTAACTTCTATGTTAATCACAAAGTCTGACTGAAACTTGACTGCTCAATGAAGCATGACAGTTATCTAAAATATTAGTATTCCTAGTCTAGATTTATCTTCATGCCAAAAAATGTCAACTCTATGGTCTATGAAATTTTAAGGAAAATATTCCCTGAAATGTTTAATTGTACATGTTCAAAACACAACACAAAAGCCATCTCTCAGAAACTTAACAAATTATATATATATTATATATATATATATATATATATCATATATATATATATGCCATTTCTACTCATTCTGCCCAAAACCTGATTGCTGAACACATTAAATGATTAAATTGGATTTAAAAAATTAATACTTCAGGCAAGCATCAGCAGCATTTATTTAATCTGAAATTTAGCATCTCTGTATTCTATATTGCTCAATATTTCTTAACTTATCAATTCAATAAAATAATACTGCATTATTACTTCCCATTTATCTAAAATTTTGATTGATGTTTTCCTTTTCAAATCACATCAAATAAATGGGCATGTCATTAATATATAATTCATATTAACTGAAGTGCATATTTACATTTTGTCTTTGGTATGTACAACAATTTATCAGCTTTTGATAATTACCGAGGCTAAATGCTTACTTTACACTCATATGATAAACAGAAGCATTATCAATCAATAAGAAGTTCCTATCCATCTTGCCAACATGATAATATGTGAATGTTGGGATTCACACAAAGTCTTATATCTACATGTACTGTGCGAGACTCTGGAAAGAATTGAGTATTTGACTGGTCACATTCCGATCACGTTATTGCTTTTTACAGTACTCATCTGATATAAATTTACCTATTTACAGGTACACAATTGACTGCTCCTGGCATGGTACATGTACTTGGACAGTTGGTAGGTCAGCTGCTAATTTCATCCTGGTATATCTAGTGATTATTCTTTAAATGGTGACCCTACTGGTCAAAAGTGGAACCTTTATGTCTCAGTCTCAGTTTCCTCAGTTGGAGATGAAACTTCCATGAGCAACTGCATAAAGGTTGTGAAAGCCTCTACAATAAACAAAACATAAAAGTCATATAGATATCTGGAATCTAGCAACATTCAAATATTAAAGATATCTGGAATCCAGCTGCATTAAAATAATACAGATATCTAGAATCCAGCAACATTCAAATATTAAAGATATCTGGAATCCAGCTGCATTAAAATAATACAGATATCTAGAATCCAACAAAATTCAAATATTAAAGATATCTGGAATCCAGCTGCATTAAAATAATACAGATATCTAGAATCCAACAAAATTCAAATATTAAAGATATCTGGAATCCAGCTGCATTGAAATAATGAAGATAATGAAATGCTGAACAATCAAGCAATATTTAAATTGGTAGTTTTTCCTTGTGCCATGACAATTTCTATATCCAGGAGAAATTCTTTCCAAATCAGAAATCTAATCTTTTTTACGTTGTGCATTTTGCTGCAAAAAAGTATGTAATACAAGTAAGACATATGATATCATTACCAGAGACATAAGACCCAATGCATAGGATAAAACCTAAGATTGCAGCTTACCCATTCCAGGAAGAACCTTCTCAAAGTACACAAAGGGGACGTAGAAGATGAATCCGGCCAGGATGAACATGGCGGCGTAGAGGAACTCCACCTGAGGGTTGTCAATGATGGGAGCGACCACCAGGTACAGGGACACCAGCAGTACTATCACAGGTAACACTATCGGCACCTGAGCAACATTAACACATCCATTTATTTTCTGCACTCCTCCATTTAAAATCTGGTAATATATTTGTCAGATTATCTTACAAGTCTCATTATGTAATTTTGTTCAAAGGCACAAGTTTTTGAAGTTTATCTATGTGATTCTATTATTATCATCATTATTTTTGAGTCAAATATTTATTTAGTGAAGAATATGTGGCCAAATTAAGTCTTGCATGGCCATTGCGTTGCATCCTATAGTTACTCACAGCCGTTGTTTGGCATAAGGTTGGGACACTGCCAGGCTAGTGCACCTCCCTCTGATGCTAGTCTGGCTGTCTCGTAGCTAATCATCATTTTTCAGGCATTGATTAAAAGTTTCCTTTTGTCTTTTGATTAATTCTATTAAATATGAATTGCCCGAACCAAGTATAAAAATGGCTAGTAGCCTAAAAGGTTTATGGCCCAGACTGGAAATGTTAAAGTGACTTCCCACATTTTGAAATATGTCAAAATATGTCAAAAACTTAATGATAAACCAGTATATGTACATTGCATTTTGCCAAAATCTACTTCCTGAATATAACTTCAAACTAAGATTTTTCATGTTTCAGATGACAGCTGTTGCTCGGCATTATTTTGTGATGCAAAATACATTGTACATTGCAAATCAAGGTGAAGCACTGACCTTGTGTTATCCTATTCTGGTCAAAGTCATTTGTTATCAAATAGATGTTTAAATCAACTATTTATTAAAAACTGTACTAAATCATATAAGAACCTTATATGGCCTGGGAGTGTCTTTCATTTTAAACCTGAGGACAATGAGAGCTGCCATGGTAAGACCATAGAACATCCACACAGCAAAGCTGAAGAAGTCGATGAGGCTGGCGATGTCCCCGGGGATGATCATGATTAATGCTATAATACACTGAAATGATATCATGCAATTATCACTCGTTAATAATCACTTCTATTCATCTTATCTTTGTCACTGCAATACCAATCACAAGCATTTTGATAGTCTCTGTGTATATTCAGTTCAAATGCAGTTATCAAACATATTGTGGCCAATAAAGCTAGCCTCACATTCTTACAATGTCAAAGTTCATATTTTAAGGCCAGAAGAAAAGAGTCTTCTTTTTCATGACTAGGTGAAACAAATGAGAATTTTTTTCCCCTAGTCTACTCATAACTACACTAAAAATATACATAAAGATAATTTTGAGACTGGCCACTTAATGATGTAGATATTAGCCTATTTACCGTGAAGACTAAGGAGGGAAGGGGAGTGTATCGTTTGACGTGTATCATGGAGAGCACCTCTACCATGTGACCCTCCCTGGCTGCTACATATGTCAACCTGTACAATATATCAAATCGTTAGTACCAAATATGGTAAAACTACCATAATATTTCCATATCACACATCGTATACTACATGTACTGTAAGATAAAACTAACATGATATGATAATATTTCCATATAACATATCTTTTTACGACTGTAAGCTGCTGTGGTGAAATTCAAAATAATTCTGATAACTGCTAAATCAGTACAGGTACAAATTTCCACAAAATCAAAATTAATATTATTTTACTTATTTCAAGGCTAGGTTTCAGATGAGTTATTTTACAATATTATACTCAATCATTTCTGATAACATTCATTCTGTACAAATGAACAATTATTTTGGCTTATATTTCTGTATCACTTCATGAGATATACTGCACCTACATTGTGCAATAGGTAGCATTGATTTTGCCTAAGTATCCTTTAAAAAGATATGACAAGGTATTCTTATTTTTGCAGCTTTATACAAATAATATATAAACCATCACAAAATACCAAATGCACCATAGAGTTAATTTTATTAGGTGAGAGAAATAAGATATTAGTAAAACTTAAATTAGGAAAATATTAATCAAGCAACTGCTAGAACCCTGTTATAATCAGTCCAGGGAAACATTATCTGAAAGCAAATTATCCAATACACAGTCCAACAAATACAGAACCTAATATCAAATGCACAGTCCAACAAATCCAAAACCTTACAAATGTCTAATACATAGCCCAACAAATCCAAACCTAAAATATCTACAGAAACACCACCAATAGAATATTAATCACATATTAATATATAGTAACATAAAGAAAAGGTAAACACAATTTCAAGTCAGGAAGTGCAAACCACTTCCTTTGGACTTTTTTACCTTCCTGTAGAGAAGAGTGTGCCGTTGGCAGCTCCGAATGTGGAACATGCCACAAATAATGGAATGATCCACTTCATTGGGCCTAGTACTTGGTTACCCCAGGTCTGAAATTTCATCAAAAGAATGTCAAGATCACAAATGGTGCATACCTTAAAGTAGTGCAAGTGGTGAGTAGTACAGTATGATATCAATGTCTATTGTCTGTTGGACTTCCTCAGAAACTGAAAATGTTAAAATGCATCATATAAATGTGGCAATCAATAAAATATACATGCATGTTATATGTTTCTTGATTTTTTTGGGGGGATGGGGCAAAACAAAATTTGAACATGTATTTTCAACATGGATCAGATATAGCAGTTTCATGGAAATTAAAGGACTTTAGCATCAGCTAGCCAATATACACTCTACAGGCTCAGTCTCTCATCAGGCAAATCCAGGGTGTAAACTTTCAAAACAAATACCAAAAAAACATTTATTCACGAGGGGAAATCAAGAAACACATATGGGACAAAAAAAGCAGGCAATCTCTCCCACCACCACCATTGTTAATCTTTCTTACCTTCCCCCAGAGAAGAGTGTGCCATTGGCAGCACCAAATGTAGAGAGGGCCACAAAGAGAGGCATGATCCAGTTGATATCACCAATGACTGCCTCAGACCAAGTCTAGCAGGAGAGGTTATGACAAGACACACACCACCGAACACAGTTAGTAAAGAAAAATAGCCAAATAAACTCAAAACTTCACAAGACAATAAATATATAAAGGTAAAGTTCCAACACACACATTCTATAAACAGTTGGAGCCAAACATATATTTAGTCACGCATGAAGGTGACCAAATGGTGACCATATTGTGCCACACAAGACGTATTCTTGACCAATGAAGTACCATGCTTGACCATGCATTCAGACCAGAAGAAGTCATGCAATAGCCATACTTGACCATGCATTCAAACCAGATGAGGTCATGCAATAGCCATACTTGACCATGCATTCAAACCAGATGAGGTCATGCAATAGCCATACTTGACCATGCATTCAAACCAGATGAGGTCATGCAATAGCCATACTTGACCATGCATTCAGACCAGATGAGGTCATGCAATAGCCATACTTGGCCATGCATTCAAACCAGATGAGGTCATGCAATAGCCATACTTGACCATGCATTCAAACCAGATGAGGTCATGCAATAGCCATACTTGACCATGCATTCAGACCAGATGAGGTCATGCAATAGCCATACTTGACCATGCATTCAGACCAGATGAAGTCATGCAATAGCCATACTTGACCATGCATTCAAACCAGATGAGGTCATGCAATGGCCATGTTTGACCTTGCATTCAGACCAGATGAGGTCATGTATTAGCCATGCTTGACCTTATTTTATCACGATTATACATGACCATATAGTTGGTTGGCTCCAACTGGTAAAGCATGATCAACTATATATTTAATGTGAATGCCTAGCAGATAAATTAAATGAGCATTTTGTGATGAATATTTGGCAAATAAATAGAACAAGATCTGTTAGTTTTAAAAGTGAGAAGAATGTTAATGCTTAAAAAATAAAAATAAGAAAGGTATAAACAAAATATTTCAACATGGCTGAGATACAAGTTTAAATTGAAGGTAAAAAAAGCTTGTTAATTAAACCCTCATCTGTCATTTCACAAAGATGTTGCACAAACACAAATTTCAGAAACACAATTTAATGCTAATGGTTATATTCTTTACATTCATAACAACTTTAATGACCCTTTCCACAAACACTTGAGTTGAATGATAAACCTGTCTAAATTGTTACTTGATTAATTCTAACCAAACTAAATGATTAGACAATTTTGAATGTTAAATACACACACACACACACACATATATTTCAATACTGACCACAGCCACTGCTGGGGAGTCTAAGAGTTGTGGCACTGACATGACGGTGAAGTAGGAGATGTTGACGAGTATATAAAGCACTGTGACCAGGGGAATGCCGATCATAATCGAGCGTGGCAAGTTCTTGTACGGTTCGATGATCTCCTCCGTCACATAGTTCAAATTATTCCTGCATTCCACGATATATGGATATTAGCAAAATGATAAACATCATAATAATAATGATAACAACAACAACAACAATGATAATAATATTTATGTTATGCCATTCCAGTCTTGGTCTGGTAATGGAATTTAATATCCTTTTACATTTATCAGTTATGTATTAATTTATTTTAATTTCAATAACCTATAATTATATGATGCAATTTAGTGCCAGTCATTTCAAGTGAATTGATTAGTTATTGACATGGCACTTATTTGTGAATTAAATTTCAGTGAACAAAATGCTTAAATTCTTGAGCATCTTACTTACCATCCATCATAGGCCCACATGCCATTGTAAAGACCTATAGCTATTTTTCCAACATTATTCTGTGTCCCTGTAAAACCTGAGTTCAAAGTTTCTGTATATCCTAAAGAAGAAAATACAAATTCTTACATTATTTTCCTGCTTAATTTACTTTGAGATTTATGAAATTTCAACTTAAATATATATAACCATAATGTTCTTTATTGAAACGATGTATAAAAAAAATATAAAACATAGTTAACAATATATGATTTAAAACACTCTAAAAGAAAATGGGGCCAAACATCTATTTGGTCATGACCAGATGGTGCAAAACGGGGCCATGTGGTGCCACGAATCAGCTTTAAGCTATCATATGTGACCTTATTTAGTCACGTTTATTTGTGACCAAATAGATATTTGACTCTAACTGATTTCCCCAAGACAAAACAACATGCAATGTATTAATTTAATTGCAGCCTTCTTATTGTTACTGTACTCTTACCCTGTCCTAGTCTAACAATGCCCCCGATAATGATAATAAGAAGTGCCAAGATTTTGCCCGCAGTGAATATAACCTGGACCCGAGCAGCCAATCTAACACTGTAGCAATTCACCCATGTGATAAGTACTATAAATATGTAAAACACATAACAATGGTTATTAGCATGCAAAACTAAGCAGAGAAAGTTAGTATAAAATGTAAGACAAACGTGATAGATCAACAGTTACTACAATAGGTTAAGTTATGAAATATTAGTGAGAAAAATGTACATGTACATGATAATCTTATAAGCTATTTGAATTATTTGTTCTGAAAACGATGATGTACTGAAAACGATGATGTTTGTAATTTTTAAAAATTAGTTCCACAAACATATGGAAGCAAAATTTTAAATTTTAAAATTTCCACTTGGAATTAATAAACCATATAATTAATATCTCATGTCAACTTATTTTATATTAGATGTGAATTTCTTATCTAAAATATAAATTCTATTTTAGCTATCTGATTGATATAAATTTGCACTTGTAAAAATCTATAAGTTTTTGTCTGTTATCAGTGGCGATATACATCTATACTTATTCACTGGCAAAATGACTAATCAGACATATTAGGCCATTGTTTAACTCCATCAGGTCATGCTTTGTTACTGAATGACATCAATCAATCACACACCTCATGCATGCCTCAATATTGTCATGTAAATGCCCAACTTGATTGCAATATTTAGCATTTTTGCATAAGAACACACACTTGACAATTTTTGTTGTTAATAGATAAGAGAAAATAGCCGTGGAATGCTGGAAATGTGTATCTTCAGGGAAACTAAAACACCAAAGCACACTAAGAGAAAAAACACATTTTTACCAGTGTCTGGCCAAATAATACACCTCTACATATGCCCATGCAGACAACACACACAAAAAAGTAAATAATATTAGTACTGTGTAGCCCAATACCTATAAATTTCTAAAACTTCACAAACCTTGACCTAATTTGACAAATCCACCAAATATGATTATAACTAATGCAAACATTTTGAGAGCAGTAAATACATTTTGAACTATGGTGGCAAGCTTGACGCTGAAGCAGTTGATGACCAAGAGCACCACTGAAATAAATCAAAACAAATGACCATCAGTATTAAAAATATAGGCATCAGAGATGCATCAACCCTCAGCCCTGGCAACTTATTGTACAACATTCGCTCCACACAATATTTGTGAACCAAACGTCACTGCACCAAGGCAAATTGATGCAGGGGTAAAAGAACCCATAAAATCTACTTCCTTTGATAGCTTATGTGTGTCAATTATCATGAAACTGTCATAATTTACTCTAGAATTATTGAGATGATGGGCCGGTGACCTTGAAAAGCAGGTTAAGGTCACCATCCATCAAACTCATCTGGAGTCTTCCCAGATGCTTAGGTGTATCAATTATCATGAAGCTGCCATTATTTGTTCTTGAGTTATTGCAATGACGTGGATTAGACATGATTGTCCCTGTGACCTTGAAAAGTAGGTGAAGGTCATGTTCCATCAAGAGAAGTCTGAGGTCTTCACCAGATGCTTATGTGTGTCAAGTCTCATAAAGCTGCCATCATTCGTTCTCGAATTATAGCAATGATAGGGATTTCACACAATTGTACCTGTGACCTTGAAAAGTAGGTGAAGGTCATGTTTCATACAAAAATGTCTCAGGTTTTCATCAGATGCTTATGTGTGTCAAGTTTCATGAAGCTGCCATCATTTGTTCTTGAGCTATCGCAATGACAAGGATGATTTCACATAATTGTCCCTGTGACCTTAAAAAGTAGGTGAAGGTCATGTTTCATAGAAAAAAAATCTGAGGTCTTCACCAGATGCATACGGGTGTCAAATCTCATAAAGCTGCCATCATTTGTTCTTGAGTTATTGCGATTCTTGGGATTTCACATAATTGTCCCTGTGACCTTGAAAAATAGGTCAAGTTCGCCGTCCATCGAACTCGTCCGAGGTTTTCACCAGATGCTTATGTGTGTCAAGTTTCATGAAGCTGCCATCATTTGTTCTTGAGTTATCGCGATGACAAAGATGTTCGCTACATACATACATACATACATACACACACACACACACACACACACACACACACACACATACCCACGCCAGGAGTACTGCAATACCCTCAGCCTGATTACATCAGGGGCTGAGGGTAAAAAGGTGTTTCTTTATACTTTTTAACTTATGCTTACAATTTCTTGAGATCTTGAATAAACCAAAAAGGGACTTAGATACTTAATTAAAGTTATTTTACATTCTACTGGTGAGGTTTTACGCTGCAGAGCTGTAAAATGTGAGAACTATCAAAAATGCCTGAGGCTTTTTGTCACCTGTAGTGACTCTTCAGAGGCTGAGAAAAGAATGAATTGACTCTCAGAGAATCAAAACAAAATGAGATTTAAGGAGCCTCATGGTTTTAAAAAAATTGTTAAAAAAAGAAAAAAAAAAGAAAATGTGACACGCTGAAACTGAAACGATTTTAATTCAGCAAGCAATATAATTGTTTGGTAATCTTCATGAACTTACATATAGCTAAAGCGGCAAGGCATTTTATTGCAGCCTGGGACCCATTGCAGACATCATAGAAGGGTTCCAGGGTGTATGTGGCAAAGGTGAGAATGATGATGGCAACGCTGGCTGGCTTCAGCAGGACCATATTAATCCAGGCAAAAAGAAACGCTGGAATGCTGCCTAGCTTCTTGTGACATGGCCCAAATGCCTCAAATAAGTATGAGTACTCGGCACCTGACTTTGATATGAGGGTCCCTAGTTCTGCGTAAGATAAAGCTCCTGGAAAACAATGACATAAAGAAAGAAAAATAGATTAGTTTATCAATTTTCCCAGATCAGGAATCTCTTAGACCATGCAGTGTTGGCATTCTTGGCATAACCTGCAAACAAATATCAGAGAAAATCTGAGAATCTGGCAAAGGGAGAACTGGAACTGGAACAATTGTAGATAAAAGTCAGTTTTCTTAAAATTGACTCTAAATTTTCATAATTTATTGAGCTTATGAATAAGCCTTAACAATTTTAAATTCTATGTTCTCTTCTTGTGCTTAAAACCCCAAATTTTATCATTTTAGTGATAATTTACATTTATTCATCTCATGGTGCATGGCTTATGAAATACATGTTTATACGTTTGAAATAGTTCCCAAAATTCTAGTTTTATCATCTCATTTTCACTATATACATGACATTTTGCCTATATATGATATTTTCTGACAGTATTGTGACATCCAGGAAGGACCTGTTTATACGTCACTTTGGATACACATGCTTAGAATAGAAATATTACAATAAAATAGACAATCCCTGGTGCAGGCTCAATTGAAACCAAATCCCACAGGTCAGAAGATTACTGCCTCCAGGTTAAACCAATTTTTGATCAAAACACAATTCTTTATATATATATATATACATGTATATGCATTCAATAGTCATCAGCCATATAAATTTGACAAAGGAGTATTTTTGGTTATTCATCAAGTACGTGTATATCTGTATTAATAATGTAACACAGAAATTGATAGAATGGTAGTTATGAATAGGTTATTTTGTTAAATGCCATGAAAATTTTAGGTTAATGCAAGAATAGTTTGAAATAAACAGACTTGTATCCCTGTATATATGTAACACATCTTAAATTTATAATTTATGAACTTACATAACTTTGATATTTTTTAGTTTTCAGTGTAACTTAGCTCACGAGTGAATCATGCTCGTTTCTAAGGAGTTTTGCTCAGCTAATGAGTGGACCATGCTTGTTTCTTATGAGTTTTACTTTGCTTACAATAATTATAATAATAATAATAAAATTTATATAGCACTGATACCAGATAGATCTGTTCAAGTGGACCATATTTGCATCTTATGAGTATTGCTTAGTTTGCGAGTGGACTGTGCTCATTTCTAATGAGTTTTGCTTAGCTTACAAGTGGACCATGTTCGCATCTTATGAGTTTTGCTAAGCTTACAAGCAGACCATACTCGCATCTTATGAGAGATGCTCAGGTACCTTATCTATAAAACTCACAGAGGACAACAGCGGCAATGAACCTCATGAGGAGACCTGGAGATGGGCAGTCATCATTAAACAGTGAGACAAGCACATACTGGGCACATGTCAGACTAATAGTAGCCATGCTCGAGGTCCTCAGCACCAAGGTAGATATCCAGGAATACATGAAAGCCAACATGTCCCCATACGCATGCTGTATATACACATATTCACCCCCAGACTTTGGAATAAGCGTTCCCAGTTCGGCTAAACAGAGCGCTCCTGGAATATGGCCATCAATATTTGAAATATGAATAATTTCATAACAACGTGACTGTATAATTATTTTCTCATCACTTCTCACAAATGTTTATTATGCTGAAAATTAGAAAGAATATATTTTCCACCTGCTTAATTAAGACCATGAAAACAAATATTAACCTTTTTATTTTCACATTTTGTATCATATAAAGTATCTTTAAAAGACGATTCTCTCAGAAAGAACATTTTTTGCCTGTTTACCCACCTACTCTACCTGTATAATACCCTGATCCCCAAGGGACATAAATAATACCTTTCAAACATTATATATATATATTATTGTTTTGTTTCTTGCAACAAGATAAATTAAATGCAGATAAAAGCAGAAATTAGGGAAAATGACTGCTTAAATCTTTATTTTCAATCAGGCAGAATTATACTTTATTTGAGTGTTTGTTTATATATGTGTTTGTGTGTGTATGTGTGTGCGTTACTCACCAAATGTAGATATGATGCCACAGAGTGTCCAGTTAATAAGACTGAGTCCAACTGACCCTGAACCTTCCAGCACTCCCTTAGGTGAAATGAAGATCCCAGAACCTACAGAAAATATACAAAACTATTCTGTGAAGAGTCAAATAAGAGAATAACATTAAATAACTACAAAAAGAATGGGATTTCTTGTTTCTGTCACTGTTGCCTCTGCAAGTGTACATGAAACCCTTGAAAAATCTTGACCCTGAACCTTCCAGCACTCCCTTAGGTGAAATGAAGATCCCAGAACCTACAGAAAATATACAAAACTATTCTGTGAAGAGTCAAATAAGAGAATAACATTAAATAACTACAAAAAGAATGGGATTTCTTGTTTCTGTCACTGTTGCCTTTGCAAGTGTACATGAAACCCTTGAAAAATCTTGACCGACTTCCACCAAAACTTTAAGAAGGTGAAATGAAAATAGCTTTGACTAGTTATTAAGTAGGAAATTTATTAATCTATTGTAAAAATCAAGGATCTTTAAATATATACAATTGCATATCACAAATCCATTTTTAATATATTAATAGTTAAAGGAGAACTAAACTCTTTTCATAATCCACTTTAACAATGACAACATTTTGCAGGTTAATCCTGCTCACCTATCATAGTTCCAACTATAAGGGCCGTTCCAGACACAAGCCCTACTCTCTTTTTGAGTCCCACTTCGATCTTCTCCCCCGGCACAGTGCTTGCAGTACCGATACTTGACCTGAGGGACTTCTGGGAAATATTGGAGGAAATGGACGGAGCGCGGTACCGGCTGCCATTCTGCTCCTGGGAAGAAAAGTCTGACATGTCCTGAGCTGAAAATAAATTTAATCAAAATCTTGAACAAATGTTTATATGTTTAGTTTCTCAGTAGAAATTGTTCATAATGCTGAACACGTGGCTGATATTTATTGGATTGATTGTATATATATATATTTATTACAAGGATTCAGGAATTCTTGAGTTTGATATTGTTGGTCGTGAGCAGGTGTTGTGTGCCCAGTGTGTATTTACAGGCAAATATTTGATAACACACAAACCATCAAAAATATTCATGTCGGTTGTGATCTAATCCTTTCTTTATTTAAAGGTTTTATTTGGTGAGTCAAAGTACTGAATAAGACACATAATGGAAGCAAACACCAGACATTATCGGTAAACAAATGTGTTATTTATCTCCCTTGTAATATTTGCTATCTGGTAGCCACAACAAATACTCAGTTAATCAAAGATCTCATCAGTACCTTTCCCCTTACCTATCTTGAACATTACATCCAGAAAATGACTAGACAATTTTAATCTTATCTGCTCTGTGCCAAATAAAACTGATCTTTTATGTACAGACATGTATTATATACTTTTTTAACTGACTTACCTTTTGTATGAGTATCTAACATCACAATGTTAAAAACCCCACTATTTTTTGTTTAATTACTGAACAATATATTAATCCAAATCATTCATATCTGAATAAATTTGAAGCATAAAATTGACCAATTCTGATCAAAAAGTGCTGTTCTATTATATGGTGCTATCATGAACAAAGTAGGAGGAGATTAAAGCTCTCGATGATGCCACACTCCAACTCATACATGTATCATGTGTACATGTACACAAGTATCACCTTGTCGTCTAGTTAATTAATACATCAACACCATGCTCTACACTTCTGAAAATTACTCAGCATTTTATTGTTTTTTTTTATGACAATAAATGTGATTTGTCTTTTCCTAAAATAGACCTCTTTAATAAGTATACTGTTAACAGCAAAAGGAGAACTATGTATGATTGAAAATAAATATATAATAGTCTTTATAAATTACACAAGGCCCAGGCATCGAGAGCCTCAGAATATATGTCACAATGAGATCATGACAGGGTGTTTCTCACTTAAGTTATATCACAGGTAGTGGGATCCAAACCACAATAATCAATATATCATTTCATGCTTATCACGTTATCAGCGTGATAAAGACAACAATAACCTACATTGATGAAATTTATTTCGAGTGATGATCCAAGTTGGTCCACTTATTTCTTCTATGACCTTATTTGACCTTGCTTTATTTGATCAAGGTTATTTGCTTAAGACCTTTTGTCATATTTCAAGGTCAAACCAATCTCAAGATTTCTGTAATTTCAATATCCATATTGTTATTGATTTAATCTTAACTTATCAGAACAGCAATAGAGCCAAATTATAAATCTTACTGTAAATGATCAAAGATATTTGATACATACAAACACTTTTTTGAAGCAATGAGAAGAACACCAAACAGAATATACCATTTGATCAATGTGGTCATTCAATGCAAGGGCTGTGCAATGATTCTCTGTGACTTTATTCTAAAGCTTTAGGTCATGAGTTCAAATGACTATATATATATATATATATAAATATATATATTGCAGAAATTTTATGTAACAAGCAGCAAAAGCATGCAGCAGTCTTTGTTATGATCAGGGTGCATGAATGTAGGTCACCAAGGAGGACTGGTGCTCCAGAGGGTTATCTGAGTGCCAGCTTTCCTGCCCTGCACTTGTAAAAATGGAATTATCTCTGTGATAATTCCTATAATATATATATATATATATATATATATTACAAATTGCAAACATATATATATATATATATATATATATATATATATATATATATATATATATATATATATATATATATATATATATATATATATATATATATATATATATGGGCTCAGCCAAGGGGAAGTGAACATTAACATGAAAAAGTGAAACTCAAAATATGTGCTTCTTTTAAATTGTACCTTATGAACTAAAAACTGAAGTTTCTGAAACTGTTTTATTTTTTTCTCTACCCCTATTGGTTGCGAAATAATCACAATTTGTTTAAGACCCTATTTTTTTGGTTCATTTTGCTGTCTGTCGTCGTTTTTCTATCAATTTAGAAAATATGGTGTATTTTATTAGAAATCACATGCAAAGTAGTGGAAATGGGACTTTAATAAAGTTGAGATGCTATGTTATCATTATTTAAAGTCAAATTCTTGGCACACAAGTCTAAAGATGTTTTGGGGGAAAAACTTTAAAATATGAATTTGTCCCTCCGTTACATGTCCCTCCGTTACAAAAAATATTGAAATTTTTACCTCATGCTATAATGCATGTCACAAGGAATGTGAAACTTTCTAGAAGTAAGGTGCTTATAGTGAAGTATCATAACCTTCTGTATGCTTTATGAAACTCATTTAATTTTTGGTTGATTTTATATGAAGAAAACCTGTCCCTCCGTTACTAGTAACGGAGGGACAAATGTTCAGGTTCATGCAAGTTGTTATTATTTCAGTTATTTGCCAGAAATTTTATTTCTTAAAGTGGTTTATGTCAAGTGGAAATGGACACAAACAATTTATTTGGTTAAACATGTATTGGTTGGTTAATGTGGTCTGTCACCTGAGAGACAATAGACACTTCATGTTTATACTCATGTATCAATCAACATGGTCATTGATACATAATTCTATTTCCCTGTCTACATACTCATGTATTATAAGCACTGGTTTTCAATACTGTCTGAGTTTAAGGCAAAAAAATCATATTTGTTTGCATTGGTACTTTAGTCAGAGGAAGAAAGCCACCAGCTGACCTGCACTGGGTACACAAGCTGTCCCATCAGAGACAACACAATTGCTGTTTGATAGGTGTGATTCCTTGTGACACTATGTAACCGTTTGATCTTGTCAAAGTGTCTAATTTATCTGACAAATCCATTCTTAGGGATAATGCAGTGTTCCTGGCTTACAGTTAGGATAACACAAGGCTAAGAACATGATGATGTAATGGAATGAGTTGTGTGTGTCATCCTTATGATGACCAAAATGACCATGGTCAAAATGACCATGATACGAAGTGGACCGCTGGACCAAGTGCATGTGCATTTCATTTGATAGCTATATATTCCCTCCTCTTATCTAAAACCTGAACATAGCTGCCAATCTTAATCTTATTCAGCTACTTTCTGCCGTCATTATACCTCATGTCCGTCATATCTTTCTGTTAATATTTTCACTTTTCACTCAGGCCTGGACATTAGCATAACCTTTAAAGCTTGGCGTCCATTTTAAGTCTTAGTCTTCAAAAACATAAATAGTATGCATTTCTAAGCATTGTTAAACTAATATTTTCTCCAACTTGTAGATAATTTACACGTGTGGATAATTTAGATTCATAAAATGTCAAAATTCTGTCTAATGTGGCAGTTCAGTACCACGGTCACCTTTGTCACATGGTTATTTTGACCATAATCCATCCTTAGTACCCAGTTTTCATTTGTGGTGTGTAGTTGGTCTTTGTTACTTATGTTATTTCATTCAATTTATTCTGTAAATTTATTCTGTCAAGTTCATAAAGATTTAGCACCTAAATAGTACATGTACAGTTTGCTACAGAAGTTACTTGTTGAAAAGATTACAGCTGAACATTTGTGTCCCTCCGTTACTATTTTCTGTTGTCCCTCCGTTACGACAATATTTCTTTAATAAATAAAACAGTGTTAAGGTTATAAACTTTATATTTTGGTATTTACTACTTAGGTATGTGTAGATGATATATGATATAGTGATTTTTAAGAATATTCATAAGAACTTTATGTTAAGCCCATTTTGCTACATGACTCCAAAGCTGCTGTTCAAAAGTGTCCCTCCGTTACAGAAAACATATTTTGATACCGTACATAAACTGTTACAGTATGATCCTCAATACTTTGGCATATTGTAATGTTCAGTGGGCTTTGTCAAAAACAACAATTAAGTATTTCTAATAATTTTGTATTTCTGGAATAAATGCATTTATGTTATGCTGTTCAGTGATGCTGTCCCTCCGTTACCGCTTGGCCGAGCCCATATATATATATATATATATATATATATATATATATATATATATATATATATATATATATATATATATATATATATATATATATATATGTTTGTTTGCAATTTGTAATTTGGCATTAGAATACAGCATTACACAATTAGATAATGTGAGATAATGTGAGTGTACATAGTGAGTTAGTCTATCATGCCAAGGTTTAGGTAAGGGACACCTTCGTGATGTGGACTACCTTATCCTTTTGATTGACTAGATCATCATTGTTTTGATCATGTTAATTCTGATATGAACCTGTTAGACATTGTACAGATACTTGCAAAAAGTAGAACACTCGCAGATGTATATTCATCACCATGGTTTTTTTGGTTCTATTTGTTGACATAATGATCTTTGCTCCCATCTTAATTGATTAAACATTCATGAGTATTAATGACTTTGGATGCCATGTCTTTACATTATATAAATGCCAACCAAGAGTACAATGTACATGTACTACACTGTACCTCACTCCATTCTTACTGCATTTATCAGCTTTACACACACACACACACCTACATATACGTAATGTAAACCTGCACATCATAAGAAGGGGTTTATAAGGGATAGAAACAGTAATTCTAAGTATTTCAGATTGGGGTAGAAAATGTATACCACTGTGTTCTAAGCAGTCTTTTATATTCAACGATTACAAAATTGTTCAATTTATAATGATTTCATGATATACAGTATTTAAATTGAATTATTCAGCTAAGTTCAAAATTGACTGGCCTCATATCACCCTGCAAAGTTCCAAATGATTGTACATGTATGGCACCAGTCAAAGCTTTACCAGCCCTGAATCTATCATGTCTCACCAACATTTCCATGAAAATTTTGTATTCTAAAATTAAATATTATGACTATTAATGCAAAAACCATGATGGGGACATTTTTACTTTAAGTTTGAACTAGCAGTTTTCAATATCTGATAATGATATTGAAATTTTTATACCCCAAATGTTAATTGTCTGGAAATGTTGACAAAACAAATATTCATATAAATGTACCTTCATTATCGTATCCACGGCTAGTATTACTGAACCGGCCTTTGTGGATGGCTTTGTTTGCCATGGTCCTCCTGATATATTGTGGTGCCACCTGTGAGCAGAAAAATATCAAACTGTCAAGACACTGTGCACATTCAAACTTGCTTTTGGATGAAATAATATAAAATAATATCCACTGTGAAATCAAATTCATCCTATTTGATTTTTGCTATACCAAATATTTATTTTTTGATATTTTAATAACTGAAAAAATAAAAAATACAAGTTCAATGTGTTTATTAAGCACTATGATTAAGTATTTGAGGATGAATCATTCATCAAATATCATAATTTATCAATTTATGATTAATATTTTGTTTAAACATGTAAATAAATGATATTAGTAAAATGTTTCCATGCATGCATGAACATGCATGTAATTTTTGCTAGAAAAACACATTCCTGTGTTGAACTCTATCTTTTTAGTTTGAAATACAGAAAGTGTCTTTACCAAATATCTTTTAAGGAGTACTTAGAAGACTGAATTGTGGGCATATAGCAATATTAATAATTAAACAAGACTAAACTTCACAAAAGGGTTAAAAATAACCAATGATGAGTTATCATTGGAATGTATTTTTTATTTTTATTTTCATTTTTTTTTTTTTTGGGGGGGGGGGGGGGAGGTCGTAACTGAAAGGCTTATTGATCAGGTCAAAGAGGGTGCCTAAAAGAGCTTGTCCCAGATATCATGTTGTTTTGTAAAACTTGTCGGGGCCAAGATGATAATCTACAATATACAGAAAGTTTTGAGTGCAGTTTGGTAAGTATTTCACACCTAAACATGATCAATATAATCACCTGATTTTTTTATCAGAATAAAAAGGACCCCTATCATAATTAACACGGGGGGCGAATGGCAGGAAAAGTGTAGTGCACATTTGTATATTCAAGCTACACCTTGAGAAATTACTGGTCAAGAAATTCACTGGTCAAGAAATTTAATGGTCAAATCCGATTCAGCCAAGAGTCCCCCCTAACTGACCATACAACACGCCCAAGGATCAAATAAACACACAGGTGTGAACAAATTAACAGAAATTGCTGAAAATACTGGGCCGAAGTTCGGGAGCAGCGGCAACTTCGAACAGTTGGCAATTATCGGTGACATCAAAGTGGGCCACTCACCTGTCTGTTTTATCTGTTCCGTCTCATCACTTCAGGTGTCACTTGCTTCTTGATCTCTTATCACAAACTTATATCCATGATTATGAGACGGTTTCTAGGTCAAACGTCGTGGTTTCATGTTTCAAAATACCATGAACATTCTGGAGTTGACCATTACGTGACCTACTTCTGATTACCTGTGCGCATCAGGGAACACCTGTACGTGTTCTATATATAGAACAAAAGTCACATGGGGGATTCCCCGAACTAAGGCGGGAATCTGTGCTGCAGGCATCGGCCAACAGATCAAATCATATCAAATCACCACAACGTGAAATTGTCTTCAAATACAAATCTTTAATACCATGTATATCTACCTACCTGTATTCCTATGGACTCCCCCGAAGAATCATACTTATGTTACTTTCAATATATATATATATATATATAGTCCATATATATATATATATATATATATATATATATATATATATATATATATATATATATATATATATATATATATATATATATATATATATATATATATATATATATATATATATATATATATATATATATATATAGTCCATATATATATATATATAGTCCATATATATATATATATATATATATATATATATATATATATAGTCCATATATATATATAAGCTAAAGTATGTTAGGAAAAAGGACTAGGAAATAACATTTGATGGGGGTGGGATGTGGCCATGGAAACATCAAATATCACTGTACTGCTAAAAAAAGGGACTAATTCCTCCATATTTTGGTAATAATGTTCAGAAAATCAGATCTACAAGAATATTTAAAAGATAAACCATGACCGGATGAGTTCAATTTCAAGATTTTGCAATCTCCACCAGATGGCGACGTAGTGAACCTGTAATAACACACTGTCCACCAGAGGCACACGCAAACTATTAGGTTCACCTAGTGTTCTCCAATCACCCATCGGCAAAGCCCAGATAGGTGATCTGGAGGGGTTTGTCGAACGTCCATGATCTCTACCAACTCCAACCAAAGAAAAGTTTGGTGGAGTTGATTGAGCTCTAGTGAAGTAAAAAATCGCCAGCTATAAAAACTGTGGTAAACCCGTTTAAACGTCAAAATTGAACCCGTTTCAACTGCCGTTAAAACGGGTTTGATTCAATTTTTGCAGCTGGCGATTATTATCAAGTATTTATATTTTCTTTATTTAATGTTATCCAAAAAATAATCAAGCTTTTTTGTGAGATTTTAGACATAATCATACATAAAATATGAATTATCACTTAAACAGTTGGGTATTTAAAAATCACATCTAAACGAGATTAAAACCAAAAAGCAAAAATCTCAGACCTCTCCAGATCACCTATCTGGGCTTTGCCGATGGGTGATTGGAGAACACTAAGGTTCACCACATCGCCCTCTGGTGGAGTTTGCTGTAATAATTTGGGCACGTGCACCTCTGGTGGACAGTGATGATTGTGTCCACAGAAAACATGACTTTTTTCTTTGGCTAATATATCTGTAGAAAGACGTGAGAAATCAACATCCGTGGGATGTTAAAACGTTAAAAAAGGGCATAGCGGCAAATGCATTCTCAGCTATTATATTAGCCGTAAAATAATTTATGATAGTGCTAGCAAAGCTGTGAAAGCACCAAAGACATAATGGCTGTCAGTTGGCCGAAGATTGCCCGCGAATGTGATTGGAAAACGCAATTGGTGTTTAAATTTCATTTGGTTAAACCTGAAAGCAATAATAAAGTAATATTGCTCTCAGGCTAAGCGTTGTTTTTCTCCCTGTTAGAGCTTGTGTGGATTGGATTTTTACTGTTATTTTCTTCACTGATTTGTACAATGAAGGATGATATGTAATTGATAATCAGTATTTTTTTTATTCAAAAGAAGATTTGTTTGTACTGTTCATCATTAAAATACGATACCAGAGCTATATTTGGTACTGAAATCTGGCTAACTTTATAGGATCATTCTTAATACAAAAAGTGTAAAAAAAAAATACATTTTGATCTTTGGAAAAATAAAGTTTATCTGTGGATAGTTTAAATTCTTATAAGTTGGGTACTCCTGTATCAGGGACTCACTCCCCTTATAGTATTTATTGCCACACAAAAGTGGAACAGATTTTGTTTCAGAAATATATCAGGAAAGAATTGGAAGTGAAAGCCATGCTTTCCAGTAATAACACCAAGCGTCCAGGTCACAAAGTTGAGCATTCATCACTGCGGCCACACACTATGACATAACCTGTATCATTGACTTTTTGTATGACAATGCGGGCAGGAAAATACAAGTACAATAAGGCCAAGGTGCATGTGAGATAAAGCAACAAACAGACCCCTATCACTGACCACCAGTCAAATATCGCCCAGTTTTATATTGAAATATCTCACTGGCTGACATCTTGTTTCTCCTCTAAATAGAGTGGGATATATACACTGTGGCATATAGCACTATACGATGGACACGATGAAGGCGGTCTCGGTGTTGGTAACGGGAGCCAGCCGTGGAATAGGACTGGAGATCGTCAAGGAAATGGCAACAGCTCAATCCAAACCATCTCATGTATTCGCCACTTGTCGGAACCCAGACAATGCCAAGGTATTTGTGATGAGTTTTCTCAAAGTGCACAGATTCATGCTTATTGAGTTAGCATGGACATGATAATTCTCAAAGCTTGTTAAGTAGTGTTCAATAATTGAGTTTCAGGACATATATATCTATTCCATGATATAATTCGCTGAAGAGAAAACTTTTTATATGGAGGATTTGTAGAATTTGTAGCATTTATCTTTTAATTTGAAGGAATTGCGTGAGTTTGCTGATGATCACTCGTCTGTTAAGCTCATACAATTAGGTGAGAACTATTTTTATGTTCATCCATTTCAATTTTGTTAGACAATAGTATAAGATATTTGAGATATCTATTCAAAAAATGTATATTATATATTTCCTCTCTTATGTCACCACTGTTATGTGCAGTTGAGTTAAGGAGATTGTAATAAATAATAAATATAATAAAGGTGTTTTCATATGTAGGTTTAAAAACGTTTGGATGCAAAAAATCCCAAAACAGGTCGACATGTATGTAAACCCATTTATGTTAATGGTTGGATTTTGTTTTTGTATTGCGAGGCTGTGCCATCTCAATCTTTCACTGTTTCAGAGTATTTGCTTATAGAAGCTCAAGATACAGAGGCACTGTATATGTCATTGCATGTCCTTACTTTAGCACACTTGATGTGTAAAACGTCATCAGTTTGTGTGCACATGGCTATCTCGTTTTGAGACTACATTTGAATTACAAAAATCTATACATGTAAGAATACATGATTTTAACAAATCTTTTCCTTAAGTATGTAAACTAGATCGCCCTTTTTGACAGAAATCTGTCTTGCTATGTTTTTGTATTATTAAATCATTATAATTCATGTTATTTACGTGACCTATAAGTGTTTTTCAAGTTTAAGTTGTTAAAAGTTGGACCACAGTCAAAGATGTTGAGATTTCTATCCAAAAAAGTAATGTGTATTATACATTTTTTCTACTAAAGATGTGGATGATCCAGTTAGCCTGACAAAAGCATATCACATTGTGGAGAGACAGTTGGAGGGAAAGGGCCTCAATCTGCTCATAAACAATGCTGGTGTAAATCCTAGAGAGAGTCTGGACGAGGTCACAGTGGAAGCGATGATGTCTACCTACAAGACCAATGTCGTAGGCCCCCTCATGGTCACCAAGGTAAACTTATTAACTGTGTCATGGTCACCAAGGTAGAGTTATTAACTGTCTCATGGTCACCAAGGTAGACTTATTAACTGTGTCATGGTCACCAAGGTAAACTTATTAACTGTGTCATGGTCACCAAGGTAGAGTTATTAACTGTCTCATGGTCACCAAGGTAAACTTATTAACTGTGTCATGGTCACCAAGGTAAACTTATTAACTGTGTCATGGTCACCAAGGTAGATGTGTCATGGTCACCAAGGTAGATGTATTAACTGTGTCATGGTCACCAAGGTAGACTTATTAACTGTGTCATGGTCACCAAGGTAGATTTATTAACTGTGTCATGGTCACCAAGGTAGATTTATTGACTGTGTCATGGTCACCAAGGTAGACTTATTAACTGTGTCATGGTCACCAAGGTAGATGTATTAACTGTGTCATGGTCACCAAGGTAGACTTATTAACTGTGTCATGGTCACCAAGGTAGACTTATTAACTGTCTCATGGTCACCAAGGTAGACTTATTAACTGTGTCATGGTCACCAAGGTAGACTTATTAACTGTGTCATGTGCATGATTAAAAAAGTTGGGATAAATATTTGTACAAATGATTTAAATCATTTCAAAGTTAAAATAGTTTTGATGCTTATAGAAACGCTCAGTACATGAGTGTAAATAACAAAATAAAAGATGAAAAAAATTAGAGCAACTGATTCAAGGTATGTACTTCCAAAATACAGAAAAGATATAAGGGTCACCGTAATAGGTTTTTCGGAAATAAACATTAAAGTTTTGGATTTTTACATTAAGTTAAGGGAAACAAACTGCCATTCATTCAAAAGCGTTTTAGTAACTTAGAAATCCAAAATATCCTTCTAATTTTGAAATATTGACAGATTGGGGACATAACATTTAAGAATATAGAATATCATGGATCACTGTTGTTTTATGGATTTGTATGTTTGATGCATTTCAGAGTAGCTTATTTCATCCCAGCTGTGAAAGCAAAAGAAAAATTATTTGTTTTCGTTACTAAAATTCTCACCAAATCCTATATATATTTCGATAAGTTTTGTTTTACGATTGTAGCTATTATTTTAATGGATGAGGGTATTGCTGTAACCTGCGACATCCTATTTGTCTGTCCATCACATTGTAATAATGACCCCAATATTACTTGTCCGATAACCTTTGAACAAATAAATGGAATTCTTTCAAATTGACCAGACAGGTCACTATACAGGCTGATTTCGATGATGGGCAACTTTCACATTTTCCAATATCGACCACCATGAGTATTCAACATTGGCCCGTTATTTCAATTTAAAGAGGAACATGTAATTTTATGATGGGTGACTTTTTATTTTCAAGGTCACCAATGTATAATTTTAAGATAAAGTATTTTAAAAGGCATACGTGTGAGTTTGGATATTAAATAAACTGGTCAATGAGATTTAATACTGTGCACTGTATTATTTATTGTGGTATATTCACAGTGAGCACAATTTTATTGCAGAGATTTTTACCTTTATTGCGCCTAGCAGCACAGCAGAATAGCGAAAAAGGTTTGGATGCATCCAGGGCAGCGATAATCAACATTTCCAGTAAACTTGGTAGTATTGAATACAATACTGGTGGCATGTACTCATACAGAGCCTCCAAGGTGAGACATGGCCATTTCTCTGGGCGTCCCTTTAACTGCCATATACCTTTTAATATCATTTGTCACGGTGCAATTTTTGTTAATAATAATAATAATAATGATAATAATAATAATAATAATAAAACTTTCTCAAAGAATGCATTCTGCTTTAGGTCACTCCACATCACAATTAAGCTATGTAGATACAAACAAATGCACTTCCAAATAATCAAGGGTTCAATTTTTGCAATAATGTACATTTTGTTTTATATGCTACACATATAGCATATAAAAGCATATAAAAGCATTGGATATAAATTCAGAGTACAGAGTGACAGTAGATATTGGACTATGAAGTCATTAATCATACAGAAGTGCATAGGGCGGAATTGTAGATATATGACAAGGGTGCTTCAAGGGTGCAGTAAATATAGGAATAGTGCTTTTATTTCTTATTTCAAACATTTTTATTACCGCAATATTATAAAACATAAATGACTATAAATACAAGGAACGACACATGATTACAAGGAATTTGGTGGATAACTTCCAATATAAACTTCTGTGTATTGCAGGCTGCCCTGAATATGGTGACCAGCTGCTTGCTGGCGGATTTGGAAGGGGAGGGAATCCTGACGGTGCCACTGCACCCGGGGCATGTTCAGACCCGGCTGGGCGGAGAGGGAGCTCCCGTCACCACTCAGCAAAGTGTCACCGGACTTCTCAAGGTCATTGCGCATTTGACAAAGGAACAAAATGGCAAACTTTATGATTTCACCGGAGAAATTATACCTTGGTAATTTCTATTGAACTGAGAATTCTAAAAAAATAATTTCAATGTACATATTTAAGATGTGAATAAAGACTGTTTAGTGTTGAACAAACATACGTTTTTGTGGAAGTGAGGTTCTCCAATTTTTGTCAATGGTATACAGCCGACGACATCTGACCTGCGGACGACAACATAGCTGCGGTTCCATTTTTTTGATAAACTGAAACGCAGCTCTGTTGTCGTCCGCAGGTCAGTTGTCGTCAGCTGTACATGTATACTCATGCATCGAAGATACATCACTAGAAATGGCAGACATAGGGATATAACTTTTTTACTACTCATAATTCATCTACAAATGATATGTGATCGAATGTCAGCCTTCTTGGGCTATTTTGATCAAATATTGCCAGTGACCTTGAAGTGACCTTTCAATGACCTTGAAAATATAAAGCCTATTTCCACGAAACTATCTACATGATTTATTATCCTATCATCTACATCTTTCAAATATGAGCTTGTAGAGTCCTTATTCATCAAAATCTGTTCATAATTAACAATTTGAGAGCAATTTATAGTTTTGTGGTCAATCTATAAGGGAAAACAGAGGAAAATACTATAATACTAAGTTATTTTAAATAATACAAAAATCCCAGCTTATTGGGGGTTAGTTTATGAAAATATATAGAATACTGCACAGAAAAACACATTAATACTAAAAAGAAATTGAAAAAAAGTCTTTTCAATTTCAAGATTTATTATGAAGCTAAAATGATTTAAATTCGCTTAAATCAGTAGGGTTACAAGTGATAAATTGACGGACTTTAATTTGACCTCACATTTATTTTTGAGGTATTAGATAAATTAGATATTAATCTAATTTCAGAAAATAATCAGCAATAAGTTGCTCTTATCATAATAATACCTAAAAAAGAAGAACTATTCCCTGAAAAATATGAGAAAATTAGTCATGAATAGAAATTATTGAAAAAAATATAATAAAAAATATATTGAATTTAGTAGCTGATGTATTTCATAAACATTTCATGTATTTGATTTTTCTCAACAACATGAGGAAGTTAGTGAAATCCTTTTATGAATATGTCTACGAAACACATCACTAAAAGTGGCCAATCATTAAAATGGCCTATGACCCCTTTTACTATTTGGATAATTTCATGCCCATTTCCTTTAAATACTATTTTTAATTTTTTTATTTGGTGAATGGAAGTAGAAATCGGCCAATATTAAATGTCACTGGAAGCTCTGCAGGGTGCTTTCTGGACATCCGCTCCTCCCACTGCTTAACCCGTTACATGTGCTATGTCACTCATTCTCACTGATGGCATGAGAAATTTACATTTTATCAATAGGAAAATCTAACTTTTGAGTAGACCACATATATTGCTTTAATATGGCAAGAATGTGTATCTTAGCTGACTATGATTTATATATGGTTCTTTGTATAAGGTCAATCTTTACTCACTTCTGGTGTATGATTTACCATATTTTTGCAAAATAATAGATTCTATGGAGTTGAAACTCGAGTTGCAGTTGAAGTAAATGCTCTTCTATGGAGGCATAAATGGGTTGAAATTAACAATGCATGTTCACGTAAATTTCCCCACAAGAGAACCTCTATAAGCTCATTACACACATCAACTGATCTCAATTTCACTTGTCAACGCGCTGTGGTATTAGTCAATATATTTCCCGTAATTTGCAATACATATATAATGTATAACATCTTAGATATTCACAAAGAGAAAATCATCAGAAATAGAAAGTAGCCGATGGTGCATAAGACGATTTAAACAACGATCGCAGTCCCAACTAATACCAACACTGGCTTCAATCACTTTGGATCTCGTCAGTTGGATGGCGACGGACTGCGTTATCCAAGGTCTTGCTTTTATAGGAATGCGTGGAGGTGCTGGCACCTCCAGAGAAAAGTATCAGTAGTTATGGAATTTAACACCAGAGGGCTCTGATGAAGCTAATGGCACAGCCACACTCCCATGGCTCCCAAAGGCAGCATAGAAAACATATGAAGCGAGTATGGGGCAAACAGGTGGCAGACCCTTTTACTTTTTATTCGCTGTGGTATCAATCAATATGTTTCTGTTTAAATCTAACTCTTGCAGATCCAATTTCCTATATGAGCTGAGGCCCGTGCCAAAAGGGTTAACCCGTTATCCTTGTAAATCTGTGATCGAGAAATGAGTTAAGATTGACCTTATACAGAGAACCATACATAAATCAACGCTTTACCTCTCACTGGATAAAACAAATGTAAACAGTAATTCACAATGACTTTGTGAAAATACTTAGTATTCCAATACTAACCATGTTTTTTTTCTAAATAGCCATTGGACACCGATAAACATAAAATATCTCTGGAAAGTTTTACCGTCTACTTGTTGATTTTTATCTTCAAAAGCATTCATTCAAGAAAAATATCTGTCAAATATCTTATACATGTTATTTTACTATTTCCATACATTTCAAATGTGTCATTATGCAAACTGCGAATATGCCGCATCTCCATTTAAACTTAAGTAAGGTGCTTTGGTAGATTCTTAACCATTTTAAGACCAACAAAATCTGTATTTTATTTTACATGTACAGACTGTATCAAAATTCTGAATTTGCTCTGTGTGGTATGAGCACAGCACAGGTTTGTATTTGGTATTATTGCTAAGCTCAAGCATATAGATAGACGCTATTCCGGTGTGCCCTTAATGCTGTGGTTTGCTCATAAATCAACACTGGCAAAGTGTGTCCCCAGGATTAAGCATTGTTTGGGGTGATCACAACCATTCACTCTTCAACTTGCCTCATTATATCATAGCTGGTCAGTTATTTGAAAGAAATGACAATATGCTACTTTTGTGGTTAATACCAATAAAGAAGTGTGCAATCATTAGAATGTGAATGAATGGTTTAAGGCACCATGCATTTTTTATATTTTATCAGTAACTGTCATATGTATAAAACTTGATGTGCATTAATTTTCCTTTCCAACAAAGGCTTATATATGTTTAAAACAACAAATATCTCTCTTTCATCTTTTGCAAAATGCGTTTAATAAGCATACGTGTCAAGTGTGATCGTCTTAAATAGGCTAATACTTTTTGATAAATTTACTTAAATTTACTACCTCTTCGCCAATGACGTAATGTGTCTTGCGGACTATTTCAATGTGAATAAATCTAAAGAAAGGCCGGTCTGATGTTGTCAAATTTCTTGACATGTTATCACCATTTGAAATTCTCCAATGGATCAATGTACCAAATAATAAGCTTGTACACACTCTTCCCCTTGTCAGACCATACATGGGCAGTGGGCCGGGTAGGAATGTCATGTTGTCTTCAGTAACTGGGCTGACCTTAATCTCCGACCTTGTTGAATACAAAAAAGAGTGTGCTTGCAATTGGAGGCATATTTGATAAATATGCACCTAGGAAGGAAGCATAAATATTGAAGGAACCAGTTCCCCGGATGAATGACCAAATAATAAAATAAACTTTGACTCACACTGATAATTCTCTGTAATATAACCTTCTTCCTGATAACGAGACAAAAAAACTGCAATTTCCTGCAGATGGGAAAATGTAGTTAGGAACTCTGGAAACCCAGGAACCAGTGACCTGTTTTGTTCCATAAGAGAGTATACCTGACCTTGGAGATGAAACACTGGAATAAGCAATAGGCATGGGGGATTAAAAGCTTGAGGAGGTCATCGCGGCGAATGAATTCGCACGTATTGTATTAGCGTCAAAATCATTTGTGACAATTGTAGCCAAAATGTGAAAATACATGATGATTGTGAGTTGTCGAAGGATTTCCCTAAGGGCCTAACACATGATGCACTTGCCTTATGATTTTTTAAATATTTATTTCCATTATTATGTCAATACATTATGCTTTCGACGTCCCCATAGAAATGTATTGAGAATAACGTGTTTATTGTCTATACTTTAACACACAGAAGGGTATAAACTACATTTGTAGAACGTTGAGATAAGGGTCCCGGACTCTGAATGTCACGACTGACAATTTGTAAATACCATGTCTGCATCCTATCCCACCAACTCTCATCTCAAGTCTCGTCCATTGTGGGAATGTCTAACTGTTTATACACATCATTAACCAAACCTTTATTTGCCACAACAGGCCCCTTATTGGACTGATTCATGGATGAAGAGCTTGCAAGGGGCAATAATTGGTTTGTGTGTGTGTGTGTGTGTGTGTGTGTGTGTGTGTGTGTGTGTGTGTGTGTGTGTGTGTGTGTGTCACTGAGGGACACACTCCTAGATCCGCTGATTGTGAAAGTATCACGATGAGTTACGTTATAGGGGTAGTGGGAATGAACAGGTTTCTATGTTCATGTGGTTCACACAGCATAAGAAGTTTCACACATCTTCCTATTGAGGACACCATTACTTTATTTTCAACTCCTATCATGAGGTGATAACTCAACATATCGAGGACAATACATATCAGACAATCACTTCCTGGAACGCCAAGATGACTGAGTTTGCCTCACCAGAGATACCCAAGTTTCACTGGGCTGACTACCTGGTCTTTGCGCTGTCCCTTCTCGTGTCAGCATTCGTCGGCTTCTTCTTTGGCTTTATCGAGAAGAAGCAGAACACAACCAAAGATTTTCTGGTAGGCGGGGGTCAGATGAAGCCTTTCCCGGTGGCCCTCAGTCTGCTTGCCTCCTTCCTCTCCGCCCCGTTCATCATCGGAACCCCCGCAGAGATGTACATGTATGGCACTATGTATTCCACTATCGCAGTCGGCTACATATTGGCGGCTCCCATCACCATGTTCTGCTTCATCCCAGTCTTTCATAAACTGAATATCACTAGCTCATACGAGGTAAGGATTGAAAGGCAGATGGTCCCCCACTTACTCTTTGAATAAATCCAAATATGTTGTAATTTGAGTCAAGATATAAATTGCTGATTGTTTATTTCTCAACATAATCTTTGAGTGGCCTGTTCAATAGAATTTTCAACATGATTTCTCAACAGCATTTCCAACATCATTTATTTTAAAATTTTTCAATATGCTTAATATTGTAATGGGTATTATTTATTATATTCCTTATTATGTGATGGGTATTATTTCTAACATTTCTTACAATATGATGGGTATCAATCTATTACCTACCTCATTATGATGGGTATTAATCTATTACATTCCTTATCATTTGATGGATTTTATTTATTACATCTTTATGTGATGGGTATTAATCAATTATCATACCTCATGATTTGATAGGTATTATTTATTATCATTACCCATATCATCTCACACCATTCATTGGTTCTTCATATTG
Source organism: Amphiduros pacificus (assembly GCA_949316495.1). NCBI lineage: Eukaryota > Metazoa > Annelida > Polychaeta > Phyllodocida > Hesionidae > Amphiduros > Amphiduros pacificus. The sequence continues at coordinate 34,271,419 of OX439001.1, forward strand.
TCTGAGAAATAAATGGTTAAACTGAAAACAAATTACATTGAAGTTTACCTTAACTATTCCCCTGAATTCCCGGATTCAGCAAGGTGTGTTCATGCTTTTTATACAGAGGTAATGTATATTAATTAAAAAAAATAAGTAGGGAGATTATGTTATATATAGCATTTCATAAACTTTGTTATATATAAATGTATTCTCTGATATAGAGTTCTATTGACGATAAGAATAATATAATGTGTCTAAATACATATGCAGCAAACCAGTATCTAAATCTCTTAATTTTTATTATGTGGAGACAGAAAGGCTTTATAACATAACATGTATTTACTTAAGTCATAAAATCTATCATCTTAGGACAAGACACATAGGGACAGTTGACACATCAGACTAAGCCGATCTAAGTAGTCTCACTATTTTATTCAGTCAATTGGCTTTCTTTCTTATGAATGTTATTTCTACTGGGTAAATATTTGTAGGAACTACAGGTTGAATCTTGATGTTTGTAGGACAAAAACGGGTTCAATGTTACACACTCTCATAAGATTGTGTTTGCAGATATTAAAAAAAATATATAGTTTGAAGTGGATTTCTTAAAATAATCAAGAGAATTATATTGCAATATAATTGAATTAAGCTAGTTGATTATAGATTTTCCTTTTGAGACCAGGTTATATATTTGCATCTATGGTAGGCCCCTAAAATCACCCACAATCAATGGGAGATCAGTCACTTGAGGCCGACTGTTTATACACTTGGAACTAGCATCCTATTTGTCCTGTAAGTATGTGAATAGGGACCATTCATTACTCAAGTATAAGGCAAGGCTCTGTGAGTTAAACACAGTTGTTTAAGGTACCACCTTGCACCAGCCAAACATAAGAATTCTGCTAATTTTACTCTATCAACTAAACTACAAGACAACACCGATGTTGAATTAGTTTTTTGTCTCCCCCTTTTAATAGATTGTAAATATATTGAATTAAGGTTTTATATGATACATTATATTGAAAACTATATATTAAACATGCTGTAATTTAATGACTGGCAAGATAACGCTTCTAACATCGATGCAAATATTATATTTATTTTTCCAAACATATCCACCTTGTCTGGACTTTAAGAAATAAGGTGAAAGGAAGAAATAACCATCATGGAATTACTCAGTGAAGACCAAAGACCAACCTTGTAATTAAATATCAGTTTTATATTTGCCAATAGCACAGATCTGAACTGTGTTATATTTTCACAATACATGTGTACATAACAGACCGAAAACTGGTTATCAGACAAACATGACCTTACATCTTTATTTCGCTTTGTTTAATTTGACAATTGATTATGTTGTTTTGCGAAAGGCCATAAAGACTTTTAATTATTTGTGCTGCCAGGGTGGCCTTGACAAGCACGGGCAATATATAATAAATTATCTAAAATATCAGGAATATATATAGAAAATGTTGATTATGAATAAATTAACTAATTGTAGTAATTGCTAGTCAATTCAATCTTATGTGTCATGTTATTTTCAATCAAGTTTGTCATGCTTGGTCAACCACATTTTAATTTTCTCATCAACAGAAACAAAAGATATTTTCGTACCCTTATGAAGCTCTGCATCACATCCAAATCAAACCTCAAGTGTTGATATAAATTTGTTTTCAGTATCTAGAGCTGCGTTTCAATGGTGTTATCAGGATGATGGGGTCACTAACATTTTCTCTCATGATGGTGAGCCGTTTGTCACTTTATACCATATTATGTTTAAAATAATACACATTTATTATCATAATATTTTCCATAATAAGTTGTTAACTTGTTTGTCACATTGAAACCAGAATACCTGATCTTTAAAAAAAACCTTATGATATATCAAATTCTAGATAACTGCATTAATGCCTTTTTTGCATGTAAATATACACTTGTTTATTAGACATGAGATAGCCCCATGTCTTACTTGGAATAACCACCCCAGTACAAAGTACAAGGCTATTGCCCTACCTTCACCCTTCAACTTATCAAATTTTATCATTATCTTTATATTATCATGCATGAAACGTTACACAAAATGAAATGAAATTTGGTGAATTCGCAACAATGCAAATGTAGTGTTAAATACATGAAACGTTGTAGTCATGTTGATTCTTTAGGCCAGTGCATTAATTAAATATGTGTATCCATAGTTCTACTGGGACACTGACCGGTATACTTTGATTCTTTTTAAATGTAAAGACTTTTTATTACAAATGTAAAATAATCTAATACTAGATATAATTATTTTCATGCCCAAGCAATATTCACTTTGTTGATCAATTAAAAATATAATTGAATCCCACCCTTATTGATTCTAAACTATTATGTTCTTGTAGTTGTTGTACATGGCTGTTGTGGTGTATGCTCCAGCTACTTCATTCAGCAAAGGTATGTAAGCTTTCCTACCAGTCATCATTCCTGTAAGCTTTCCTACCAGTCATCATTCCTGTAAGCTTTCCTACCAGTCATCATTCCTGTAAGCTTTCCTACCAGTCATCATTCTTGTAAGCTTTCCTACCAGTCATCATTCCTGTAAGCTTTCCTACCAGTCATCATTCCTGTAAGCTTTCCTACCAGTCATCATTCCTGTAAGCTTTCCTACCAGTCATCATTCCTGTAAGCTTTCCTACCAGTCATCATTCTTGTAAGCTTTCCTACCAGTTATCATTCTTGTAAGCTTTCCTACCAGTTATCATTCTTGTAAGCTTAACTACCAATTATCATTCTTGTAAGCTTTCCTACCAGTTATCATTCTTGTAAGCTTTCCTACCAGTTATCATTCTTGTAAGCGTAACTACCAATTATCATTTTTGTAACCTTTCCTACCAATCATCATTCTTGTAAGCTTAACTACCAATCATTATTCTTGTAAGCTTTCTTACCAATTATCATTCTTTATCAGTTGTATTAAAGCTATGCAATTGCAGCTGAATGGATTGAATTAATGCGATTGTAGCTTAATGTATTAAAGTGATCCGATTGCAGCTTAATGTATTAAAATGATCCAATTGCAGCTTAATGTATTAGGTGATGCAATCAAAACTAAATGTTTTATAGCGATGCAGTTGAAGCTTAATATGAAAAATAGAGATGTGATTGAAGCTTAATGTATTAGTGATCTGATTGAAGTGTACATCACAGAGGTCACGGGCAATTTTGCAGAGGTTTGGGGTATTCTTAAATGATAGGTGTGATACAAGCAAGCTATCCCTAAAATCAACCAAAATACACCGACCATGGTTATTGTGTTTTGCTCAAAGTGCCAAGTACTGGCTGTATTCTTGTGAACCCCAGTGGTCACATGTAAACTAGCATGTGACCTCTATTTTGGTGTACCAATGAACAAGATGTACCAATGAACAAACATGGACAAACAGGCCTCTGTAAGCCAAATCACCCCATTGTCCCAATCTGAAGGTGCCCCATTGTTAGCAAAACTTCACTAAGCAGGTATTTGCACTAGATCACTGGTCAGCTAAACAAAGTTTGTTGCCCAAGTGTCCATTGGATGATTTAGGCTTAGCAGAGGACTCATCTATTTTCAAATGGCACAGACATTTAGGTAGGGGAAATTTATTTATTTATTTATTTATTAAAACATATTTATACAGGATAACAATTTCAGCAAAGCTGTTTTTCAAACAGGTCCTGTGGGAATAATGTACAATATATACAACATAATAAATCATACATAATATTCATTTAAAATATTTCTTTTTATACATATATTTAAAAGAATCTATACTTGGTGCCATCTGCATATAATGTGGTAAGTTATTCCATACCTGAGCCCCAGCATACTGGAAGGACTTTCTATACAATTCCACCCTTGGTTTTGGTACAACTACATTCAATGATCTGCTTTGTCTTGTAGATCTTTCATTTCTTTCATGAACCATAGTTACATTATTACATAGATGTTGTGGAGCAGTACCATGTACACATTTATACATCAGATTAGCAAGATAATAATCTCTTCTAGATTCCATTGACTGCCACTTAAGTTGCTTTACAAGTTCTTCACCAGATTCATTTATATAATCATGGTTCTTTAAGACTATTCGGGCTGCTCTCTTTTGTAGTCTAAAAATCAATTTTTTATCACTCTCAGAGCAAGCACCCCATATGGAGCAGGCATAGTCAATAGTTGGCTGTACGGTAGATTTATACAACATATTCAGCAAGTCAGAGCTCATAAATGAACTTAGCCGCCTAAGTGAAAATAACTTATATGAGACCGATTTAGCAATAGATTTTACATGCTTGTCCCATTTCAGGTTTTCATCTACCAAGAGTCCCAAATATTTAGAATGTGTTACTTGATCCAGTCTAATATCCTTAATAACAATATCTAGGTCATCACCAGACCTCTGACCAGGGACCAGCATTACATTTGATTTAGGAGCATTGATACCATTTACTTGCAGATGTTACATTCTCTTGTAAGTCATGTTTCACAGCATTAACCGTCTCACGCATTGTGTACATTGCTACATCATCAGCAAACATATTACATTCAGCAGCACTTAGACACTGACTGATATCATTGATAAAAATTAAAAATAATATAGGTCCTAATACCGAGCCCTGGGGAACCCCAATCTTCATGTTTTGAGGCTTTGATGTCTCCCCATGACAATGTACAACATGTCTCCTATCTGTTAGATAATTCTTAAACCATGCTAGTTCCAGGTCATGAATCCCATATAGACTCAATTTCTTTACAAGTAGTTCATGATCAATCGTATCAAAGCATTTAGATATATCTAGGAAACATGCTCCTATACATTCCCCTTCATTTAATGCCTCATACCAGTCATCAATCATACGATGGAGGCATGACTGTGTGGAATGATTCTTAAGAAACGCAAACTGGTCTATATTAATTAGGTGATGAGTAATGAGATAATCTAATAATTGAACCTGCACCTCCTTTTCCACGAGTTTAGCTACATGTCCAATTACTGAAACAGGTCTATAATTGCACTTTTCCATATTACATCCTTTACCCTTATAAATTGGGGTTATACGTGCAAATTTCCAGTCATTAGGTATAACACCAGTTGATAGGCATAGATTGATCAAGCCAGTGAGTGAGGTACATATTACATCACATGCCAATCTTATCAATTTTGTATCAAAATCTAGCAGGTCTATCTTACTTTCAACTTCAAGCTTCATAATCTGTTTCCTAACTGATTCCTCTTCCACTGGAGAAAAACAAAATTTATATATACACTCTGGGTTAGCCCAATTCAATTCAGATCCATCAAATCCTGCAGCTAGGTCCAGACCTACATTGGCATAAAAACTGTTAAATTCATTCGAATTCAGACTAGGGTGTACACTATTGATAAATTTTTCATTTCCAGCACATTTATGTAACTCTTTCCACAGTTTACGAGAGTTAGACTTGTACTTCACAGACATATCATTCAGATATTTCTCTTTGGCAACCCTTATCTTATAAGTTACCTGGTTACGCAACAGTCTATATTCTTTCTCTAACTCATTATCACCTGTGATATCTGCTTTTTCCATAGTATAGTCCCTTTTGTACATCAATTTAACTATATCACTAGTAATCCAAGGACAGTATCTATTCTTAACTCTAATACATTTCATTGGAGCATGCTTTTCTGAGATCCTAAGAAATTCACTTTTCCATATATCCCAAGATTCATGCATGTTGACATTACCATTATACACTGTTTTAAACACCTCAGAATTTTTAACATCATTTATAAAACTTGCAGGATCAAAACATTTATAATCTCGAAATCTTACAGTTTTGTGTTCTCTAATATTCACACTTATATCAAGTACAGTATATACCAAATAGTGATCACTTAAACCAATTGGTGCAACATTTGTGATGAGATGTTTATCAGGAGTACTACTAAATATTAAATCAATAATCTTAGCAGTTTTGGCAGTCACCCTTGTTGGCTTTTCCACCAATTGAGATAAACAAAATAGACTTTCTATGTAATGACTTAAGTTATTACCAAGAGATTCATCAATCTTATAATCAATATTCATATCTCCAAGTAACAGAATCTCCTTGTTTTCAAGTGATGGTTTTTCTACCATATCAAGAAAATTTTCAACATAAGCATAAGTAGCATTTGGGGGTCTATAGAAGCAGCACAATAAGTAATTGTCACCTTTTTCTACAATTATCTCAACCCATACAGCTTCAACATTTCCATTTCCAGTCAGATCTTTTCTTTCAATAAACGGGATTGAGTTATTGATATAAATACATGTGCCTCCACCTCTCTTACAATAAGACCTATCTTTTCTCAACATAGTATATCCCTCAATATTTACATCCTTTAATTGTACTTTTTTCTTTAACCATGTCTCTGAGATACATAACACATCAAGATTCAACTTTTTTACCATAAAACGAAACTCATCCATTTTAGGCAGAAGACTACGTGCATTTATATGTGCTATCTTTAAACCTTTATGCTTAGACATTTGTTTGATGCATACATTATATCCTGAGAAGCACTTTTGGCAAGACTTTAATTTACCATGTTTACATTTTAAAAGCTGTTCCTTTTTAGTTGTACTAGGTTTACCATGTTTACCAGAATGTTTACAAGGATTTGTTACATTGCTATCAGATTCAATATCATTCCAGTGTGAGGGGGCATTTAGGCTATGATTACCACTATGTGTGTCCATATCTGCAATAAAACATTCATTTAAAATCTCATTTGAAGTATGATCATCATAGCCGGCCATGCCATCTTGGCCTAACCCCTAATAATATGACTTGTGACCTGTGTTCCAGCCCTCTGTATTATCATCCAGTGGGCAGAACTTCTGTTTATGTCCAAGTCCTGAGCATTTTAAGCATCGAAGAGGAGCAGTGTGATAGCATGACTCAGTTGTGTGGCTACGCTCACCACAATTGAAGCAGTTGAGCTGCTCATCTCTTGAGCGGGGAACTGTTCGACCATATGAGTTCCTTTTAGGTGGGATACGTGGCCTTGGCGTGTAGGCAATTTGCTCGTGTCCACTTGATACCTCATCACGGAGTGTCATTAGCAGCCTGCCCAACATATTCAAGCCCTGGCCGGAGCCTCCACGGCCCCAGTATTCGTCACTTGCATTCTCTATCAACATCTTTCCTCTAGACGCCTTCAGCTGTCTGAGAAAAGTTGGACATTGTTTTGCCTTTTCCTGCAAGATATCATACATGACACCTTGACGAATGTCATGCCACCTGGTGTCAGTTGAGATGTTGTCTCCAATCCTCTTTGCCTGGCTCGGGGTGTAAGCCCTTTGAATGGCCTCTGCTGCCTCCCAGCAGTTCATTGTAACCGCTTTTCTGTATTGGTAGGCATGCTCAGAACTCCGAAAGGGCTTGTCCCACATATTCATATTGGTCTTGTAGAAATTGGAGAACGGTGATGTCCCACTCCTGAAGCGAATCTCAGGGCGTTTCCCTGATCCTACAGTTGTCGCTGAAGAAGTGGTGTCGTGTGGAAGTCGTGCAGTTGGTGGAGGCGGACGCGGTGGTGGGGCTAGTGGAACATCCCAGGATGATGGTGTGAATGTTGGCATCCTGGTGACCCCATCCTCTTGTCTGGCCTGCACCTTCGGTTGTCCATGCTGCGATGCACTGTGCTTCCACTTGTTGCTGGGAAGACCACTGATAGCTGGCTTGGCCTTATCATCCAGTTTCAAGTTTGCCAGCAGCCTATTTATACCAGCCTCAGAGAGATGTAAGAGATCTCCGGGGAGAAGTAGACTGGCATCTGCTGTGTCATCACGATACCTGAAGTTTGTGTCATTGTTTATGAAGACTGCATTCATCTCATTGCAGATGGTCAACATCAGTTGGTTGACAGTGTCTATTTTGGTCATGTCAGCCCGGTTGTCCATTCTAGGAGGGATGCTGGACACCTGCACTTGTTCTGCATGGAGCTGTGCCTCTTGTAGTGTGGACTTAAAATCCTCAGCTATTTTATCCACAGGTTTTTTGGTGCTGCAATCATTAGTGCCAGCTACCAAATGAATACTTTTAAACTTTTGTTTACGTGGAATTGTCTTTTTCAGCACTTTCCTGATATCTGCAAACTTGCCACCACTGTAACTGTCCACTACAAGATTATCAGTATTGGCTTGAACATTTCTGATGAGGGAGTCACCTATGAGGAGTTCCCCCTCAGGCTCAGTGTCATCCCCATCATCCTCTTCATCCGAATCCTCATCATCAGCATCAGGCATCATTGCTGAGGTTAGATGCCTAATCTCAGTGTCCACTGCTTTCATCATGCCATGAGCTATGTCATTCTCATCTTTTAATGACTCCATTTGTGTGTGCTGTTTTCGCAGTAACTCCATCAGTTTGCTATTCATTTCCATCATTTGGTCCAGTTTGGCATGTATAGATCTCACATCATCAGGAAGGTTCCTACAATGGGGGCAAGGCCATCCTCCAGTGGCCTCATCCTCGGGGAGATCCATGCATTCTGTATGGAACCAATGTGCACACAATACACATCTGACTTTGGGTCCCTTCCTACTATTGCCATTATGGACACAGTCTGTGATACATATTTTCTTGCTGCTAATAACTTTAGGTGGGTATAATGATACAAAGTCTGTCTGGGAGCCATTGTCCACTTGTGTTGGTAGGGGCTCAGTTGTATCCCCCATGTTGCCACCAAGCATGCACCCAGAAAAAATCAATAATCCCTATATGCTGGTATGTAGTGCTCAGGTAGGGAGTCAATCATGCATAACAGCAAATAGTTTGTACAGCAGTTAATAAATACCTTCAAAATCACCTTTTCTGATTATCAGAAGCTTCACAAATGCTTTCAAATTAGTCCTGATACATTCAAATCCATGTTGTGTTATTATCCATATCATAGGTTAGGTATAACATCCATATTTTCCAAATATTTTCTATAGGCTTTCAAGTGGTGTTTACAGTTTGGCATACTTAAGTATAATGGCTAAAAACATTTGATCGCAAAGTTTGGGGTATAAGCATTTATATTATGCAAGGAAAAGGTGCTTGAACCTAATTTCATGAATGCTGTAAGCTGCAATCCCACCACTTAAATATATTAAGCTAGAATCACTTATTTCATGAATACTTTAATGTATTAAAGTGATGCGATTGCAGTATGCTGTGTTAAAGTGATATGATTGCAGCATAATTTGTTCAAGTGATGTGATTGCAGCGTAATGTGTTAATGTGATGTGATTGTAGCGTAATGTATTAATGTGATATGATTCCAGCTTAATATAAAGTGATGGGATTGCAGTGATGGGATTGCAGCTTAATGTAATTAAGTGATGGGATTGCAGCTTGATATATTCAAGTGATATGATTCCAGCTTAATATATTCAAGTGATGGGATTGCAGCTTAATGTAATTAAGTGATGGGATTGCAGCCTGATATATTCAAGTGATGGGATTCCAGCTTAATGTAATTAAGTGATGAGATTGCAGCTTGATATATTCAAGTGATGGGATTCCAGCTTAATATATTTAAGTAATGGGATTGCAGCTTAATATATTAACTAATGGGATTGCAGCTTAATTTATTCAAGTGATGGGATTGCAGCTTAATGTATTACGCAATGGTGATTATTGCAGTGACGGGGCTTTCCACATTCATTACCATTCTGGGTGTGGGTATCATCTGCACCTTCTACACTGCTGCCGTGAGTCATAATAACTATATCCTCTGATGTCAAGTTATCGTTTCTACTTGAAAATTAAACAACAAAATATAGAAATACTATGACTTGCGTAAGGCAAACAGTAATCTGCATGATTGATTTGTGACTGATTCACCAGGGAGGGATGAAGGCAGTTATCTGGACCGATGTGATTCAGATGATCATCATTCTGATAGGGCTGCTGCTACTGGTCATCAAGGGATCTGTGGATGCTGGTGGTGCCACCTATGTGTGGAATAAAGCGGAAGAAGGAGGAAGGATTGACTTTGCAAAGTAGGTTTGATAAGGAATGTTAAACAACTTAACGATCAGATAATGTCTTTTATGGGTAATCTAAGTCAATAAAAGACAGTGTTGAAATGCTTGATATGAATTCTCCAATGTTCCATATTCATTAGGATTAGGAATTAATGCAATAAACCACAAACTTGGATGATGCCATATTCACTTAAGCAATACGTGTTAGGCCCTTAAGAGATTTTGAGGCTTTTATCGACAACCCTTTAGCTACCATGTTATTAGTTTTTTAAATTCCTTCATAGCTAGGTTACCTCTCTAACAAATGATTATATCGCTATTACAATAGATTTGTGTACCTTATACATTGCTCCAATTGGAGTAATGCTGTGCTAAATTGTTAGTTCATCTCCACTCAATCCATACCTAATTTCTCATTCCTCAAAAAAAAAATTTCTATCTTACTAAATTTAGTACGACATCTTACTAAATTTAGTACGACATTTCTTTAAAAAAAACCCATCCCATGGCTTCTTGTATAATCCATTGCAACACATTATATCCAGTGTGGATCCAGATCCCACGGCCAGACACACCTATTGGACACAGATATTTGGAGGAGCTTTCATCTCTCTGTCCATCCTTGGAACCAACCAGGCCATGATTCAGAGGTACCTCAGCATTGAGAAATGCAGGGATGCTCAACTGTAAGTGAAACTATATTCAAGTTCATTCTGTTCAGAATTTAAGTGAAAACCCATCCACTCACAAAACTAAATAAGCAAATTATGTTAAGGATGTAATAATGGAGAAACTACCCAGTTAACCTTCTACAATGTAATGATATATTTTCAGGTCTGTGTTTTATGCCCTGATAGCAATAATTTTATACCTGGCCCTGGTTGTGGGCCTGGGACTAGTGGTGTATGCCTACTATTACTATTGTGACCCTCTCACTACTGGTATGGTGTCAAGTTATGATCAGGTAGGCCCTGTGTAATATTCTCTGCAACTAACTGGCCAATATGTTTGAATGGTTAACCTGTTGTCCTTATAGATTTGTAACTGGATAGAACGAGCGACGTGACAATTGAGTAAGCCAGCAATCTATCAAATACAAGTGGGTCTCGTCAAGAAATGACTGCAATAATGTTGAAATGAAGCAAACCCCCAAATAAACACCAAAAACTCCAATAACTGACATGGTGCTTCTTAAGTCCATATCAAGTGCAGTTACAGGCGACGACAACAGAGCTGCGGCTGAAAACAAAGCTGCGATGTATTAATTACACCATTCTGACATGCATGTGTCAGACAACAACAAAACTCAAATATACAGACAATATTTGACCTGAGCCACTCTTAAGGCACGTGTAACTGTACTGATCTCTCGTTTACACAAATGGGTTATGTGGTTCAATGTAAAACCTTAGCATAATTGATAAAACATTTTGTTATTCTTGTTATTAGAGTTATTTGTGTTTATTAGCTGGTGCCTTTGTTTACCATGGAGGTGATGGGTAATCTGCATGGTCTCCCGGGATTATTTTCTGCTGCTGTTTTCAGTGCTACTCTGAGGTAATTTATTGTTTTAATCAATCACCAAGTCATACATATTCAATATATGATATATTCTATAGAACTATACTTTGGAAACATTCCAATGTAAGTTGCAGCTACAGTCCATCAATATAATCAAATAGTTAACATTTAATAGATTCATCTTTCCACAACCTTCAATTCACATACACACACATAAACGTTTTTAGCACTTTGTCCTCGGGAGTGAATGCGCTGTCCGCGGTGTTGCTTATTGACATTATCCGTCCAGCCTACTCCAGCATTAAGGGCAGACCTCTCAGCGAAACCCACGCCACATACACCTCCAAATTCCTAGGTAATTTACCCTTGAACATTATCCTTTTCTGAGAATCATTAAACCGAATCATCAAAAAAAAAAAGGGAAAAAAAGGAAAAAAAGAAAAAAGAAAAATAAATAAGCCGGATAAAATGTGACTGATTTAATGTCACTGAGGTGGACTGTTTTCTTTTCAGCTGTATTTCTGGGCCTTGCCACCATAGGGCTAGCCTACCTGGCTCCCCTGCTAGGAGACACCCTCCTCACCATCGCCCTCAGCCTCTTTGGTATGGTGGGCGGGCCACTGCTGGGACTCTTCACTTTGGCCATCTTCTTTCCTTGTGCTAATTCATGGGTACGTATATAGAGAGCTTCATGTGAGAGAATTCTATTATGCTTTTTTTGGTAGTAAATATAACTTCCGGTTCCTTTGATCTGTCTAAGGTTACATTATATATATATATAATATATATATAATTATTATCATATATTAATTAATGAGATATAAATGTAATGTTGACATTCAGGGTGCAGGAGTGGGCCTCGTTACCAGCATGGCCCTCACATTCTGGATATCCATAGGCTCAATCATAAACCCAACCATCACTCCATTCCTACCTCTCAGGACTGACCAATGTCCACTGGTCAATGATACCGCCAATATCACCTCATCCATGGTTACCATGGGGATAAATACGACTGATGTCACACCATTTGCCGTGGAAACTACTGTTCAGTCTACAGCTCAATCTGAAGGGTCAGTATGTAACTCAATTTTCACTTTAAGAGAGGACGAGGAGGTATAAAGCCTTACTTTACTAGGATTGAACAATTATGTTTAAATCACGGAATGAACATTTTTTAAAACCATTTTTTCAACATTGTTTAATATATCTATACACATGAATCTACTATTCTATTAATAGGTGAGAAAATATGAAAGTCTCAAAGGTTTACAATACTATTAATCGCGCATCTGTGGTATAAACATTACTTTGCAATCAGAATAAGAACATTTACATTTTAAAGATATGTCAAGTCATGATATGACCCAAAACCCACATGCTATTTTAGTGATTTCCTTTTTATGGGAAGAATTATTATTCCAGAAAGATGTTATCCCAATTCTGTTATGTAAATGAAGTGTTCAATGAATGTTCATTGGTATTTATTTGGTCAAAGTTGCTAAAAGTGTCTAATGGAAAAAGGTCAAAATATATAACCATCAGTTACCATGAAAGATGCATTGAATTAATTTATACTGTAATGACTGCAAAAAAAATCTGATACACTAGAATATGGTCATTGGTATTGTTTTTCCATTGTATTTAAGTCTTTCATTTTTTTTCATACAAATGTGTAATACAAGTCTTTGATTCTGATGAGATAAACTTTGTAATATCCTTATGTCTAAGGCTTATAACACACCCCTGATGGATAAAGTTAGGTTTATTATTTAGTAGCACAGTCTACCCAATCAGCAGATTGAGATAAATTCATCATATTGTAAAATAACATTTGATTCAGAAAACAGGTTTAGAAAACATGTACAAAATTGGGAGGAATGGGTGAATTTAATGTTTCATAAAGAAATTTTGATATGAGAAGTGTAAAGTGTCTCCAAATATCCAAAATATATTTTACGCTTTTCACTTATGTCTGGAATTGTTCTGCCATGAGGCGACTTTCAAGTACTATGTTTGGTCACTGTCAATACTTTCAGGAAGAATAGTTTCCGAACAGATGCTAAACATTTTATATATATTTCATAGTTCGCGTTAAGAAGTGTTATCAGTCTCCAAATTTTAATAAAGGTTGATTTTTTCCTTTTTGAATAAATGAAATACCTATTTAAGCTATCAAGTATAAAACATGGATGTCTTTCCGGAAAAATGTATAAAACTTAGCAGTAATGTTATCTGTTCCTTGATGATTTCTCATTATGCATGCGTGAGATTATAGATTATCAAAAATATAATTTTTAGTAATAAAATGTCCACAATATACACAGGAAACGTTTTGACATTAATCTCTGGAGTATTGATAATGGTACATTCATTTGATTTAATGTTTACAATGTTTTTCTAGCTGCCCATTGTGTTTTTACTCAAATACAAATTGAATCAAACACTAAGTAAATTGCATACTTTGGTCTTTCAATCTGAAGTCCAAACTGAAAATGGCGGTAATTTATTTTTGATTTGCATTGTATGTGTCTCTTTTAGGTTCAGTGTTTCTGATATCTACAGGATTTCCTACATGTGGTATGGCGTTATATCTGTATTTGTATGCTTAGCCGTGGGACTTATAGTGAGCGCTTGCACAGGTCAGCATTTTGCATTTTCCTACACTTCTAGTCAATGCGTCCTGATATATGCTTATCCTCTCACTCAAGACATGTAATTTCTATTCTACAGAAGTCACTCCATAAGCATTGATGTAGCTGTAAAACTGATATAATTGCAACAAATAAAATCTGCAGAAGTCACTTCATGAGCATTGATTTAATCAATCCTAAAAGCAATGATCATAAAAAATGTGACTTTATAAAAACCCCTAGATACTTAATTGTTGCCTGCAAGGAATGGCATATGTGCACATTATACCTGATGCACATTATACTTGCTATATGTTTTGTATTTGGATGCATGGTTCAGGTGGCAGCAAGCAGAGGCAGATAGACAGGAAGCTGCTCTTCCCCTACGCCTCCTACTGTTCCTGCTTCTTCAACCTGTGCCATTGTTATAAATGCTGTCCCGAGAAGGTGGCCATGGACACAAAGAATATTTATGTGAGCTTATTTGTGATGTTTTCTTTAATCGCAGTGTGTATTACCCCTACCCCCTTATTGTTGTAAATTATTCCATTATTTTGCTGTCTAAGACACTTTTTTGATGCTAGTGACATAGTATTTATTAACATCATTGTATATGACACCCTATTGCTGTAAACATTTCCCTTATTGCTGTAAATGACATATTTGTCGTTGTATATGACCAGTCATTGTTATATATGACCCCTTATTTCTGTATATGACTCCCTTATTATTGTATATGATTTTTTAGTTATGTATAATTTAAAAAATGTCATGTGAGAATGACAAAGCAGAACATTGTTTGTTAAAAACCGTGTAAATATAAGATATTTAGTTCTTTATTTGGTGAATTATTTGCAGCCTGCAGAAGGTAATGGCGACTGTCTGTCTCCAGAGCAAGATGCAGAAGACGTCATAGAAAATGGGGATCTTTCCCATCATACAACTTCCGGTGGTGTTTCTAATCCCGCATTCGACAATAATGAAGAGACAAAATTGTGATATTCAGTTAATATTCAGATAAAGGTATATAACTGTACTTTGCCAATACTTCGGTTATATTATACTAATTTCATTTGATGAATGATTAATTTAATTATGTTTTTGACTGACACCTATGCAAACCTGAATTCAAAGTGTCGTGCATGAATTAAGGAGCAGCATTACAACATGTATCAATCAAGAACAATCTGTGACAGAAAACCAGATTAAAGTTAAGGTGCCAGGTCAATCTGTGAGCTGTCTTTAGTTAATTGAGTCAAAAGAAATAGATAGAATTATTGTCAAAATGTACAAAGAACTCTGAGCAGATGTATTTAATCATCTATCGATGATCTAGTTGAGTGTATAATATATAATTTATTATCAAAATATTTGGAGTAGGCGGTGGAATGGATGAAAATGTTATGTAATGATGCAAATTTCTACCTTAGTGAAACAAGTTAACATGTGACAAATGGTGACACATTCTCGTATTTGCAATGCGGTTGATATGGAGTTCCTCAGGAATCAGTGCTTTGACCAGTCTTTTTCAAGATTTACATGTCCCTTTTGCTGGAGAGTATGAAGAAATTCGATTTGAGATATCGTAGCTGGGGATACGCAATTGCACATTGCCTTTTGGCAGGAAATGTTGTGCAACATGTCCAAGGTTAGCCCGTGGCCAACTTACTCGAAATTTAAAATCCATGCTAAAATCTTGAAATCGTCAGCTTTTGTAGACGCCTGTTTATAGTTTTTTGTTAACGTGTCTGAGCATCAAAAGTCACTCAGATATAACCTCATCATGAAGATTTCATCGTTGTTTTCTGTATAAAGCCATTACTTTTTATATTTTCTACGTTTTAATTCTATGATCTGATGTGAATATCGCTGAAATAAAACCCAAACATGAAGATTTAATGTTTGTTTTCTGTATTAAGTCATTACGTTTTGTACTATTTTCTACATTTACAAAAAAAAAAAAAAAAAAAAAAAAAAAAAAAAAAATGTTCTGGCGTTCATATCACTCAAATAGATCTCCAATTAGAAGATTTCATCTTTTCCATGTGCATATCCCGATCGGAATTCAAACCCTGAACTCTTAGTATTGGAGACAGCCTTCGTACTGTTTGAGCCATATCCCACCCCAGGCAGCCTTGTACAAACTTATATAAGATAATATATATTAAGAATATCAAAGAATGCGTAAATAAAATCAGAGGCTTTATCTTCAAAAAGTGTAATTTAATACAATGTTGAATATTTATCTTGGAATTGACGTAGTTTTGATAGATAAGGACATGAATCAATGTAAAAGTTTTGATTTACTTTAAATTAGACGATTCGATGTGCTCTTAAGCACTACAACATTTCAATATAATATTAAATAAAAAAATGAATATCTTTATAATCATAAAAATGGTCTTCTTTACCATTCCATTAGGAACTTGTAAAGTATTGTTTTTCATTAGATAGTCAAAGTGTTCTCTCAAGAATATGACGCTTAAAAATTTGTTTCCAGCATTGACATTATATATAAAAAAACACATCTATATCTCCATAATTCTTCAAAAATCCAGATTTGATCTGATTTGTTTGTATTAACGATTTTTTCCAGCAATGTTTTGGCTATAAAAGATCAGATAGAAGCCTGTCACCGGGACTTAATGTCCTACATTTTTTTCGAAGAGTAACTATGATTTTTCTTTTGCAATATTACATAAACATGTCTTTGATTGCTTTTGATACCCAGAGCATTGGTTATTCAAAATAAATAGGACGTGAGGACACAACATTTTATCTAATGAATCATTTAGGGAATTGCTTTAAGCATCTGTTGGAATATAATTTACACACATTTTGAGTAGAAATAATTTTCAAACAACCCTGAATTTGCTGTCTTTATTCAAAATAAGGATTTACACCGAGTCTCTGTCTCTGAATCAAGATTTCTTTGATTATTATTTTGGGATCTTTATCCATGTCCATGTGTCCATTTCTAAGTCCGTGCCAATATCTTCACTATCCATATATGTGATTGTACGTGTGTCCAAAGTGTACGTGTGTCCAAAGTGTTTGAATTGTTGAGATATTGTCAAATAACGTATTTAGGCTTGTAGTACCTGTATTTAGCACAGAATGATAAATGTCAACAATAAAAGAAAGAATTCCAAGGGAAGGGATTGTTCATTCATCCTACAGTGGTAGTTGTATTGTGTCGACATCGTGATGAACTCATCACATAAAATGTCCTTTAAGAATTGAATTAAATGATTTTTTGCCTATATTATTCTTGATAAACTCGGAAAGATCAATTTCGAAAGTATACATCTTTATGATGGGCAAAGAATAGTCGTACATGGTTCAGGTGGCAACAAGCAGAGACAGAGAGGAACATCTTTGAGAATGATTATGAAAATTCTGTGCTTTTAGTTAATTGACAAAATTCTCGGGGACACTATTACACACAGGATAACGTACATATTTCCTCTATTAACTAATGCAGTTAATAGAGGTACGTAATGGCAGAAGTTCATTCTGCCTTGTTATTTTAACTCATCAGGAACAATTCATTATTTTTGTTTCAAAAAGAAATTATAGGCAAGGAAATTATAAGCATTAAACGTAATCTGATTTTCCAAAAGGATTCTATTGGGTACTAGCTTAAAGACAAAAGGTAGACCAATGGTCTTAGAGCTGACCTAATCGTTGTTTTTTATATTTGCGGCCGTTTTAATGCTTTTCCAGAGCAGAGCCGGGTCTTATTCCGGCCAAATCAAAATGCACGTTACATATTGAATTTGTTATCCCGATTTTCATTGGCTGATAATTGTCATGTTATTAAAATGACAGCCTTATTTACAACTCAGTGACAGGTATTAGATTTTTTCAAAAATCCTATAAATATAAAACAAAATTTAATCCTAATGGAAAAGAGATAGAATTGGAAGCCTGAAAATACAACATCCTACATACTGATTGCTAAGAGATCTGACCTGTAGTTTCAAAGGAGAAATATTTATTTCACAAATATCAATGTTTTTGTTGTGAATTTCTGACTAGAAAGCACATTGCTCAAAGATGCATTTACATTGTGCAGGAACCAAATTGTGATCTGGTATTATCAGAGCATGAATGTTATCCTTCCTGACTGTCAATCATGATCACCACAACGAATTTGCCGTCAACACTTCCATATACTTTTTGTTGTATTGAATACTTTCTGCTTTTAATCAACTGTAATTATAAAGTCCCATTGCCACTATGTCCAAGGCAGAAAGGTAAATGTTAATGGGTAAAATGATGAACTGTTCATCATTCATGTCACTCATTTAATTATAAATGCATCACCAAATCATCATTTCACATATTTCAATGGATTTGTCAAGATTCAATAGATATAAGGGACAGTGATCATAGGCACATGTACATTGTGCCACAACAGAATTACCATCTTCTACAGACAATGAACATAGTTTATAATATTGTGAGAACATGCATTTGTTATCATCACTACATCGTGATGCTGCAATGCCGACACTCACATATTGGTCAATGTACATGATGCTATCCATTTTGAAAATCATTTGAAATAATAGGGTTCCATTGCCACTATGCCCAAGGTAGAAAGTGTTTCGTCCTTCAATGTTTAGATTTAGTGTAATGCATGTATTATTATCACGATCCATGATAATACCGAGTTTCTCCTGGTCATTATATTCAATATATGTACAGTCCAAGGTATCATCTGTTATCGAAGAAAACCAGAAATAATCATAGCATTATGTTTGACAAGACATATAAGTCATAATATATAGTTTAAGGGCAGAATTTAACGCAGTCTCATTTTTTTATAGCCCAATCATTTATAAAAAAGACAATTTAACTGCCCTAAATAAATAACACAATTGTAGTAGCTTTGCAAATCAAGCATTCATTTAAGATAAGAGATAAGGAATAAATCTAATATATTAAGTAGAACATAATAATACCTTTTGCAAAATTAGGATCAAATCCAAGCTCTAGTTTAGTAAACCGGCAAATACCACAGGGACCAGTGCAAAGCGCTTTCAGTGTATTGCGAGGCACTATCATCGTCCTTTCCCCCTGAAAAATCCATTAATACTGTGCTTGTATAATAAAATATTAATTGCATTTTTGGCCTTATTTGGGCAAATAAGGTGTTTGAGAGTGGCAGGAGATTTCATCACCATAGACAAGATAATACTCAATGCTTAAGTAGGCCTTGCTGCCACCTGGTGTATTATAATCTGTCACGCATGGTATTCATCTTTCAACAATATTAATGTGTTAAGTGTCTGTGTCCAATATGAATAAGTGTGAAAAACGGTTTTTGTGGCACTTCATCACCATAGACAAGATAGTACTCATTGCGTAAGTAGGCCTTGCTGCCACCTGGTGTATTATAATCTGTCACGCATGGGAGAGCTTTAGGAGCTTGGTTCACAGTGGTAACAAATATTGTAATTTGATTTAAATCAGTTTTTCATAAACATGACTGTTTGTAACTTTCAAAATTTCCAAACTGACAATTTTTTTTCTGTAGATGCTTTTATTGCCAAAATATTAATAATTATAATAATAAAATTTGTATAGCGCTGATACCAGACAAGTCTGTTCATAGCGCTGAGCTCAGGACATGCATCCTGAAGAGATGAGTTTTCAGCCTATTCTTAAACGAGGAGACTGAAGTACTTGTCCTAATATTAGTAGGCAAGGAATTCCATAGTCGTGGACCTACAGATGAGAAGGCCCTGTCACCTACTGTTCTTAGCCTAGTATTAGGTACTTGTAGGTGGGTGCCATCATTGGATCTTAGACAGCGTTCACCTTCTTTAATCAGGAGTAGATCCCGTAAGTAAGGCGGAGCCTTACCATTAAGGGCTTTCCAGGTTAATAGAAGAATTTTAGAATCAATTCTCGCGTGAACAGGAAGCCAGTGCAGTTCCTGTAATTTTCCTGAAATGTGATCAAATTTCCTGATTTTTCCTACTACCCGTGCTGCAGAGTTTTGGAGGTATTGCAGTTTCCTGATGTCAGTTTTAGGAAGACCTGCCAGAAGACCATTACCATAGTCAAGGGTAGATGTAACAAAAGCATGGGTAAGTGTTACCGCGGTCTTCTCGTCTAGACAATGTCTGATGGCCGCCAAGTTCCTAATGTGATAATAGCCTTTCTGACACATTTTCTTGATCTGGGCCTTCATGTCCATGTTGGAGTCAAATGTGATACCAAGGTCAACCACTGACTGACTAGGAGCAATATCAGAGTCACCCACTCTGATTGTGGTTGGGATACTGCTATGGGTGGTAGTACTGTACCTGTCAGTACATATGAGCATCTCAGTTTTTCCATCATTTATCTTCATCTTGTTTGTAATGAGGAAGTTTCTGACCTCACTGACACACTCCTCCAGTTTGTGTCTGCTCATATCCACATGATGGGGAGAAGCGTGGTCAACAGGGATGTAGATCTGAGTATCATCTGCATAAATGTGATAGCTCAGACCATATTTGGCAAGTATATCAGATAGGGGTGTCATGTAAATGGTGAACAGTATAGGACCCAGGACTGAGCCTTGGGGTACCCCATATTTTAAGGATTTGAGACGGGATCTATGGATCCCCACCTTCACACATTGCTTCCTGTCCATTAGGTATGACCGAATCCAGGAGAGTGCATGACCTTTGACGTTGCATCTATCCCTCAGTCTGTCCAAAAGGATTTGATGGTCAATAGTGTCAAAGGCAGCGGAAAGGTCAAGCAACAGCAAGATAACTGACTTTCTATTGTCAAGCGCACCCAAGATATCATTTTGCACTTTTAACAAAGCGGTTTCAGTGCTGTGATATTCTTTGTAGGCTGATTGAAACTTGTCAGTAAGACCATTCCTTACAAGATGGGGGACTAGTTGGTCTGCAACCGCCCTCTCAGTTAGTTTAGAGACAAATGTTAGGTTGGAAACAGGCCTATAGTTTTTTTCAACCAGTTCTAGACCAAGTTTCTTCAGCAGGGGTGTTATGATGGCTATTTTCATATTTTCCGATACTGCTGATTCCATCAATGATTTATTTATGATGGAAGTAATTATTGGTAGGAGGTCATCTAAGAGGTCAAGTAAGAGCCAGGTTGGAATTGGATCCAGCTCACATGACTTCTTTGCGGACCTTTTGACCAATTTCCGTACGTCGTCAATGGTTAAGGGTGTGAACCTTTCCAGACATGTAGTACTATTGTTCGCAGTGTCACCTGGTGGCGAAGTTTGGCAGGATGGAGCATTATCAATGTCCAGTCGGATTCTCTCTATTTTTTCAAGAAAGAATGTGTTAAACTTCTCAGCTTGAGTGATCTCACAGTCAGATGGGGGCATAGGTGTGTCCTTTTTCTTGTGCATGACTGTGTCAATGACTCTAAAGAGCTTTTTAGGGTCATGTTTGTTTTCCTCAACCAGGTTGGAAAAATATGTTGATTGAGCAGATTTAAGCATTGAGTTGTATTTGTTCCTCTGAGAGTTATACAGCTCCTTGTCAACGTGAGAGCCAGTCTTGCTCATTTTTCTCTCAAGCCTCCTCTTGAGAGATCTTTCCAGCTTTAATTGGTCACTCATCCAGGGAACCGGTTTACGCTGAGTTACCTTGGCAAACTTGGTGGGAGCATGTTTATCCATGAGTGATGTTAGCCCCTTGTCATAGTAATCCACCATCTCACTCAATGGTAAATGTTCCCAGGTTTCAGTTGCAACTGTTAGGGATTTGATGTCATTCCTTAGGGATTGAAGATCCAGTCCCTTATAGTTCCTGTACCTTATCAATTTTTTGGGAGGTTTGGGGGGTGAAATACCCAGATATAGTTTAATCATCTTATGATCAGATATATACTCATCCACTAGATGGCTCTTGAGAAACTTGTTCCCTTTGAAAGTGATGATTAGATCAAGGGTATTCCCTAACTTATGGGTCGGTTCCTGTACCCATTGGTTCATGTCAAATGTTGATAGAATGTCATTGAACTTTATGACATCAGGTTTATTTGGTTTATTGACATGAAAGTTGTAGTCACCAAGGAAGATGACTTCATGACTGAATGACCCATAGTGTGCTACGAGTTGAGTGAACTCATCATAAAACTCAGAGTAGGTATACCTATTCTTGTCTGATGGTTCAGGTCTATAGATGGTGACAAAGGTGAACTTCTTTCCCTTGATTAGAAGGGATGCTTCTAGGAGTTCCATTGTTGTCACCACTGGTTGGTTAAACCTATCGGTTTCAAAGGGAAGCTCAACACGATGCAATAGACCCAGGCCTCCGCCAGAGCGTCCCCTACGAGGGAAAGAGTGAAATTTTAGGGAACCATCCTCAAGTTCCCTTTTCACTTTTTCATTATTTGAGTCTTGTAACCATGTTTCAGTTACAAATAGAGCGTCTAGGTTATGTTCAGAGAAGTAGTCTTTCACAAGTAGAACCTTGCCAGAGATACTTTGGGCATTGCATGAACCAATCACTAGGTTTTCCTTGTTTTTACGTGTTGTCATGGAAACCCAATTGTTTCTATGGCGAGTGGTGTCACCTATATGGGTGCGGTTTGCAGACCTGTTTCCATTAAGTGAGAGTCTGCAGCGAGACTTCTTGCTTCGTGTGGATCCTGCCTCGTCATTGGCTGGTCGAGCAGACGAATATGTATTATTTACATTCCTACCACTAACAGCGCCACCTATGATAATTTTGCCAAAACTGCATGATTTTGACGAATTGCATGGACTTTCAACATATTTGTTGTTCAGTCTATGTTTTTGTGGCCGAGGAGGCAGAATAAATATGTTTTCCCAATAAAGATGTTTTGGGTGCGATATTTGTGTATATTTAACAAAATTGAACTGACAATTTTGCTTGCTCACTCCATGTACAGATAGTAGCGTGTCCGATTTTATGTAATCGCAGGTATCGAGCACCAATCGAAATTGGGCAGGGAACAGTTCAATTTCATGCTCTGACTCAAATATATTAATATTTGAGTTAGCACTAATGTCCTGCAGTGACCTGAAGTGAGCACGTGATAAGATATGAAAATTAATATTTTGCAGAGAAAGATTCTTTGTGAAAGTGTCCATATGATAGTCACACAGCAGAATTCTTCTTGACCCTAAACCATTGTGGGGCAAGGAAAGAGTTTTCGTGGTCTCACTACTATTCTTGTCGTAAATATTGAAACAGGAACATATACAAACAAAGCCATGATTGTGTAGCATTGAAAAGTTATTTCAGTCAGCTGAGTTGGGCAATGTTGTGTATATATACGGGTCTGTTTTGCTCTGTATATGCGGGTTGCATATAAAGAACAATGAAACTCTATTGATCCCTGTCCAAGAATTAATTTCACAATAATAAATGTGTGCGTAGTAATAGAAAATAAAATCTTATTTTCCTTTCGTGTTATGTTTTGTAGATATATAGTATTCTTATTTATGTTATTAAATAAGAGCGTATTTAAGAATAACGTGACAGACGTATGCTAGGGTTGTGGTAGCACTGTCAGTGTTCCCTCTTGGCCGTGAGGCTGGTGAGAGAAGAGAGTAGTGTATAGACAGATGTCTATTTGTGTTTTTCTTATTTATATTATTAAATAAGAGCGTATTTAAGAAAACGTAAAGACAGACGTATGCTAGGGTCGTGGTAGCACTGTCAGTGTTCCCTCTTGGCCGTGAGGCTGGTGAGAGAAGAAATCACTGCGTCGTAAAGTAAACAACAGGTAAGTGGCAAGATAGCCACCAGTTGAATACGTATTTAGCAGAGATCATAAGCGTAATATTCACCTTTGTATTCACCCGTGTGCCGAGAGGCTGGTGAAAAGGGAATCGTTATTGTCTTAAGGGTCCGAAGAGACTTAAGACACGTAAAACCTGGGGAATAAGCTGTTTCAGACTAAAAGCACTCGACACAAGCAGAACAGGATCGTCAGCTCGTGAACACCGTGCCTTCAAAAAGACAACAACTTGTGACCGGCCTTCGCAAGCAAAAGTCAATCCAAACTGCCGTCAGAGCTTGCAGAAAGTCTGTTACAGATAGACCTAGGTATAGACTTGGTGTGCGATTAGAATTGGGCAGTGATAGACTCAGGTTAGACCAAATATCACGTCAATAAAGACAGAATATTCGGAGCTTCACAAAAGAGCAGCCATCACCGCGCACGCATGCGCACCACCCATATTCAAGTACATGTATTTCAATCACAATATGGAAAGTGGTAGTCATCATATCAGCTGTCATCTCATGAATCTATCCCAGCATGTATTACACACAAGAGACACCTGGTGGATCACAAATCACAAATTGTGATTTTGATTTTGATGTTCAACGACCATTCGGCACTGTTTAGGCTATATCAGGTCAAATAGAAGCCTGCCACTGGGACTCGATGTCATTCTCTTTTCGAAAAGTGATTGAGGAGCTTTCTTTTGTATCATCACATAGACATGGCAAAACAAAACATGACCTTTCATACACAGTCATGGAGCAATGGGTGGGATGCGAAACAACCCATTAGCATATATCAAACTTTCCCGACCATACAATTTGACCCAAGTATTTCTGCTAGGATTCGAACCACATACCTTAAGCATGGAAGACAGACATCTTACAAACTAAGCCACCCTTTTACAAATGTTGAAATCCAATCAGAGAGTATTATGTCCACCATGCAACATAATCCCCGATTAGCAACAAAATGCCACACTTACTTATCGTAGGTGTGTAAAAGTATAATCATACCTGATCGTTAATAAAGTAAAAACCAGTGCCATCGAGATTAATATCAGATGTTCCTCCATACAATGTGATCAGTGGGCAATCCCCACTTCTACTTGTATAGTTGAGATTGATGTTCTCATTCTGTGCATATATTACATCTATTTGAAGTATTTCCATTGTCTGAAATGACACATAGAACCAATATTAACAATCATTGTATTACATGCTATCTTCACATAAGACAAAATTATGCTTTGTCTGGAATTTTGTTTTCTGGACGTTATAAGTTATAATGAACAAAACTTCGAAATGTAGAATATTTTGTTGAATATTTGTTGCAAAATGTGGACATTAAAGTTCTATTCAGAAGTTTAAAATTGTTGAACAAATGAAGATTTTAGATAAGAACAAATATTGGAGGTAAACTGGTGGTTGGAAAGAAATGGGGTCATTACTTCCGGTTGAAATCCTATCTTTAAAAAATCCTCATTGTTGGAGTTGAAATCATAGTTAATATAGTCAGCTGTTGATAAGCTTATATAGGTTGACACTTGTAACATTTTGTCAGCAAATGCACAGAAGACTTTGGCTGCATGACCCACGGGGAGCTGTATCCAGTAATCCCCCTCTGTAGCTGCATGGTTCTGTACCATAACCTCTTCACATGATTTAGGAAGCATCTGTACCTTATCTTTAAAATAAAGTGATTAAATTAGACCAAAACTACCAAGCATAATGAATATGAAAACATATGATTGTGTAGACATTTTATATCTATGCAATGCAAATTCCTTATATTGTTTCATATACATGTACAACCAAAATCATATCTTTAAATCATATCTTTGGGTGAGAATATTTTCAATCCATATAAAGAAGTTCATTAAAGGTATGTATGGATATTTCTGTTCCGAATCATCTGATCTTTCATTTCATTTCATCTCACGGAACACAATTTTTTTCTTCAAGAAAAAATATTGCAACACATTAAAAGGTATGGTTTGACCTAATTATTAATTATACTATTCCAAACAATACATTGACAGAAATGAAGTGCAAAGGTGTTCATTCCCTTCGTCTGTATACCTTCATCTCATGTTTTCATTCATCATATAGATAGACATTTACATAAGACACAATGGCTCATTATGAACAAAT
Source organism: Amphiduros pacificus (assembly GCA_949316495.1). Classification (NCBI taxonomy): domain Eukaryota; kingdom Metazoa; phylum Annelida; class Polychaeta; order Phyllodocida; family Hesionidae; genus Amphiduros; species Amphiduros pacificus. The sequence continues at coordinate 34,297,475 of OX439001.1, forward strand.
GCATGAACAATATTATTAACAATATTCTCAATTATGTCTCCATTGTTTATACAGTACAGGCTATTCTTTGAATCTTGCTAGTGGTATACATTAATGGGTAGTCAAAGACTTGATAATACCAAATATAATGGTCATACTTATTCATAGTTAATGACAATTATTGAGATACCTTGTCGATTTTTAAGTCTTTCATTGTATTTCAGCTGCAATGGTTCTATTGGACGACAATCTCCACAGGCGCCCGCACAAGTCATAAACACAGCTTCTCCATGAGTACTGGCTGACATATGTCTGTGAACAAAACATGACATTGGTAATATTGCAAACTGAGCAAGCATCTGTTTGCATCCAGGATTCACGAGAAATAATAGGTGTGCACATATACAAGCAATACATCTTTAATTATAATAATAGATGGGTAGAAGAGAAGGATCATTGGGAGTGAATGTCTGAATGGATTCTTAACAGAAAGTCTCCGCATTAAGGTCATTTAGTGCCAGTATGATATTGAATTAAAAACACATAGTTGAATCACATAGTTGAATAAAGTGTAAACAAAATAAAAATAAATACTGTAGAGAATAAACATCACACTTTAAAATAATCCTTGTATAGTGAATGTTGTGTCTCAAGTAAATTGTTGAGCTGGACAATGAAGCTAACAACCATTGAGTTATTAACCTCTATCAAATGACTACTGCTAACGTTAAACTATTGGTCTCTTATTCATCTTTCATCAATATCAATATGTTATGTGTCTGCGTCCAATACAAATAAGTGTGAAAACGGTTTTTGTGGCATGAGTCTTTAGAATTTCATTATGTAGTTTTTATATCATCAATCTTGATATTAACAGTTTTGTCCCACTTGTACTGCTACTTCAACGGCATCAGAACCACATCAGCGAGAATGAGTGACATAGCGCATGTAACAGGTTTATAGCAGTGGGATGAGCGGACGTGCAGAAAACACCCTGCAGAGCACTTTCAGTGACATGTAATACTGGCCTTGTTCGACTTCCATTCGCCAAATCAACCACACAGAATGCCATTTTTTTCAAAAATTATAAAAAAAATAGTATTTTAAGGAAATGGGCATGAAATTATCCAAATAGTAAAAGGGGTCATAGGCCATTTTAATGATTAGACACTTTTATTGATGTGTTTCATAGACATATTCATAAAAGGATTTCACTAACTTCCTCATATTGTTGAAAAAAATTAAAAACATGATTTTTTTTAGAAATACATCAGCTACTAAATGTCATAACCCAATTGACTCTACATTCAATATATTTTTTATTATATTTTTTTCAATAATTTCTATTCATACTAATTTTCTCATATTTTTGGGGAATATTTCTTCTTTTTTAGGGATTACTATGATAAGAGCAACTTATTGCTGATTATTTTCTGAAATTAGATTAATATTTAATTTATCTAATACCTCAAAAATAAATGTGAGGTCAAATTAAAGTCCGTCAAATTGTGACTTTTGTAACCCTACCGATTTAAGCTATTTTTAATCATTTTAGCTTCATAATAAATCTTGAAATTGACGGACTTTTTTTTCAATTTCTTTTTAGTATTATTGTGTTTTTCTGTGCGGTATTCTATATATTTTCATAAACTAACCCACAATAAGCTGGCATTTTTATATTATTTCAAAAAAACTTAGTATTATAGCATTTTCTTCTGTTTTCCCTTATAGATTGACCACAAAGCTATAAATTGCTCTCAAATTGTTAATTATGAACAGATTTTGATGAATAAGGACTCTACAGGCTCGTATTTGAAAGATGTAGATGATAGGACAATAAAACATGTAGATAATTTCGTAGAAATAGGCTTTCTATTTTCAAGGTCATTGAAAGGTCACTTCAAGGTCACTGGCAATATTTGATCAAAATAGCCTAAGAAGGTTCACATTCGATCACATATCATTTGTAGTTGTATATTGAGTAGTAAAAAAGTTATATCCCTATGTCTGCCATTTCTAGTGATGTAATATATTACTGTTGTCTTTGCTGTATTATATACTCCTCCATTTCATTTGACATGGAGTACTGTAAAATTTTAACTTGGTAAGTCATACTTATGCCAGGTTCAGGAAATACATCCATAATTCTTACAAGTTGGAAGAGTTATATAGGGTTCTGGCTCTCCTCTCATCAAACCTGCTCTGATCTGGGGTCAACCTGAGGGTCAAGGTGCTACACCAAACCTACTGCAAATCGCGATAGCTTCCTCAACAGATACATTGGATTCTTCCTAATCAGCAACAGGGCAGTTAACCATTATGGAAGGGTGTCTGACTAAATGTCTTGTGTTGAGATAAAGTTTTGATTCCATTGCTTAAGACAGATGATCTCTCAGAAACAGGCGAGTGAATGTGCTGTGTGCAACATCTTAAAGATATGGGAGATGGGATTAAATGTTACAGCTATTTTGAATTCAATCTTCTATTCTTTAATACGTGTCTTGTACAACATGCAAAGGAAAATGATATAAAAACTAATTCAAAAGATGAGTGAGAAGTAATAAGGGAATAATATCCGCAGGAGAATTTGTTCATACCTGAGATGGGCAGTTCTCCAACTTTTGCCTGATATCTGTATAAGTGTATTATATTAAACATTTTGAAGCATTAAAATTTATTGCATTTGATATATTATATTACATCTATATCATGTTTATACATCTAGTATCAGTAATGTAAAGAATTTTTCATTTTTAATATTTGAATATAAAAAAAGTGATTTAAATATTTATAAATAATCCACATAAATTGACACTGATATGAAATGCATTTGAATTTAATCCGTCCAAGATACATTGTTGAGGAAAATAGATACAATGTCTCACCACATCATCCCCAAAATAGAAGCCAGTAGATGATAAATCCATATGGCTCTCCCGCCCATAGCCATCACAGGAACCAGCTACACCATACTTATAAACAGTGGGTCCATCTTGCTTGATATATGTCTGATCATTTAAATCTATTGTCAGCGTCTGGTCAAAAATATAAATGGTTATACATTTATAGGATATATATATATATATTATAGGAATTATCACAGAGATAATTCCATTTTTACAAGTGCAGGGCAGGAAAGCTGGCACTCAGATAACCCTCTGGAGGGGGGATAAGATAGGCGGCAGCACCAGTCCTCCTTGGTGACCTACATTCATGCACCCTGATCATAACAAAGACTGCTGCATGCTTTTGCTGCTTGTTACATCAAATTTCTGCAAATTTATCTCTCACCGACATTCCAGGTATGTTCTAACTGGTTAGTGGACTTCTACAGAAGTGCCTCCCACAGGTGTTTGCGTGGGCCTTTGCTTCTATGATGAACTTTTTACCCCACTTTCATGTTGTCCCACTCTGGGGCAGTCATCAGGATAATCCAATATGGCCATGCATCTGGCCCATGACCTACTTTGGGACTGATTACAACTGGACATTGCCAGGTTACCTGGTGACTTCATTATATGTACAGATTGTTACCATGCATTCTTCATCATACCAGCCAGTATGTACAGATTGTTACCATGCATTCCTCATCGTCACCAGCCAGTATGTGCAGATTGTTACCATGCATTCCTCAACGTCACCAGCCAGTATGTACAGATTGTTACCATGCCCATGCATTCCTCGTCACCAGACAGTATGTACAGATTGTAACCATGCATTCCTCATCGTCACCAGCCGGTATGTACAGATTGTTACCATGCATTCCTCGTCTTCACCAGCCATTATGTACAGATTGTTACCATGCTTTCCTCGTCGTCACCAGACAGTATGTCCAGATTGTTACCATGCCTTCCTCATCATCACCAGCCTGTATGTACAGATTGTAACCATGCATTCCTCGTCGTCACCAGCCAGTATGTACAGATTGTTACCATGCATTCCTCACGTCACCAGCCAGTATGTACAGATTGTTACCATGCATTCCTCATCGTCACCAGCCAGTATGTACAGATTGTTACCATGCATTCTTCATTGTCACTAGCCAGTATGTACAGATTGTTACTATGCATTCCTCATCCTTACCATGCATCCCTCATCGTCAGCGGCAAGTAGATTGTTACTATGCATTCATCATCGTCACCAGCTAGTATGTGCAGATTGTTACCATGCATCCCTCATCGTCAGCATCAAGTAGTGCAGATTGTTCCCATGCATCCCTCATCGTCACCAGCCAGTATGTGCAGTTCTGACCATGCATTCCTCATCGTCACCAGCTAGTATGTGCAGATTGTTACCATGCATCCCTCATCGTCAGCATCAAGTAGTGCAGATTGTTCCCATGCATCCCTCATCGTCACCAGCCAGTATGTGCAGTTCTGACCATGCATTCCTCATCGTCACCAGCCAGTATGTGCAGATTGTGACCATGCATCCCTCTTTGTCAGCGGCAAGTCTCTGCAGATTGTTGTCATGCATCCCTCATCATCAGCAGCCTGTATGTGCAGATTGTTACCATGCATCCCTCATCGTCACCAGCCAGTATGTGTAGATTGTTACCATGTATCCCTCATCGTCACCAGCCAGTATGTGCAGATTGTTACCATGCATCCCTCATCGTCAGCAGCAAATATGAGCAGATTGTTCCCGTGCATGCCTCACCATCAGCGGCATGTATGAGCAGATTGTTACCATGCATTCCTCACCGTCAAAAGCCAGTATGTGCAGATTGTTCCATGCATTCCCCGTTGTCACCAGCAAGTATGTGCAGATTGTTACCATGTATCCCTCATCGTCACCATCCAGTATGTGCAGATTGTTACCATGCATACCTCATCATCAGCGGCCAGTATGAGCAGAGTGTTACCATGCATCCCTCATCGTCACCAGCCAGTATGTGCGCATTGTTACCATGTATCGTTCATCGTGCCAGCCAGTATGTTTAGATTGTTACCATGCATTCCTCATTGTACCAGCCAGTATGTACAAAGTGTTACCATGCATCACTCCTGGCCACCACATAGTATGTATAGATAGTCAATATGTATCACTCGTCACCAGCACTTTTGCCTCATTCATTCACAATGCAGTGACAGCCGTCACCTCTTTTGCCTCATTATTGCACTATGCGGTGACTACTGTCACCTCTTTTGCCTCATTTTGCACAATGCGGTGACTGCCGTCACCTCTTTTGCCTCATTATTGCACAATATAGTGACTGCCGTCACCTCTTTTGCCTCATTATTGCACAATATAGTGACAGCCCTCACCTCTTTTGCCTCAATATTGCACAATGCGGTGACTGCCGTCCCCTCTTTTGCCTCCTTATTGCACAATGCTGTGACTGCCGTCTCCTCTTTTGCCTCATTATTGCACAATGCGGTGACTGCCATCACCTCTTTTGCCTCATTATTGCACAGTGCGGTGACTGCCGTCACCTCTTTTGCCTCATTATTGCACAATGCAGTCTTCTCCCTCATTATTGCACAATGCGGTGACTGCCGTCACCTCTTTTGCCTCATTATTGCACATTACTGCCGTCACCTCTTTTTTGCCTCATTATTGCACAATATAGTGACTGCCGTCACCTCTTTTGCCTCATTATTGCACAATGCAGTCTTCTTTTGCCTCATTATTGCACAGTGCGGTGACTGCCGTCACCTCTTTTGCCTCATTATTGCACAGTGCAGTTACTGCCGTCACCTCTTTTTGCCTCATAATGGCACAATGCGGTGACTGCCGTCACCTCTTTTGCCTCATTATAGCACATTATAGTGACTGCCGTCACCTCTTTTTGCTTCATTATTGCATTAACTGCCGTCACCTCTTTTGCCTCTTGATTACACAATATAGTGACTGCCGTTACCTCTTTTGCCTCATTATTGCATAGTGCGATGACTGCCGTCACCTCTTTTTGCCTCTTTATTGCACAATGCGGTGACTGCCGTCACCTCTTTTGCCTCATTATTGCACAGTGCGGTGACTGCCGTCACCTCTTTTGCCTCATTATTGCAAATTATAGTGACTGCCGTCACCTCTTTTTGCGTCAGTATTGCACAGTGCGGTGACTGCCGTCACCTCTTTTGCCTCATTATTGCACATTATAGTGACTGCCGTCACCTCTTTTTGCCTCATTATTGCACAGTGCGGTGACTGCCGTCACCTCTTTTTGCCTCAGTATTGCACAGTGCAGTGACTGCCGTCACCTCTTTTGCCTCATTTTTGCACATTATAGTGACTGCCGTCACCTCTTTTTGCCTCATTATTGCACATTATAGTGACTGCCGTTACCTCTTTTTGCCTCATTATTGCACAATGCGGTGACTGCCATCACCTCTTTTGCCTCATTATTGCACAGTGCGGTGACTGCCGTCACCTCTTTTGCCTCATTATTGCACAATGCAGTCTTCTCCCTCATTATTGCACAATGCGGTGACGGCCGTCACCTCTTTTGCCTCATTATTGCACAGTACTGCCGTCACCTCTTTTTGCCTCATTATTGCACTATGCGGTGACTACTGTCACCTCTTTTGCCTCATTTTGCACAATGCGGTGACTGCCGTCACCTCTATTGCCTCATTATTGCACAATATAGTGACTGCCGTCACCTCTTTTGCCTCATTATTGTACAATATAGTGACAGCCCTCACCTCTTTTGCCTCAATATTGCACAATGCGGTGACTGCCGTCACCTCTTTTGCCTCCTTATTGCACAATGCTGTGACTGCCGTCACCTCTTTTGCCTCATTATTGCACAATATAGTGACTGCCGTCACCTCTTTTGCCTCATTATTGCACAATGCAGTCTTCTTTTGCCTAATTATTGCACAGTGCGGTGACTGCCGTCACCTCTTTTGCCTCATTATTGCACAGTGCGGTTACTGCCCTCACCTCTTTTTGCCTCATTATTGCACAATGCGGTGACTGCCGTCACCTCTTTTGCCTCATTATTGCACATTATAGTGACTGCTGTCACCTCTTCTTGCCTCATTATTTCCCAGTGCGGTGACTGCCGTCACCTCTTTTTGCCTCATTATTACACAGTGCGGTGACTGCCGTCACCTCTTTTTGCCTCATTATTGCACAATATAGTGACTGCCGTCACCTCTTTTGCCTCATTATTGCACCGTGCGGTGACTGCCGTCACCTCTTTTGCCTCATTATTGCACAATGCAGTGACTGCCGTCACCTCTTTTGCCTCATTATTGCACAATGCAGTCTTCTTTTGCCTCATTATTGCACAGTGCGGTGACTGCCGTCACCTCTTTTGTCTCATTATTGCACATTATGGTGACTGCCGTCACCTCTTTTTGCCTCATTATTGCACAGTGCGGTGACTGCCGTCACCTCTTTTTGCCTCAGTATTGCACAGTGCGGTGACTGCCGTCACCTCTTTTGCCTCATTATTGCACATTATAGTGACTGCCGTCACCCTTTTTTGCCTCATTATTGCACAGTGCGGTGACTGCCGTCACCTCTTTTTGCCTCATTATTGCACAATGCGGTGACTGCCGTCACCTCTTTTGCCTCATTATTGCACTGTGCGGTGACTGCCGTCACCTCTTTTTGCCTCATTATTGCACAGTGTGGTGACTGCCGTCACCTCTTTTGCCTCATTATTGCACTGTGCGGTGACTGCCGTCACCTCTTTTGCCTCGTTATTGCACAGTGCGGTGACTGCCGTCACCTCTTTTGACTCATTAAAGCTCAATGCAGTGACAGCCGTCACCTCTTTTACTTCCTTCATACACAATGCAGTGACAACCATCATATCTTCTGCCTCATTCATGCACAATGCCGTCACCTCTTCACCTGTGTGTCTTCCCCCTGTTATCTCCCTCATACAGAATCCTTTTGCCTTCCTCTCTTTTCTCTTGTCCTTGTGTTTGGAATGTTGACACTGGAGTTACCACTGTCGACACTGCCCCCCCCCCCCCCCACCATCTACTCTCTTCCCTATTTGCCCTATCCTTGTGGGGCGCTGCTCAGGCAGCCTTTGCTTTGGGTGTTTCACTTAGCGCCCCATAAATAGAGCTATTCCTAGGAAGGGGTTATTTAATAATTGTATATAATTCTAGGACATATGATTGTTAATTACTTGTAAGTAAAGTTTTAAAATATACAGTATATACATTGTCTATTTACTTGTCCATGCCAAAGAACAAAGATGTGTGAATTATTAAATTGTTTAGTAACATACATATTAGTCAATGAAACCTGTTCCTTATAGTATTTCTAGGTAGGATAGCATTCTATTACTGTTAACTTATATAAGATGTATTTTTACATGTCTTTCAGCGTTTCATGGATATCTGTTATAACCTCATCATATAAGGTTCACTCAGTTAATAAATATTTATTTTACCCAAAATAGTCTGCCTTTGTTTTTGCTGCACTGCATTTGTAAAATATAGGAATTATCATAGAGATAATTCCATTTTTACAAGTGCAGGGCAGGAAAGCTGGCAGAGTTTATTTTGATTTGTATATTTGTATATTTCGTATTTACAATCTGTATCACTAAGATCTCATTAAAAGTTAAATCAATACAAATCATATAGATGATTAAACAAATTAGTTTTCACGTGTTCTAATTTCTCATATAAAACTAACCTCTATATTAATTTTCACTTTTTCAAATGTAGTTATACCACCTCCCATGCCCATCTGATGTATCGCATAGTTGTTCTCAGGAAAGGGCAGCGTCAGGTATTCGGTGGCTGGTGTGGTATCCATTCTGCAGTAAATGCGGACAATTTCGCCTGAGGATAGCCTCAGTAACTGTTCGCTATCGGAGGTTGGTGGATCAGTAGATCGAAATTCTTCACACTTTTCGTTGATTCCTGAAGCACAAACATTTGATTGATATAAAATACTCATGGTGATCATGGCATTTTTCTGTCTGGGAACATACAATATTCAGTCAGTTTCAGACTGGTTTTTCCTCATTCCATTTATTTTTGCATTATAATATTATAATTAGTTTGTATGTGTCTCTTTCCTCACTGCAGCTGGATATGATTAAATGCTTTTCATTGGTTGAAACATATTTGATAGATTATAGGGCATCCTCAGCAAACATATTTATTCTAAGGCTAGGAATCACATTAGATTATTTTAGAATTCAGAACAATTGAATCATTTAATGATACATGCCATGATAAGGTTTCAATACTACACTGATAATTGCTGCATTATCACGATATGTTTCGGCCTGAGATATCATTATACAATTTATTCATTTTCAGTTAATCTTTTCTCTCATATTAGACCGGAATCACACCCTTATGCTACGATATTTAATTTGTTACAAGTAAAACAAAAGAGTGTGTTCCCCCAAAAAAGTCATATTAAAAAAATAATTTATAAGCTTCTGCAGTCAGGGTTACTCATCACGCTACCAGACAGTTATCACTAATGAACCAATTAGTTTCACAGCATTTACTAACTGTTTATAATCCAGCTGCCACTTGTTGGTGTTTCAATTCTTTAACTATCTCTGGGGTGGTAGAGACCTTTGTAATTTTAAATATCATTTGGGATGAATATTCTCAAATTTACATTCTAGCACAGGTTCTATAACTTCAATAAATGTTTGTATTTGTATAAATTTGCATTTGGACTATTCCTGTAACGAGATATGCGATATTATCCATTTTCTCATTATTTCAAACAACCACCTTTCTCTGCCAGATGAATGAATCCAAAAAGATCCACAAAGCGGAACCTGCAAATTCAAACTTCCTGTATAATCTTCACTACCACTGATTAGTAGCCTCACCTCATTACCATGGAAACATTGTACCAAGTTGCAGCCTAGTTAATGTCACCAAATGCTAAAACAATATGTTGACGTTCTTTTTATCAGTCGCCGGCTTCAACAACACTTTATAAAGAGCTTGATAATTGAGGCTGATGAGTTTTCATGACTTGTACTTTCCTTAAGAAAAATCAAGTACATTTTTAACCTCTATTCACCCATCTTGATTTCTATTATGGGTTTATATCAACATACAAGCTACTTGACAAACCACAATTCTTCTTTCCGACTCACACAAAATACACAACAAGGTTGTGATACTACTCTAGTCACTGACTTTTTTTATTTTGGTACCGTTTTCTTTTTTTCAAGTTAAATATATGTTATGAGCCTGGACATTATACAGAGAATCAACTTGAAAATGGTGTTCTTTTGATCAAGTGCAGTAATTGTGACACCATCGTAGACAAATATATTTAGAAAATATTGTCTGTAATTTCACCTTAGGCTGTTATCTCAAAATTTATAGCTGGCACTTGAAATTATTGAATAGCAACCTTCATATTATAACTGGATACATTTGAGAAAATATTGATTCTTTAACTTGATTAAATAATGGACATTAATAAAGACTTTTCTTTCTTTTTAAAACAGAATCATATTCTTGCTATTTAAATGAACAAGACCAAGAATGATGAATGATGTATGATTCACTTTTACTGTTATTTGCTATTACAATATCATTGTTCATTGTATGTTGTTATACTTATCATCCATCCATATTTACAATATTTTTAATATATGCCACAATAGCACTGAATGAAGTTGATGCATCGATGTGTCATGAAGAATCCATTAATACATTCATTAAAGATGCATATGCACTTCATCATGCTCAAGCTTGTTTAGTGTAATGATATGTTCATTTCAGACTATATTAAACATCCATACTGCTAATGTGATTGAATATGGTTGAATGCCCAAACAGACTGGGCAGGGCTTTTGCCATATTCCTAACCAAAATTTGTTTTTATGAAAAATGCATTCCATTCTATCAATACTTAGTCTCGTAATTGTAGAGCTAAATTTTCAGGTACAGATCCTGAAAGTTGTTTATCCTGTTTATGTCTTGAACATCTACAGTAATGATATTAATGTAGATTTATGTATATAATGGTCTTAAAATATGGACATGAAATATACACACTAAATAATATGCATAACTGTCACTTGTTTAAATGGTTATTTTCCAGCATCACCTTTCACTTGCCTGTTGCTTCATCACAGGATGACATGTACACATAAAAGGATGATATACAAGTTTACAATGCTTGAAGTATGAGATATGCCATTATAAAACCTTTGTAATAATTAAGATTTATCACAGGCCTGTTAGGTTGGGATACAAAAAACAGGGGAACACACCATTTATTGATTCGCAGAAAAGTTTTGAATTTTTTAGACAATAACTGATTATTATATATTCTTTTATAGAGATATTAAAATGACCTATTGAAATTATTGACCTCTCTAACAACAAAGTAACACTGTTTTTAGCTGAACATATATCACGTTTTATCTCCAGGTTTCCGAGCATACAAACCCTGTTAATGCCTCAGTCACATTTGCACCGGGCGCCGGCGGGGAAGTTAGAATCGGGCGACTTCACAATCTGCCGGGCGCCGGGGAGTTTATCACCAACAATCTGAGAGATGCCGTAGCTGTGGTCACATTATTAAAGGGCACCGCACGGCACGTGCAAAACTGAATAGCACAGACGTCTGTAGGATATCTTTACGACGTCTGTTCCATGACACAGATGTCTGCAAGATATCTTTAAGACGTCTGGGTAGGCTTAAAAAAATATTTAATCCTATTTTCACCACACCATGCCACCGGCAGCCCTAAGATAATCTGCCGATGTCCCTGCGGGACACTGCCGGGACCCTGCCGTGTACTTTAAGATGATATTTGCTGATAATGCCTCAGTCACATTTGCGCCGATTTCAGTAAAGATGCCCGGCCGATGGGTATTTTTTACAAAATCGGCAGGCAGTTCAGATTGCCGTGCGGGCACCGGGAGATCTTCGGCCACAATTGGGCATCTTTAAGACGTCGGGCGGGTCATCGGGAACTTTTATCTCGAACATAAAAGTTGCCGGCGTTTCCCCGATGTCTTATCAGCAAATATCATCTTAAAGTACACGGCAGGGTCCCGGCAGTGTCCCGCAGGGACATCGGCAGATTATCTTTGGGCTGCCGGTGGCATCGTGTGGTGAAAATAGGATTAAATATTTTTTTTAAGCCTACCCAGACGTCTTAAAGACATCCTGCAGACGTCTGTGTCATAAAACAGACGTCCTAAAGATATCCTACAGACGTCTGTGCCATTCAGTCTTGCACGTGCCGTGCGGTGCCCTTTAATAAGACATGAGACATAAGACATTGGGGAAACGCCGGCAACTTTTATGTTCAAGATAAAAGTTCCCGATGACCTGCCCGACGTCTTAAAGATGCCCAATTGTGACCGATGATCTCCCGGTGCCCGCACGGCGATCTGAACTGCCTGCCGATTTTGTAAAAAATACCCATCGGCCGGGCATCTTTACTGAAATCGGCGCAAATGTGACTGAGACATAAGTAGGCCGATTACTTCCCGGCCGGTGTCCAGTGCAAATGTGACTGGGGTAGAACCTGAAGTAAGTGGCCTATTCAACAGCTCACTAGGATTATAACTTTTAACTAAGACCTATTATTCTGTGATTATCTTTTTTATCAGCATTTTGTGGCTGTGATCTGCTACCAGTTGTCAGATCATTTAAATCTTACAAATGAAATACTCAACTTTGGTTCATCATAGAGTCCAGCTCCAGACTTGCTGTTCAACCAAGAAGTGCCCCATATATACTCAGGACCTCACATATTTTGACAAATACGCCCTGGAGAACTTGTTAAATTGAAGAATGTTATTTATTTATCTGTCTACTTAGTTCAACCAGTCTCCATGGACCAAACTTAATTTGATGAAATATTGCTTGCCATTATCATCACTTAAACTAAGATTTAACGTTTGAACTAAGATTTGATATTTGAAGGGTTACAAAATCCTTTCTTTCATGACTCGAAAAATGTCAAGTCTTTATGCCTCAGTCACATTTGCGCCGATTTTAGTCAAGATGCCCGGCCGATGGGTATTTTTTACAAAATCGGCAGGCATTTCAGATTGCCGTGCGGGCACCGGGAGATCATCGGCCACAATTGGGCATCTTTAAGACGTCGGCCGGGTCATCGGGAACTTTTAGTTGCCACATAAAAGTTGCCGGCGTTTCCCCGATGTCTTATCAGCAAATAACATCTTAAAGTGCACGGCAGGGTCCCGGCAGTGTCCCGCAGGGACATCGGCAGATTAACTTAGGGCTGCCGGTGGCATCGTGCGGTGAAAATAGGATTATATTTATTTCATGTGTTCATAGACCATCGTCAGATGATCGCACGGGCTCCCTGCGATATATCATAGACGTCTTTAGGATGTCTTTCAGACGTCTGTCAAATGAGACAGACGTCTTTAGGATGTCTTTCAGACGTCTGTCAATGATCCAGACGTCTCTAAGATATCCTGTATGTAGTATATCACATAAGTGGCGCAGTGCCACCTGGTGTTAAATGTAACATTGTGAGGGAATAAATTTGTTGAGACACAAGCAAGCACATGTTCTCATCTGGACACTCGATCTGGTGTTGGGCTTTTATATATTACATGGTGTCAGCAAGTTGTGGACAATTTATGCAGCATGTCTGTCATAAATTTGAAAGCCCCAGGATCCCTATCACTCGAGGGCAATGTTGCTCAAAACTGGAGAGATTTTCTCAGAGCATGGGAGTTCTTCAGCATTGCATCAGAAGTAGACAAGAAACCAGAAAAGACTCAGGTATGCACTTTTCTGCATGTAGCAGGCCCAGCAGCACAGGCTGTGAATGAGACTTTCATATACCCAGATGGGGATAAGGATAAGATGCAGCCTGTACTTGATAAATTCAAAGAATATTGCGAGCCCAAGAAAAACCTGACTGTATCAAGATACCAGTTCAACTCAAGAAACCAAAAAAATGGGGAGAGCTTCATAGACTATCTCACAGATTTGAGAAAATTGATCAAGGAATGTGAATATCAGGTCCTTGAAGATGAGTTACTGAGAGACAGGATCGTGTGCGGGATAATAAGTGAAAATGTAAGGGGAAGGTTGCTGAGAATAGAAGATCTTACTCTGCAAAAGGCAGTGGACATGTGTAAAGTGGCAGAACTCTCTGCGGACCAATTAAAGTCAATGGGTGGCAATGCAGCAGTCACCGTGGCAGAGGTAAAAAGGAAACCGCAGTTCACACCCAAACCCCAGAATCATGAGTATGCAGGCAAATATTCCCAGAAAAGCAGCGCCAGTGAGTGTCAAAACTGCCCATATAGTCATGCACCCGGGCAGTGCCCTGCAAAAGGCAAAACCTGCAAGAAGTGTGGCAAAATTTCACATTTTGCTGCAAAGTGCCGCAGTACAGCATCCAGAGGTGAACCGTCAGCGTACCGCCAGACCCAGACGTCAACTCCGTCTCGACCACGTGGGCGTGGGCACGGCAAGCCATACGGAGAACGATCAATCAAGACTGTCCAGATCGACGCCGACAGCGACGATGATCCCTTCTCATTTATGATAGACTATCTACAAGTGGATGTTGTTGATTCTCACTCTGAGGAGTGGACCCAGAGTTGCCAAATAGATGGAAAATCAGTAGTTTTCAAATTGGACTCTGGCTCACAGGTAGATGTCATACCAAAGACGATATTTGGACGATTACCAGTTGCCTCTCAGCAGAAACTGAGACCAACACACACAGTGCTGAAATCATTCAGTGGACACTCAATGAAGCCAATAGGGCATGTTAGTCTTGAGCTAACAGTGGGTAAGAGTAGTAGTCAAGTTGACTTTCAGGTTATTGACTCAATGGTTACACCCATACTTGGTAAGACTACTTGTGAGAAAGCTCAGTTGTTAAAGAGAGTGTTGGCAGTGGAAACTGGCCAACAACAGTCGCAGAAGTATGTAATTCCTGCAAAACGGTCCGTCCGTCCGTCCGTCACACCCGTCCGTCAGTCTGACATGTCAGTCCGTCCGTCTGTCAATATGTCAAAACCTAAACAATCTCACAGGGCTAGTCCCAGAGCACAAAGGTTGCTAGAGAAAAACAAGGATTTGTTTGAAGGGTTGGGGTGCCTAAAAGGCAGAGAGTATGATATTGAAATTGACCCTAGTGTACCCCCAGTGAAACACCCACCACGGCATGTGCCGTACAAAATCCGCGATCAGGTGAAGGCAGAACTCGAACGTATGACGAGCATAGGTGTGATCGAACCCGTGACAGAGCCTACCGATTGGGTCAGCTCGATAACCACAGTCATGAAGAAAAACGGTAAAGTCCGGATATGCCTTGATCCACGTGACCTGAATCGTGCAATACGTCGCCAACATTATCCAATGAACACGGTGGAAGACGTAAGTGCCATGATGCCAGGTGCGACGGTATTTTCCAAATTTGACGCAACCAGCGGGTACTGGCAGCTACAATTGACTGAAGCCAGCTCGAAATTGACGACCTTCAACACCCCTTGGGGGCGCTACAAATTTCGCAGGATGCCGTTTGGGGTCAGCTGTGCCGGAGAAATATATCAGCGAGCGATGATAGAGGAATTTGGACACCTCGATGGAATCCAAATCATTGTCGATGACATGTTGCTACACGGCAAAAATGACGATGAACACGACACAAAACTGGAAGCGTTCTTTGACTGTGTACGTGAGTCCGGAGTGAAGCTCAATCTCCCCAAGAGCGAGATCGGAGTCGATATGGTTGATTACTCTGGACATCTGTTCACAGCAGACGGGATACTGCCCGACCCGGACAGAGTGCGAGCGCTGACAGAAATGCCGAAACCACAAAACAAGGGAGAACTAGAGACATTCCTCGGCATTATGGTGTACCTCGGTAAGTTCATCCCCAATCTCTCAAGCTTGGCCGAGCCGTTGCGCCAACTTCGAGAGAAAAATGTCGCATGGACATGGGAATCGCAACACGATGCGGCATTCAAGGCACTAATCCATGCTGCAGTTAGTGCACCAGTACTGAAGTACTACAACGCAAGGGAACCGGTTCGCTTAGCAACTGATGCAAGCAACAAAGGTTTCGGGGCCATGATATCACAAGATGACCGCCCTGTCGCGTATGCAAGCCGCAAATTGAATGATGCAGAGAAAAACTACGCTCCAATAGAGAAGGAGCTGAGCGCGATCATGTTCGGATGCACTCGATTTCACGATTACATATTCAACGCGAGAACTATAGTCGAAACTGACCACAAGCCGCTAGTCGGAATATTCAGAAAACCGCTGCACAAACTGAGTCCACGGCTACAGAGAATGTGCATGCAGTTGCTGCGATACGACTTAGATGTGGTATGGAAGCCAGGCAAAGAAATGGTGATGCCTGACCTGCTCAGTAGGGCAACCCTGATTGACCTAGTTAGTACACCAGATGACCAGCAAGAGGTCATGAGTGTGATCAATCAATTGCCAGTCACTGATGAGAAACTCTTAGAGTTGAGAATGAAGACTGCTCAAGACCCGGTCTTAGCAGAGGTAAGCAAACTAGTGCTTTATGGTTGGCCAGAGGACAAAGCAAAAGTGCCACAAATGGCAAGGCCATACCATACATTTCGTGATGAAATCACATTTTGCAATGATCTGCTCTTTCGCCAGAGTCAGATTATCATCCCAGAAGAGATGCGTGCGGAGATGCTGGGAAAAGTTCATGCCAGCCACCAGGGTGTCGTTAAATCGAAACAGCGAGCTCGAACCATTATGTTTTGGCCCGGCATGAATGGCCAGATAGAGGATGTGGTAAGCAAATGCTCGATCTGCATGGAGTTCCGAAGCAAACGACCTCCCGAGCCGATGATTCCACATGAAATCCCAGACCGTCCGTGGGCAAAGGTTGGAACCGACCTATTCGAGTTAGGAGGTAAGGACTACCTCATCATCGTGGACTATTATTCGAAATATCCAGAGGTGGTAAAAATCTCGGACAAAACCGCTCACACTGTCAGTGTCGCCACACAAGCCATATTTGCAAACGAAGGAACGCCAGAGACCGTTGTTAGTGACAATGGACCATGTTTCGATAGCGAAACCTACCGACAGTTTGCTCGTGAGTGGGAATTTGATCATGTCACAATTAGCCCAGGCTATTCACAATCAAATGGTCAAGTTGAAAATGCAGTGAAATCAGTAAAAAGGCTGATGAAAAAGGCATACAAAAGTGGTCAAAACCCATACAATGCTTTGCTTGAGTTTAGAAACACACCAATTGATGGGACCAATGGTTATGCTCCCAGTCAATTACTCAAGAGCAGATTGCTCAAATCTAGACTGCCAACCTCAGCACAATTGCTCAAACCTCATGTGGTTCCACCCATGATCAGCAATCTCAAAGCTAGACAAATGCAACAAAAGGAATACTATGACAGAAATGCTAGCCATGTCATACCTCAGCCTGAAATAGGGCAGGCAGTCAGATTCAGAAATCCCAAGAATGAGTGGGAATATGGCAAGGTAATTGATGTGTTGCCTCAACCCAGGAGTGTAATGGTAGAAGCTCCTAGTGGGCATACATACAAAAGAAACAACAGGCACACATACACCACAAGGGAGGACCCCCCAGAAGTGCTTCCTAATGTGGGTGTTGATGTGTATGAGGGACCAGCCGTGACAAATGCAAGTCATTTTGCTCATAATGTTCCCCAGACCCCCAGATCACCTGTACATTCTAGGCCAGTTAGCTCACAACAATCACCTGCACAGTCTAGGCCAGTCTGCACACAGCAGCAGGAGAATGCCAAATATGAGCACATTTCAATTAGGCCTGAAGTAACCACACGTAGTGGTAGAGTATCGAAGGGTAAATCTGTTATGGACATGTAAATTGCATGATTATGCTCAATTCATACAGACATTAACATGAGCATTGAAATATGAGACATGCAAATCACAGTTGTTTAAAATGTTGATGTGTTTTAATTTGTACTTTCAAGTCATTGTCATGTCATGAATATTGAATGCTGCCAGAAAGTATTGATGTGAAATTATTGTATGTTGTCATAGAAAACTGCCAGTCAGTAGTAACAATAACTGCAAGTCAGTCAAATATAATTGTAACCATGCATAATGTTCAAAGTTAAATGGTAATTAGCATTTTTATAGTTGTGACATACCAGCTTTGTATTGTATTCTATTACCTGTAGTTAGTTAGTCAGTCAGTGTTCAGAAAAAAAAAAAATGTCTAGCAAAGTAAAAAGGGACATCAAGGTAAAAGGGCATCAAGGTAAAAAAGGGCATGTAGTATATCACATAAGTGGCGCAGTGCCACCTGGTGTTAAATGTAACATTGTGAGGGAATAAATTTGTTGAGACACAAGCAAGCACATGTTCTCATCTGGACACTCGATCTGGTGTTGGGCTTTTATATATTACACTGTAGACGTCTGTGCCGTTCAGTCTTGCACGTGCCGTGCAGTGCCCTTTAATAATGTGACCACAGCTACGGCATCTCTCAGATTGTTGCTTATAAACTCCCCGGCGCCCGGCAGACTGGTAAGTCGGCCGATTGTTACTGCCCGGCCGGCGCCCGGTGCAAATGTGACTGAGGCATTAAACAAGACCTTCCTCGGGTGAAAATATGAAAGCCCAAATTAGTATCGCGCACCTTGTGTTTTGTGGTGCAAAACTTTGATAAATGTTGTCCATATATGTTCTTAAAGAAAAGAGGCATTGCGTGAATATAAATGAAGCTCTTGTGTTATTTATATGCTCTTTTGCTTTACAACATATTGAATGAAAGCATCATGGTGACAGTTATTTTGCCTCTTGGCAAAAGGTTTCAGAGTGTTATTTTCAGATGTGTATCTTTACTAGTTTTGCTAATTTGTGTGTGGCTGAATAAAATTATGACTTTACCTTCACTGATAGGAATCGCAAATGTGAAAACAAACTGCAAAATAAATGATTGCAAATAACTGAAATTGATTAAATAATAGAGAACCATGCACGTGGTGGGTTTTGTATTAATAAAGATCCCAAAGAATAAATATCTGGCTATTAAATTTTAATCATTGATTGATATTTTTTATCTATAACTCTGGTATCTAGATTTAGAATAAACAGATAAAACTGTCGAACCATATAACAATGTGTTTTATATAATACTAAATAGTTTCGATCATCGTTCTAACTGATGGAATTTATCATTTGGATCAAATTTTACAAATAATTTTACTGCTATATTAGGCTATTGTGTGAATATGATTGACAAATATTTACCAATACTGCTGATAACATCGTATACATATATTTCCCAACGCAACGTCAAGAATTATCCTTCACAATGCACACAATAATAACCAGGATGTGTTAAGGCATTAGTATTGTGACAGGAATTGATGTGTGACTTCAAATCAGCATTCTGGCCATTTCCGTATCCAATGACGACTAATAGACTTGTTATCAATTAGTCATATAACAGACAACAGAAGAACAATGTCCTCTTTAATATTCAAAATTGTTTGTCTGACTTGAGCTTCGTTGTATATTGTTCAACCCACGCTTATTGATTGTGATGCAAACCCATTAGTAAATGAATTCACTTTTAAGGATAAATGACGAGCGCAATTTTGCAAAATACCTATTAATTCATGAGACTTATTTAATTTGACCAATCGTGGAAAGCAAACCACAGGCAATACAATGCTTTCTTCGTTAGCCGAATAGTGTATCAAGCCCACGGTTTCTAGCATGTGTGCTTTCATCATTTGAATTGTTAAGACTAAAATCCAGGCCTCCTAAACAGTATTTATACTTTTTAACAGAGAACACAATAAATTAAATGTTAGAGGTTC
Source organism: Amphiduros pacificus (assembly GCA_949316495.1). NCBI lineage: Eukaryota > Metazoa > Annelida > Polychaeta > Phyllodocida > Hesionidae > Amphiduros > Amphiduros pacificus. The sequence goes on from OX439001.1 coordinate 34,317,205, forward strand.
ACATGTTTACAATTTAGAAGAGTCTTATAAATGATATCATGGCTACACAAAATTGACAAATGTCATATGACGTCTTGCGGAAAGCTATCTCGTTGCTGCAACAACGATAGTAAGACCGAACCACTTTCAGAGTTCAAGATACTTTTGGACAAGACTGACACCTAAATATTAATTGAAATGGAAGTGATCATTTGAAACTGTGTTGTCAGAAATCAAGTTTTTGATTCCTGAGTTATAACATAGATATGATGGACAGTGCATGGTATTTCTGAAAACAATGGATGTCCATTTTGCACATGGAATTTTAGATGAATTGGAAAATGGTGTTTTTACAACCCTTTCAGCAGCAGAGGGTAATGGCATTTGAAATGTACAACCTAATAGTTAGAGCTTCGACCATGTGCCTTACTGAGTTATATAAGATAAGGATGAGAGGTGGTGGGTTCAGTATACTGAGGAACAAGTTCAGGTAACTTAACTGCCAATCTGTTGATGTTCTAAATGTCTCAAATCATGTTTTTCGGACTGGATCGAGCACTTTAATATACAATGATCGTGCTGATCTATACACCATTCATCTATAATCAAGTTTGGAATGAACCAGCTTTGTTTTATTGAAACAACACTGAGCGATCAGTCGACATAAGAGAGGACACGTATTAAATCTAAAGCCTTCTGTCTCTTCATCATAGAGTTGATATGTGGAATAACAGATAATTTCTGGTCAAAATCAGTCACTTAGTTTCTCCAAGTATCTGAGTTTGTCCTTAGTAAAAAGTTCAGGATCTGGGTGAACCTTCCAATTCTTCCATACATATAGTTTACTTTTTTAAAGAATTTCGCAACCATTCGGCCCATTCTTTTATTCTAGTTCAGTGCTGGTAGACCAATAACTATAGATGAACAAATAATGGGCAGTCTATCACAGGTCTCCCCCATCGACATTAATGTTAAATTTTATAATGAATAGGGTCACAGATAGTATACTGCCCCGAGAAGCATCCATTTTCTGATTAAAGCACCAGAAGGTGATGAACTAATGTAGGATACGGATTGCCCATCCATAGACACTTATATACAAGTATAGACAATCATGATATCTGGCAGAGATCACAGAGGTTACAAAGTGCAAACGTGAAGGCCAACAAGTGCAGGCTAATGAGATGCATTACTCATCCGACAGGAAGATGACATGATGGTCCAAGCCGGAACTGCGCCAGAAGTTGCAGAGAAGCCAGCAGGCCAACGCTCATTAATATGCACTCAGATCCAGTTAAAAGGGGACCTAAATCGCTACTCCGGGAGCAGAAACCACTTGCCTAGAAGATCCACGACACTCTGTCTCATGACTGCCACTTGTATAGGCTTTGGGTGTATTAACAAGCCTGAGGACTCTGAACAGTTATCAGCATTTGGATATTTCATATATCACACTCTTGCCATGCCTTCCTGGCCAGACTGTAGTGTATACGAGCACCGAATAAAGACGACTATTGTGCATTGTATGCAGTCCTTCTTATCTCCCAATCAGATAGGTAGAGTAGGTAGCTAGGTTAAGGCCCCAGTTCACAGTCGCCAGCGAGTATAGTTCCATATTCCCCTTTATGTCCCCATAGGTCGGATACGTACAAACCATTTGACGTTGATATTTCTAGGTGTATCTTTGGGTTTTTTCAAAGCCAATCTGTAATATAGGCTGTAGTGTCTAAAAACCTAACTCAACGCTCATTTGATTGGTGAGTACGGTGTTCAGGAATATGACAATAAAGATGGTCAGACAGTATAACATGTTAGATTATATTAGGGCTTGGGGTCACCTGCCCAAAAGAGGCTTCCTCTTGATGGATAGGGGACCTAACTGATGTAAAACATCAGTCATTTCGTGATGAGACCTACCTGTAGCAGATATAGTACTGCTGAATTATCATGTCACAAGTGATTGTCAACACACCACATCCAGTCACAGATTTACAAGGACAACGAGTTAACCCTTTAAGTACGGACCTCAGCTCAAGTCATCCTCGACATAATGAGAATGATCATCTTTTGGCAGATATGTACGACAAATGTTTTTGTTTTTCATTGCTTTAAATGTGTATAATAACAGGATGTAATTTTAAATGAAAGCTTCAGCCAAAGAAAATGCATGTTACATGTTGAATTCAGCCCCAACATTCAATGCTAACTCGATTCTCATTGGCAGATATTTGTAGTGTTATTCAGTTTTGGATCCTCTAAATTAAAACCTTTCCAAAACAGGTTTATTGCAACTAAATTGGGATAACTTCCATGTCAGTGTCATGTTCAGCCTGGAGGTATTCCATGTCCCTTTTTAGTTGCCCTCTTGCAAACTAACAAAACTACCAGTCCCAGGGCCCGATTTATCCATCATACTTCAAATCTTAAATCTGAGCATGTACTCAGATTTGAAGCCATACTTACCGAAGTTTGCTTCCAAAACTGAAGCATTTTGGATCTTTACATCATGCTCAGAATCTCTGTTGTGCTTACTTCACAAAGTATTTGCTTAGACTTGAAGTACGTACTCAGGGGTGGGAGAGCTCTGAACCAATCTGTGCAGTAACTCGGAACCAATCTGGTTAAATCACGTCATTCTGGTCGCTCACAACTGGATCTTTTCGGACTCTTGAGATCCTTCCACCAGAACCAACTTGAGAGATCTGCCAGCCTGAACACTGCACTCACATGTTCTTGCCTTAGCATCACCTACTTCCACAACATGAATATCAATTACCTGGTGCACCATTGTAAGCCAGTTTCAGAGAAATAGGTTCACAATGTCCACAACAGCCACTACATCCCACTGACATTATCTGCCTGTTGTCAGAGATCGTGAGGAATCTGATGTGTGCAAGTGCAGAAACCATCCAATTGGAACTGTCTTCCTATAACATTCATCTTAATTACATATTTTGGTAAAAATAAAAAATTAAGTTAAAAGTTATATATTTATTATTGATAATCATAAACATAATGATTTTAACAATTCACTTGACAGAAGGTATACAGAAAATATTCTAAAAATAATGTGATACTTGAATCATCCTGATTCAAGTATTAAAATGAGTTTATTCTGACCTCTTGAATAGTATACAACTTAATGAAATCAATAAAACTATTTTGGACACTGAAAATTCTATTTTGCTCAAGTATGATCAACGAATTGTTAACAACACTGGCAGGGTTATCATATAAACAGTGTAGATATTTATTGTGAATCAAATAACAAAACTGAATTAAGTAATCATAAGTTACTACCATTCCATTAACAAAGTAGAAACCAGTTCCAGAAAGATCTAATCTTGCTTCACCTAGGACCGAATTTCCTGATATATAACAGCAATCCCCTGCTGACCCATATGTTATCTGATCATTGCCCTGCTGCTTGGTGTATTCAAAGTCATTAACGATGATGAAAAGGCCCTAAATATACAATTCTATAATTAAATAAATATTAAATTAGCTATTATTTATGTTGAATATTCTGATTTTTCACTTCATTGTATTACAATACACAATATAAAAATAACTGAATATATTATATACGTAGAAAATGCATATAATTAGCTATAATCTGTTTTCTTTCCAGGTACTAAAATTTAATACCCACAATGCTTATCATATAACTAAAAATACAAATGTATAGCAAATTACCAACCACTATATTTATCCTTGTTTTCTCATAAATTGTAATTCCATATTCATTTGTATGCAATTTGTATATTCTTTTTGCAAAATTGTTCTCTGATTGAGTGAGTGTAATATACTCCTTTGGTTCAGAGCCCATTTTGCAGAATATATTTGCCACATGTCCAGTGTGAAGCTGTAAAATATATTCTCCATCTGGCGATGTTGGATTATCATTAAGAACAGACGCACATGTTGTTGGCAAATCTGGTGCTAAACAAAAAGAAGATTATCACAATTTTCAAACTTGGCATGATGTTCTCTCAGTGAGTAGCTTTTGGTAATTGTTTGGGTATTACATGTCAGGATTCTTTTGTGATATTGCCAAGATCAGAATATCTTAATCTGAATTAACCAACATCAGGTTATAAACTGTAATCAGGTGTCTGACACATAAATTGACTAATCAGTATAACTACCAGTACAAATCAAATCTATCTATATTATTTCACAAATCAGTGGACAGCCAGATTTCTTTTGATTTGTAACTGATCTTGTGTGCAGGGACTGATATGAGAGAAAAGTACTGTTATTGAGAGTAGTATGAGCCAAGATAATTGGCATTCATGAAGGGGTGCGAGTGTAATTTTCTTTCTTCACAGACACTTGTCCTTTTCATCTGGCAATTGCCCTGGTCAAGCTGAACATTGTGAGAATTGCCACCTTTCAGCAGATATGTACATGGCAAATGATAACATTTTTCAGTATTGCTTTAAATGTAATTTATCACAAGTTAATCTTTCAATATGTTTGATTATAAATAGAATGGCAAAACAAATTTTTGTTTCACAAAAATGTCTTGATCACTTTATGAATTTTATCAATCTATGTTTGACAAAATCCATATCAATGTAGCCAGGCTGAACAACAAACTTTATTTAGCTGACCAGTGATTATGTACAAACACTTGCTTAGTAAATTCTTTCTAAAAGTGGGACATCCTAAATTGGGACAATGGAGTGATTTGGTTACTATAGTCCTGTAAACAGAGGTCTTTTCAGAAAAAAAATAATTAAATGTGATATGTCGACCAAGGGTAGAAATTTGAATATATATGAGAAAAATCCCCAATCTGCTTGAATGTGGTTATTAATCTGATCCTGTGAACCAGGTCTGTTGTAACCGAAATCCCAACCTTTCAGCCTGAAGATATTCCATACTCTTCCAAACAAGAGTATTACATCATGGTAAACAATGCAGCATTACTCTTTTTCACCCTTTTACAAGCTGACAAATATGTTTACCCCAGGTGTAAATGGTTTATCATTATTGACACAAAAACACAGACCTTGTGCTCCATTGTAATCCAGCCTCATTAAACTTATCATACTTATCTTCATAATACACATCACTCACCAATCACAACATGAATATCAATTACCTGGTGCACCATTGTAAGCCAGTTTCAGAGAAATAGGTTCACAATGTCCACAACAACCACTACATCCCACTGACATTATCTGCCTGTTGTCAGAGATCGTGAGGAATCTGATGTGTGCAAGTGCAGAAACCATCCAATTGGAACTGACTTCCTGTAATACATATATCAGTTAGTATATATAGTTTGGTCAAAATAAATGTGAAATTAAAAGTTACATTATTATTGATAATCATAAACATAAAACTAACTCATTTTAGAGAGGGCATCTCAATTTGAATAATAAAGTGGATTTATCTGACCTTTTAAAAAGTCCATGATTTGATTAATGAAATTATTTATAATACTGAACATTGCTGTACTCTGCACTACAGAGGAAGCATTCAATTACTACCGCTGCAGTCATTCCTCCTATTGGATACTATTTGAAATTTGGAATTCCCCAAGTTATAAATGCTTGCCTTACTCATATAAAATATCAAATCTGAATTGACCAACATGGGGTTATAAACAGTACTGGTGTCAGAACAAAACAGAATCTATTTCAGTTAGCATTTATTTCTCACCAATCAGTTCACAGCCAGATTTTTCTGAATACTGATGACTTACACTCGATTCTGTGCACCTTTAGTGGCAGGGACTGATATGATAAAAAGTCCTGCTATGGAGAGTATTTTGCTGTTGTCCAGTTATTGAATTAGTCGTTTATTTATCTTAAGTTGAATAAATATTATTAGGAAACTGAATTAAGTAATAATAAGTTATTACCATTCCATTATCAAAGTAGAAACCAGTTCCAGAAAGATCTAATCTTGCTTCACCTAAGACCGAATTTCCTGATATATAACAGCAATCCCCTGCTGACCCATATGTTATCTGATCATTGCCCTGCTGCTTGGTGTATTCAAAGTCATTAACGATGATGGAAAGAGCCTAAATATACAATTCAATAATTAAATGAATATTTGATTGAATATTATTATAAGTTATTAATAATGTGGAATATCCTAATTTTTCACTTCATTGTATTACAAGTATTTAATATTAAAACTATTCAATATATATATATATATATATATCTTGTTCAGAGAAATTGACATGTTCAGTGCTAATTAGGGACTTAAAAATAAGTGACGTTTAATAACAGATTAACCATCAAATATATTAAATAATTACATGGAAAATGCAGAATAACTGCTTTCAATAATTACCATTTATTCCCAGATACTGATCTGACATGAAACAGGCCATGGCTGAGTTTATAAAATGGCACATGATCACAAAGCTCACTCTTTGTTAATTTACACAACTGACCATGTCTGTGTAGCATTTCAATACCTATTCTTTTGTCATTTGCTGCCCATGTGCATCCATGCTTAACATGAGATAAAGCAGTCACTGGACCTTGCATGTATGATTATACCACAAAAGATCACATGACCGTATCTGATTCAAATTGCATAAGCAATAATGATCTGCTTGATTTTTATCAAGGCATTCTATAATTTGCCATGCATATCACAAGATCAAAAATATTAATTCAAAGCGAAATACCAACCACTATATCTATCCTCAACTTCTCAAAAATTGTAATTCCATATTCATTTGTATGCAATTTGTATATTCTTTTTGCAAAATTGTTCTCTGATTGAGTGAGTGTAATATACTCCTTTGGTTCAGAGCCCATTTTGCAGAATATATTTGCCGCATGTCCAGTGTGAAGCTGTAAAATATATTCTCCATCTGGCGATGTTGGGTTGTCATTCAGAATAGATGCACATGTTGTTGGCAAATCTGATGCTAAACAAAAAAGGAAATCATCAAACATTTTAAACTTTTAAACACGGCATGATGTTCTCACTTTTGGTCTGAACTGAATTGGTAATTGTACAATTATTTTCTTAGTGGGAAAGTGACCCATGTAATAAAGCTTTGGAAACAAAACTAAACAACTGGCAAATATGTAAGTAATTGCAAAAGGGAATCAAAGCATTGTCATGGTTTCCAAAGCAAAACAGCCATGAGATCTCCATGATGGAGAGAGTGACGATTTTATTCAATAAGAAAACCATTTCATTCAAGGGGGGGGGGGGTGAAGGGGAAAAAATGCCGATTTCTTTTTTTGGGGGGGGGGGCACTCGGCCATTCTACATTTTTTCAGACATATTAATAATCTGTAGGTCAGTAGGCCAGTGCCTTTAAGTTATAACAAAATGTCACAAATGTTGGTAACAATGCAAGATTTTGGTTACAATTTAAAGCCGTTGGCCACATCAAGGCCATAGCTGAGGTCATCCTATTTAGGCCTACATGGCGGTATAAATGTGAAGCCTGTATCTTAGATTGCTGAAAAGATAACAAAATGTCATTTTTTTGTGGACAGACAGACCCACAGACCCATGCACACACAGACAGAGCTTGATACTATGGCCCCATACACCACTTAAAATTATCAATAAATAGTTATGATTGTTTATGAATTGACTTCAAAACATTTCTCTTCCTAGTTACCATAAAGGTTTGGCTTTAAAACTGTCCAATTTAAACATTTTCAGACATATGAATTGTTTAAAACCTGTATTCAACCCCCAAAAAATAATACGTTGAATATAAGAAACAGTGATAGAGACAAACAGGAAAATATCATTTCAGCCTTGAGGAATAATATAAATGAAGCCTACCAGTGTGTAATTATTTAAGAACTATTTCTTTAAGTTAGGAATATGACTTGGAAGATTACTTGGAACTTCCAAAAAGATATACAAATATGGTCATAAGTATCTTCGATCCTAATTTTGCACGGATCTTCCTTGTCAACATCCATATTTTCTCATTGTTCCACACTTAAAGGAGAAGTATGTTCTCTTTGAAAAATGGCCAATTAATTTCAGTATGTTTTCCTTAAAAAATATAAAAGCATGACTGTACCTCTATTTATACTGATCATATATGTGACCACCAGCTGAAAAATAAACGATATAATAATTATTACAAATTTGTTATTCAAATAATAAATTTAAAAGTTAAATGATTTAAGAAGAAAAGACGGTAGCTTTCCTTTTCACCTTGTCAAGGAGAACATGCACATGATATTATGTTTCGTAGGATAAATATCATTATAGTTAATTTATAGTTAAAAAGAGTCAGAACATTAACAGTGCATTTATACCAATAAGTATAAAAAAACGATTATGAAAAGCATTTACCAATATTGCAGATATCCTGAATTCAGACATATTTGTTAACCGTATGAATTACAGAGCTCTTTGATAAAGTTGACTGGCGTAGATTAACTTCGGAATCACAAAATCATATGAACACTAATATATGCATGGTGGCAAAATCAATTTCACGTTTTGTCATTAGTACCTGGGTCACAGGGAGGGACATTTCTGTAGCCAGTTGTGATGGGTTGTGAAAGTGGTTATAAATTGTGTATATAAATCAATATTTGTTGTTCAAGTATTCGTTACAAGTGCAAGCATAATTGTTCCAAACAACGCTGATAACAATGATAATTGTTATGAACTAAATACGGGAAGCCATCAAAGTTATAACAAAATTACTGTCAAACACTGATTAACTTTTGTTTCGAAGATGTGTGTTCAGTATCACACAAAACCTTCATAACCAATATTTACTCCATACGGGCACATACATTATAGAGGACTGTAACCACAAGGGCGTGCCTCGATCTATATTACACTTAGAGATTTAAATATATCCAGAATATTTAGAGGATATCACGAGGTATCTGTAGTTCTTTAAGTCATAACCTACAGCATAATCTACAACATAATTTAAAGGGGAAGGAAATCTGCACAACATATTGATTAGCACTTTACATAATCTAACTGTTCTCATATTATCTGAAGTAATTATCTTTTTTTAATGGCAGCAATCTTGTCAAGGGAGGTGTAGTATTATCAGCCAATCAGATACATCAATTCATTGCAAATTACAGTAAAAGTGTGATTGAATGAATCAGTAACACAGTCCAAAGTGTATATTGCATTTTACTGTGAGAAACTTGACTCGTGATGAATGGCTTATACATCATTAATCGTTCTGAAGTGTGTTACTTTGAATGTCCCACGTTGGACTTCACAGCTCAGTGACTCCCTCATAAACTGAGGACAGGTCATCTATGGACCTGCCCTCTTCATTCCGGTAGCTTCTTTAAAAAGCTAAAATGTGCAAAGTTACAATTAAGTGGTCAGAGTTACAATTAAAAGTTACAATTAAATGGTCAATCAAACATGTTGTATAAATGGGAACACATGTAATGTTTCATGTTTATAGACGTTTGAGGTTGGTAGGGTCATGTTCAATCAAAACATAATCAGCGGGTCATGGAAACTTTCTATTGGACAATATATGAAGTATGTCATTTAGGGTTTCAATCAAAGATAATGTCTTTCCCATTCACAGGACTGCATAAAACAAGATATCGGATCAATGTTAGTGTTAAATTGATATTTGCTTTTTTTTTGTATGCAATATATATATATATATATATATATATATATATATATATATATATATATATATATATATATATATATATATATATATATATATATATATATATATATATATATATACTCCATGCACATTTCCTTCAAGATAGTGGTCTGTCTTTTGGATGTTCTGCATAAGATTTTCATAATCAAATGCATCTTCAGCAGACGACATTTGGCGAGATTTATGCCCATGCCATTTGATATTTGGGGGATGGATTAAAATAAAAATCATTTTCAAATAGGAAATTGCACACAACTCCATTATTAAAAAAAGACTTTCTTGCCACAAGTCTCGCCACAAGGTATAGGATCTACATCTGTGATGAGGGAAGTGTGCCAAGGTCAGGCTAATGAATGCTGGGTGGTGGTATCTGACATATGAGCTTCATCCCACTCAACTGTTAAAATATTTCATAAAATTATTATCTACACAAAATATTAGGATTCCTGTTCATTTAAATAGTAAGATTCAGAAGAGAAATAGACTCTTAGATTAATGTCCATTGAAGGTAAAAGGGCATCTGGGCTGTAGCTAATCTCTGTCGTCCCTTTCTGTCTTCCCCATACAATATCTTAGCCATCTGAGCCTCTCCTGGTTTTCGCCTAAGTTTAAACATATTTATCTGCCATCACTGGGGAACATTGGGGAATTTCGCCAAATACAATATGGACACAGATGACTTATACTAAATAAAATAAGGTGTAGTTTGAAGAAGTACAATGTGAGGAATATATCAAAATGATAGACACACATAAATAACAGATGGATTGAGTAATATATATATTTGCATCATGATTAACGTTGTTGCAAAGGTTACCACATATATGTAGGAGTATATGGAATCAAAAATGGCCAGGTATGACACAGAGTCATGAAGTTGTATTCTTTGAATAGCATATAAGGGCCGATCCATTTGATTTTTGTGGGGTGGGGTGGGACAGCAGTACTGGATGAATAATTTTTTTTTCTTTGGTAGGGTGGATGAATAATTTTTTTTTCTGGTGTGGGGTGGGTGAATAATTTTTTTTTCTGGTGTGGGGTGGGTGAATAATTTTTTTTTCTTGTTAGGGGCGATCCATTTGATTTTTGTGGGGTGGGGTGGGACAGCAGTACTGGATGAATAAAATTTTTTTCTTTGGTAGGGTGGATGAATAAAATTTTTTTCTTTGGTAGGGTGAATGAATAAATTATTTTTCTGGGATGGGGTGGGTGAATAAATTTTTTTTCCAAAATCTCCCACCCCACCCCACAAAAATCAAATGGATCGCCCCTAATGGACAAATAAAGAAATAGTGGAGTTCATTGTCTCTCTTGTATCCACAATCACACATTGGGCCTTCTATATAATGATTGTCAAAGAGGTGCACATTTAAGGTACTACATCTCATATCACAATATAACAATGGATTTGGCTTTGGTACAATTTAAAAAAAACTGCAATTTGAATATTTCATGAATGGTGATAGTTCAAGCATGTTCCATGACGATACAACACTGTTGTTCAAGCATACAACATTGGGATGAATGGATGAATGATGGCTTAAATGTACATCAACCGTTTAGGCCATTCAGTGCCTAAAACGGTAAAATTGATTAGATAAATGATTTTAAAAAGCAATATCATATGTAAACAAACTATACACATATCAGCAAAATCATTCCAATATATCAAATTTAGACATAATAAAAATAATGTTCGAAAAAAATCAATGTTTTGTGGTTCTTGATTAATAGGTCAATGATCTAAATAAACATGAATTCCACCCTTAAAATTGATTATAAAGTCCTATTTGGTTTAAAAACGATACTATCACAGAAGTATCTACAATATCATTAAAATATCATTAAATGTAAATTGTGTTCCATTGTTAACTGGCAATAGTAATAACTATACCAAATGTAAACTTGATTGGTCTAGACTAAAGAAACCTGATATTGATAATTATGCCAGATCAACTGATTTCCTATTACAGAATATTGCAATGTCAGATGATGTTGCTGGATGTAGAAATGTAAACTGTAAAGATGCTAAACATATTGATGATTTATGCACTTACTATGATAATATTGTGGATTGTTTAAATGCAGCTAGTGAACCATTATTTAACTTTAAAACTTGTACAGATAAACATAGGCCTGGCTGGAATGTACAAGTATCTGATTTACATTCTGTAGCAAGAGATGCACTTATTATGTGGCGTGAACAGGGTAAACCCAGACAGGGTTCTATTTTTGAGCTGAAGAAACGTACAAATGCAAGATTTAAATATGCTTTAAGATTTATAAATGCTACAATGTTTATGACTTTTCTTGATGCTTCTAAAGCATTTGATTGAGTTAATCATACTAAATTGTTTGAAAAACTAGTTAAACGTGGTACTCTAGGTTATTTAATTAGAATTTTAATGTATTGGTATGCTCATCAGACAATGGTTGTCAGATGGGGTAATTGTATGTCTGATCCTTTTAATGTAAGTAATGGAGTACGCCAAGGGGGCACATTGTCCCCTTATCTGTTTAATGTTTACATGGATGACTTATCGGAGAAATTGAATGAATGCAAAATTGGTTGTATTATTGGTGATGTTCTACTGAACCATCTTATGTATGCTGATGATTTGATTATTTTCTGTCCATATAGTGGTGGCCTTCAATTGTTATTGAAAATTTGCTCTCAATATGGGATAGAACATGATATTAAATATAATTCCAAAAAGAGTGCTTTGATGATAATTAGATCTAAGGAAGATAAACATTTAAACTTTCCTGACTTTTTTTTAAATGGTGAGCTATTAAAAGTATTTAATAATGTAAAGTATCTTGGACATTGCATCTCAGATGATTTTAGAGATGATAAAGATATATACAGGCAATGTTGTAAAATATATGGACAGGGTAATGTACTTGTAAGAAAGTTTCACATGTGTACCATTGATGTTAAAGTTAGCTTGTTTAAAACATTTTGTACGCCTTTATACACAGCACAGCTGTGGTGGAATTTTCATAAATATAGCTTTAACAAACTCAAAGTTGCTTATAATGACATTATGAGAATGTTGCTACACCTACCAAGGTATCATAGTGCTAGTTTGATGTTTGCTAATATTAATGTTCCTGCTTGCATAGCTGTTGTAAGAAATTTGATTTTTAAATTCATTGGCAGAATTGAAGTCTGAAAATGTGATAATACAAAGCATACTGGCCTGTGATATAAAGTATACATCTGCAATATGGAAATATTGGTACAGAACACTTAATGTAAATTTTGATAATGGGTAAATGTCCCATAATATTCACTGTATATTACTGTTTAATACTTAATTATTATTATTTTTCTTAAACTATGGACCTCAATGTGTATTATCAAGATTGTTGAGTCTGAAATAAAATATTGAATTGAATTGAATTGAATTGAATATCAAATAATGTAAATATTGCACATTAAAGTGCTGGGCCCTTGTGATATCAAAATCGATGAACTCAAATAAAATGTGTTTAATAGCCAAAGCCTAACCAATACACACAGGTTGATCTTCACCTTTCAACATATAGCATATTTTAATGTGGCTTAAAACTGACTCTTCTCACAGTTCTTTTCCAAGCGTAATTGCTACTTCGAATGCACAAAAACAAAATATGTAAGGAATAAGCATATTTATTGGGAGTTTGTCCAATGCTGTTTTTGGCAGCTTGGTCAGCAATATGACTGAGAATCCAATAAAACCAAATATCTTAATATAGAGTCTATGATGCCGTCGATTTGTTTGTTTGTTTGGGGCTTAACATCATTTTCATCATTATTTCAGTCATTTCGTGATGAGACCTACTTGAAGTAGATAGAGTGCTGCCTCACTGAATTGTCATGTCGCAGGCCCTTGACATGGCAACCCACCTGGTCACAGATTTACAACGGGTTAACCCTTTAGGCAATAACTCATATCCAAATCGCAAATCTAGATTGAAACAAGATACGAAAGTCGCTTGCAGACTTGAATGAATGCACAGAAAAGTTCAGCTCATGTTTGAATGCGTGAACTCATTGTATTAATTGCTCGCACTTGTCATTTCACACTTACCTGTTTTGCGCACAGAATAAACTTCTTTGTTCAGTCGTGGCTTGTCCCTTCGACAACAAAGACGTTTACAGCTTGAGATAGCATTATCGAGAATTACTTGGAAATTGTGAATATTATTATTGGAATTATTGCTTGGAAAATTGTGAATATTATTATTGGAATTATTGCTTCATGCTTTGCTTGCGGAAATACCTATAACATACGGTAAGTTGAATTCTCAGCCTTTCTAGAATACTAGCGCTGTGACAAAAAATCGTGCTGTGATAAAACTGCGTATCTAAAAAACAGTGTATTAGCGACCACCTTTCCTGAACCCTGTTAGCACCAACGGGTATAAATTCTTAATAGACGAATTGAAGAGAATAGACTGAACCAAGCAGCACATTTGGGCACTAATTTCAAATACCTATACGTGATTGTATGAAATAGCTGTACCAAATTGCACACTTGGACAGTACAACCAAAGTGAAAATATCTGTACCAAATTGAACACTTGGACAGATAGATTTGTAACACTTGAACCATTTTGAATACTTGGGCAAGAGACAAACACAAACATAAAGAACGGTGAATGGAGATGAAATCTATCAAGTTAGGGCATTAACTGGTGATTTCTACCATAAAAAAGAGCAAATGAAATACTATAAGGTTTGGTGGGATGGATATAAGAAAAGTGAGAGTACATATGAGCCAGAAATAAATATTAACAAAAGATTAATACTTGACTATGATAATAAAATAAAAACACAAATAAAGGGTAAAGAAATAAGTGAATTGAATAGACAAATTAAAAATGAAAAGATTACTGAAATGAAAACTAATGAACCAATATTATCATTTCAGATGGCAACCAGAAATACTGGAAAGACCCGTCAGGGAGCTAAGAGGAGGGAGTCCTTCTGATCCTCACAATCCTCCTCCTCACAGATAGATTGGGCAGAGACGGTAGAGATGGAGGAGGAGACTACGATGAAGCAGCGTCAGGGGAACAGTGCTGAACCAAGTACTTCCCCCCACTCCTGACCCAAGTACTTCTACCGCACCTGGATCAGAGGGTGCGGTGGGCCAATCAAGTACTGAGGTGGTGCCCCCTATGGTGAAGTCCTTGCTACCAGGTGACGACACCATGGATGCAAGCATGGAGGAACTGATGGATCTCCTGAGGGAGAAGACTGATGATTTTGCACACCTAAATGTCCAACTAAAGAACAGTGAAACTAAAGTGGTTAGAGACACTAGAATCTGAAAATAAAGAACTTGTTCAAAAGTGCAGGGCATTAGATATAAGTGTAAATTATGAGAAAGCAAAACTAGTTAGAGCACAACAAAAAATAGATGAGTTAAACACCATTATTGCTAGAAACAATGACCAAATCTCCAAACTAGAAATGAAGAATGAAGACCATCTCCGCCACATGGCTGAGGCAGAACCAGCGCCACCTACAGTCCAAGAAAGTGATGACCTTCCCAGGAAAGAGCTGGTATGGTTTGTCTCAGAAAGCATATATAAATATCTCATCACTTTCTCGGAAAACACCGAGTGGGAATGGCGAGTGGAAGGTGAAATTAATGACATAAATGGTTTGATCAAGTTCGTGAAGGGCAGTGATGCCAAAAGTAAATTGGCAAGGTTTTCAGCGATTGTGGTCTGCACTGGCCTCAGTCAGGTGAAAAAGGCCGAGCACGGGAGAACCATCCTCAAGTCATTGCAGAAAATTGTACATAAATTAGCAATAAATTCGACATGCCCAAACTATCTCAGTCAGCTCCCGCCAATACCCACAAATGGTAAATCGGATGTAGTAAATTCACATACAATACTAAACCACCACATGCAGAGATTTGGAAAAAACACTCAAAGATGGGCAAGTCAATGTCCTGACAACACCAAAGAAAATCTCAAACCTTTCGACATTAGACATTGTCAAGTCTGACAATCAAACTTGATGATGTATTGAAAGACTGGATCGAAAATGTCTGTAAAAACATCCAGCTGAACAAGAAGGGATATCCTGAAGACCCAGTAGGACCGTGGTGTACTGCAGATGTCACCTGTGCGAAAATGAGTTAGTGGTGGATTTCAATAATGCTGAGTTTAAAAATGAAGAAGTCATGACGAAGATCCCAAAAACGTCCACAGCCAGGATTATTGGCTCAGGCGGCTCAACAATAACATACATTGCGAAATCCACCAAAACCACCCTTAAAAGATTAGAGGGTGATGACGCGGACCCCAATGACAGGATGAAGATAGTTGGGACACCAATCGGAACAGCGAAGGCATTAGTGGAGATGAAGAAAATGATCCGAGAGCACTCAAAAAGAAAAAGAGGAGACAAAAAGGGACGTATGTTACTATTTCAAGAATGGAAACTGCAAAAAGGGCAGCAACTGTGATTTTATCCGTGAAAACCTGAAGCGATGCGACCCACCAAAAATGAGACACAAAGAAGGGAGAAGAAGTGAACCAAGAAGCCCAAGGAAAGATGTGAAGCCAAAAAGGGCAAGAAAATTTTGACATTTCCAGAGTGGGTATAAGGGCCGATCCATTTGATTTTTGTGGGGTGGGGTGGGACAGCAGTACTGGATGAATAATTTTTTTTTCTTTGGTAGGGTGGATGAATAATTTTTTTTTCTGGTGTGGGGTGGGTGAATAATTTTTTTTTCTGGTGTGGGGTGGGTGAATATTTTTTTTTTCTTGTTAGGGGCGATCCATTTGATTTTTGTGGGGTGGGGTGGGACAGCAGTACTGGATGAATAAATTTTTTTTCTTTGGTAGGGTGGATGAATAAAATTTTTTTCTTTGGTAGGGTGAATGAATAATTTTTTTTCTGGGATGGGGTGGGTGAATAAATTTTTTTTCCAAAATCTCCCACCCCACCCCACAAAAATCAAATGGATCGCCCCTAATGTATATGTGAACACTTGTAAGAATTGTAATAGAACGACAGACACGTTAGATAACATTGTAGAAAATGTAAGAACGCGGAATCGCCCTGCTATACAAAAGGGAACTGCAATTCAAAGAAAACACTACTTCAAGACCCAATGTAAAAACGATGGAATTAATGGAGGTCTCACTACTCTGCAGAAACAAAAAGATTTCTTTTGTAGTTATCTATCGCCCAGAACCCTCAGGTAAAAATAGATATACCTATTCTGAATAAATAAATTCAACAAATTTTTCCTGGGGAAAATTGAAAAAATACGAACAGACATGGATCAGAATACACAAGGTGGAAATCTGCCACCAGATGACGCCACTACACAGCAGTTCACATTTCAACCATTGACAAATTTTAAAACCCTAAATATTGATGATGTCCGTAAATTAGTGAGAAAATCAGCAAAAAATAATGTGAGCTAGATCCTATCCCAACATGGCTGCTACACGACATCATGGATGACATAATACCAATAATTACTATGATTATAAATAAATCACTATGTGACTCAATGATTTCTGAAAATATGAAAATTGTAATTATAAAACCTCTACTGAAGAAACTGGGACTGGAATTAATCGAGAGTAACTACAGACCAGTATCCAACTTGACAATAAAATGAACATATATTTGATCAAGACAATACAGAAAAAAAAACACTTTATTGTATTGATGTTGTCCTGCGTGAAAACAATAAGATAACGATAAAAAAGTTCTCAATAAGCTGCACACTTTAAAACTATTTAAAGCATTCATGAAACCTGACTTTCAGACACATTTTCTTCACATAACATGAATGTTTATACCCTAAACAGTGCTTTTATGTAGTAGTACCCAAAATATTCCTTGTTAACAACTTTCTGTGGCATTTGAAAGTTGATCAGTTGCCTGCTGGAATCTACATCAGCAAATGAACACTTTTTCAACCGGCTTTGTTTAGCTGGTCTGTGATCTCGTGTAAACACCTAATGAGTTACCAGTTGGGCACCTGTCCAGCTTGGGAAACAGGGTGGAGATGTTTTGTACAATTTATCAATTTATTGCCAGGAGTATACTTCAGAACAACACAAGATTATTTTAATATTATTTGAATTAATGAAATAACTCATGGTTTTGACAAATATCTTATGGTTGTATCAAAAACACACAAAACATTTAAATCAAGTAGCCAAACTACAATTAGCTGTTGATATGAAGTATGTTTGTACACAACATATAAAGACTGAAGATGGAATGACAAATGGTGCACCATGCAAACTGAAACAAATAGAATGTAGCAATTCTTTGAGACCAGCAAAACTATGGGTACAATCTGAAGATGTATATAAAGAACTGGCTAAAAATGGAGATGAGAGTAGAGATTTTTACTTTACATTGGAATAAAGTAGACTCAATTTTTTCCTGTGACGCGAACATTCTCATTTAGAGACGTGTTGCACTAGAACAATTTCCATTAGTTCCATTTGCAGTAACAACAGTCCCCAAATCACGAAGTTTCACATTATCATATAGAATTTTTGTAAACATGGGAGATTCAGCACTTACACTTTATACACCTTTATTCATGTCACTGATCTTAACAAGCTAGTCAATCAAAAATTATAAATTTTGCAGGACCGGGAACCTTTTTATCACTATGGGAGCCTAAGTTGTGATATTTTATAGGAGTAAACAATTTACAGACATAAGATTAACAACGTTTAAATTAAAATTGATGAGAATTAATTGAATTAATTGAATATTCAGCTTACAATGGCCCTTTTCCACTTTTCCATCCACCTGTCTTCATAGGTCCACTACACCCACTCAGCATTCTTAAATTTGCTTTTTAATGACAGACAAAATGTTTGATTTTTCTAATTAATACATGTGCATTTCAAACAAATGTCAGCAATTTTAAAATCACAAAATTCAAGATATAATTAAAATTTCTGTTTGATTCTAATTCCAACACTTTTTATCTATTTGAAGGCAATAAAGAGAAACTAAACATTTCCCATTATTTTACCAAATTTTGTGGGTCAATGAAAAATAAGAGGGTACTGAACTGATCTTGTCAGATTTTCTGACCTGTTGTGTAAATTCCTGACTATTTCCAACCATACACACACTTCTATGGGAGTCTCAATGTGGCTATAAACCCATGTCTAATCATTAGGACAATCAAGGAGCTCTTGTTCAAATGGGTTTCTGCAGCAGTTGAACATCACTGATTATTGGAGGATTGTTGGGGAACCAATCAATGAATAACGAAACCTGAGCCTCATGAAAAATAGATAGGATTAATTTCCTGTCTATATTACATTGTATATCTTACCTATGAATGGCAAAGAAATTTGAGAAAGATTTTCAGAGAAGATTAATTTTGACAAAGAGACAGACTGACAGAGCGTCTCCCTTCACTGCTTAAGCTCAAATTCGGCACAGCTAAAAAGGAGATGGATCTTCCAGTTCCCTTAAAGAATGAATTAAACAAAGGATGACTATTTGAGTATATTAATTGACATGTTGCACAATAAAATAATCTCATTCATTCATTCATTCAGAATTTAAAAAAATACAAATATTCTCTTATGGCACTTTCAAGAGCCAAATTCAAATAGATTTTATTGTTGATGTTTAAACCGTATTATATTGTAATCATGTAATTATTTAATTCATTAAACATCTAATTCAAGAACATAACACCAACAATATCAATTCAAATAAATATTAAATAGTTAATTCACCGGTATTGTTAATTTGCTATTTAGGATAACATCACATTTTTTTGGCAAAATACATATTTTTCTATCATTTTCAATATTTTCTGCACATGCTTCAGTTATGAAACACTGCAAAAAATAAACAAATGTGCCTCATCATACATGTAAGTATGACTCTTTAATCTAAATATTATTGCAACTTCATGGTGAAAGGAAGCACAGTGGTCCCTTCCTTGGTTCTATTTGACAAACATTTAATATCAAAAGTAAATTTTTAAACACACAAATTCATTTGTTGTTTTCACGCTGTCTGCAAGAATGAGTTTGATCATATATCATCAATTGAATGTAAAGGTCTATGTTTATCTATTAAATCCAAAATGCACCATATTACACAATAATTATGAAGACTGTATATGTCAGCAAACAGTGACTGTCATAAATGCTGTTCTAGTGTTGAACCCGTCAAATAATGCTAAACTTATTTGGTTATAATCACAATGGGGTCATTTGCCACCTGGTGGGAAAAAGGGTCAACCTTTTCTAACCAACAAATGCTATTTCGAGATCAAAATGCATGGTATCCTCAAAGACAATATTTTATCATTTTTACACTTTAAAACAAAGTAATTGTGCTTAGTTTGACTTTAATGGTTAAATGGTTATTTTCACCGGTAAAATGATTTTGGCAGGGAAATGACACTTTGTCCATTACATGACATGACATGTTTTTACCATCATATGTGAACATAACTGGGCCCGATTTTTCCATCATACTTCAAATCTTAAATCTGAGCATGTACTCAGATTTGAAGCCATACTTACCAAAGTTTGCTTCCAAAAGTGAAGTATTTTGGATTTTTTCATCATGCTCATGGGGGATGGGGGATCACTTTATGTAACCTATCAACTTTTCCAGTGACTGGGAATGCATCTGCATGTGATTCTATTCAATTAAACCTTATCTAATCCTGTCATTTAACATAAATTGCTCAATATTTCATAAAAAATCATACTTTGGAGCATTGACTTCAGCTTGAAGCCAGCCTCTGAGCTGTCTCAGAATTTGAGCATGGAAACTCTGAATCGGAGCAAGAAAAATGTCTGAGCACATTGGAAAAATCCAAAAATCTTGGATCTGAGTAAATACTCAGAACATGAGCATGAACTTCAAATCTGAGCAAAAATATCAAGTCTGTGTTTTCCAAGCATGATGGAAAAATCGGATTTGTGTATATACTCAGAATATGAGCAAAACTTCAAATCTGAGCATGAAATTAGGATCTGAGCACGTACTTCAAATTGAAGTATGATGGAAAAATCGGGCCCAGACTTTGGAGGTGAAACACTGGAATAAGGAAAAGGCATGGGGAGATTGAAAAGATGAATAAGGGAGAGCAGCAAAAGCATTCATTCTCATCTATTGTGTTAGCGGCATATTCATTTGTGATAGCTATCGCCATGCTGTGAAAGCACTAAATACATGTTGGCTGTAAAGTTGGTCGATTCTCTTATCAAAACCTCTCAAGGCCCTAATGTGCAATGCAATAGTATCATGAAAACCAAATAAAAGAGTACAATCTTATCTTTAATGTTTAAATATAGAAACAAATCAATTCTCTATAATGAATGAGAATTGTGATATTTTAAAGGATATTTGAGAGGACAAGTCTCCTAAGTGTTACTGGAAAGAACTTTTTCAAAAGGAGATCGTGGAACTCTCTATTGCTGGATTAGATTTGTAAAATGTTGGCAAAAATCATTTGTATAGTAAAGTTCATGCTGTGTGTGACCGTTCGGCACATCTATGTTAAACGTTAATAATTCTAAACTTATATATGTATGTATATATCAAAAGATGCTAGATTGCTAATATATAAAATCTTAAAATAGTTTTGGCAAATATTTGCCTATGACTTTGAAAAGATATGTTAACAACAATTCTATAGTGCAAAATAAAATGCTGATGAGGTACCTGCTAATTATTGGCACGTTATAAATAATGGGGTTTTTTTTAGTCTTGGGTGAAAATCACAGGTAACATGTGAACTTAAATAACTAAATTGTTAAACAAGCTTCATGCTTTGTTTATCAGTAATGATAAAGAACTGTTAAATTAGCATAAGACCATACTTGAGCACAATACTAATGTTTATAAGCTTATGTTAACCTGTTATATAATAACAGGAGTATGCGTTGCCTCACAGGGCTGTACAATATCACATTGCTCATGAAATATATTCATTTAGCTCTTTCTGAGATCTTTCCCATTCACTAATCATTATCACAATTAAAAATAGTATTATAAAGGATTCTCATAAGGACATTTTTCACACACACAAGAAAACCAACCATCCTTTTATTTCACTAACATTTAGACAATTGTGACATAAATATATTTCATGATGGTGCAGCATTTGACCTACACTTCATACTGCCAGCATTCTTAACTTTGTGGTATAATAATATAATAATTCAACCTTCATCTTAAAGGTGAGGAATATAGTTTGAGAAACCTTTTCTTCTTAACTGATTTTCATTCTGCAGCAACTTCTTGCCTATTTTAAAATGAGCATAGACTTACATTGTAGATCCAAAATGTTTTGATTCATAGATATACATGTACATGACTGTTACCATCCCTTATGAACCTTTTTAGGCTGTGAGGTTTCAAACTGGGGCTGGAATAGCATACAAAATTGTACCTTTTTTGCACACTTCTCAATCCTAAAATAAAAATCCAAGATATTTTTTAAAGTCCCAACCACTGACTTTTCCATTCATTAAAGCAAGTTTTTTTAGTAAAAGGAACCAAGGTGTCATCTGCTGGGCCAGTCAAGCCAGTGCCTACTGCTCTGAACAAAGGTGTCACGATTAAGCTGTCTGCTGTCCCACCACTTGTCTACATTGTGGCTTTAAAAATGCCAAGATCAGGTCTTTCCCAATTACTTTCAATATTCCTGACACAGTCACATAAAATGACCAATCAGGGTACAATTGCCTGCAACTCATGAATAATTCATAATGAGTAGCCACTGCTCTGCAATCCCCTGGCTAGGTCAGCCCCTGACATGAGGAGGGGGCTAGAAACCCAGTCAATAGATATACATGACAACATAAAATCCTTACACTGAATTGCGTTCAGAATATTCTGTCCAACTTATCTACATGTACATGTATATCATTAAAATATATGGAGTAGTACCTAAATATATTTCAAAGTGATTCCAGAAGGATGATGCAATATTAGGATTATGTCATATGATGTCTGAATTCTGAATCTCATTTTCCAGGGCCAAAGAGAATTAAACATGGTGATTTTCTTTATAATCTAACACACAGTACAGGTCTACCTAACAATCTTAGGTATCAATTGCAAGTTGTAAGTAAATCTTTTTTCATTCAGACATGTTGAAAACCTCTGAGAGAATGATGCAAAATTTTATACGTATATATATGAGCAGTTTTATATCAGACTTTCACTATAATTCACAAGCATGATGTGAACTTACAGGGCATTACACCGGGCAAATCTTTATAAGAGTGAACATATCTATACAGCGACTGATGAATCTCAACCATTCCAAAATGAGTGAGTCCATACATAGTACATGTAACTTCGTTAAAATCTTTAAACTTCACTTTCCTCCCATGCTTTCCATAATATACACGACGGGGAGATGTGATTTGAATTCAAGTAGCTTATTGCCTATTTTGGTTCCCTATATACATGAATTTCAGTGTCATCTGGAATGAGTCTTTGAGACTCGAAAATGTAGAACATCTTGAAGAAGGAGGGCAGTATAGCCATGGATGATTTCTTGGTGAGATGAGGGAATGCCTTACCAAAAGCTGCATTGGCCTCTTCCAGGCGATAATGGGGGATTTTGGTGAAAAGGTGATGAACTTGGTGAGTGCCGATGTTGTGAGTGAGCTCATGAGCCCAGCCGTAATGGCGGTCAACGCTGCTCAGGTTGCCCTTGACAAAGTCCCACTCGTTGTCAGAGTACCAGGGGACGTTGACGTCCTGGTGGTGGAGGAAGGTAACGACGACCAGCCACGACGCAAACACGAACACCGGGATGAGGTAGTGAACCAGGAGGGGAAGGAAGCCAAACAGGCACCAGTACGACCACAGCACACAGCTCCAGGCAGCCAGACATGCCACTGATATGCCACACGCGATGGCATGCGTCACAAACAGCTTATCCCACGGGTTGAAGTGACAAGCCGGTCTCGGAGAATAGCCTAAAAACAGATACACGAACCAGCTGACTCCAAAAGCAAACAACGGTAGAAACGCTTTAGGTTTGTTGTCTTCTTTCTCAGAGAAGATTTTTTGCCTCACAGGATAGAAGATCTCATCCCTGTCTATGGATCCTGTGTTCTTGTGGTGATGCCTGTGAGAAAGCTTCCAGGGGTAGTAAGGTACGAGGATCATGGAATGTAGGGCGTTACCCACTATATCATTGACGAGGGTGTTATTGGAGAATGACTCGTGGCCGCAGTCGTGCCCAAGGACAAAGATGGCCCACATCATAGTACCCTGCAGGAACCAGTAGACCGGCGTGTACGCATACTTCACTATGGTAAACGGCTGCATCTCCACAACCAACATGGCCACGTACAGGCCACAGATTATGGACAAATCCTTGAAAACATAATAAAAAGAAGTCTTCATATCTCCCCCGAAGCAATGTTTTGGTATTGCCTTCTTGATGTCAACTATGTGAGGCACATTTTCAGGAACAGCTTTCCTTGGAGAATCTCCAATGGCCTTTTCATTCATATTGCTTCCAGTGCGTTTCAGGCATCCATTTGAAGAGTCAGCCATAATGGAATGTAGACAAGTGTAAGTTTTGTCTCAGGTGTGGCCAGTCCTCGGCAGGGGTACTTCAGATAGACAGGAATTGAGATCTTCTCTACTTCAGCTCAGTGGCATAATCTCTGAAAGTATAAACCATTATGTTGATAAGAGAACCTGTACTGATGGAGCAAATCAAATTAGATCATCACACATTCAGACTGTGCATATTCACCACTCAATATTATACATATCACAAGGTTTTTTAGATTGATATCGTTGCTATATATATATATATATATATATATATATATATATATATATATATATATATATATATATATATATATATATATATATATATATATATAATATATATATATATATATATATATATATATATAAAACTAAGAATTTTGTTATGTCTGTTGGACTCTTGGGAGCAAAAATGAACTGATTGATAGAAGCACTGTTGAAATAATTATAATTCAAAAAAAGTTTTACTTTAGAAATAATTGCCACCATGAGTTAAATGCTAAAATAAGTTGATCTCAGCTATAACAATTATTCAAAGCCAATCAGAGATGCTTGAATGGCAAGTAATGCATAATGTCCCACAAGAATTTCCTTAATATTTTTCCTGTTACCTGAACAGTACTGATGAGCGTTTGCTGCGAAGTGTAAAGTGAATGACACTGACAGCCATGGGCCTCTGTGTCTACATTTTATCGGAGTGTCTCCCCTCTGTCTACATTTTATCAGAGTGTCTCCCCTGTGTCTACATTTCACCAGAGTGTCTCCCCTCTGTGTCTATTTTACCTGAGTGTCTCCCCTCTGTGTCTATTTCACCAGAGTGTCTCCCCTCTGTGTCTATTTCATCAGAGTGTCTCCCCTCTGTGTCTATTTCACCAGAGTGTCTCCCCTCTGTGCCTATTTTACCAAAGTGTCTCCCTTCTGTGTCTATTTCACCAGAGCGCCTCTCCGCCGGTTCTATTTCACCTATTTCACCAGAGCATCTCTCCCCCGGTTCTATTTCACCAGAGCGTCTCTCCCCCAGTTCTATTTCACCCATTTCACCAGAGCGTCTCTCCCCTGGTTCTATTTCACCTATTTCACCAGAGCGTCTCTCCCCCGGTTCTATTTCACCAGAGCGTCTCTCCCCCAGTTCTATTTCACCAGAGCGTCTCTCTCCCGGTTCTATTTCACCTATTTCACCAGAGCGTCTCTCCCCCGGTTCTATTTCACCAGAGCGTCTCTCCCCCAGTTCTATTTCACCAGAGCGTCTCTCTCCCGGTTCTATTTCACCTATTTCACCAGAGCGTCTCTTTCCCGGTTCTATTTCACCTATTTCACCAGAGCGTCTCTCCCCCGGTTCTATTTCGCCTGTTTCACCAGAGCGTCTCTCCCCCGGTTCTATTTCACCTATTTCACCAGAGAGTCTCTCCTCTGTGCCTATTTCTGATCTCCATAATGCGCAAACTTTGTCAGTGAATATTCAGTTTTATGACAGACAATGATGTCTGTGATAAGTGTAAGATAACTCTCTTCATTTCTTTCATATACCATTGTTTTTTTTCTCATGCAATTTTGTCCTTACCTTAGAAACTCATCACTGTCAGATGGTAAAGTTTGTGAATGAAAAGAAATTACACCTGATTTCTTAGAGAATCCTAAACTTGATTGTCGTTTTTTATGAGAGACATAAATTGATTTATAAATGTTTAACCTGTCTGGTGCTGATATTATATACTGTTATAAAAGTACTTTATCTTTTATGGGCAGATCAATTAACTTATTTGCTGCAAATGTTTTAATTGATATTTTCAAGTGATTTTATCATTCTTAAGAGAAACCAAATATATGTCATACTACAAGATGATCTCTTTCTATATTTCACAGTTACTTGTACATAACCTCTGCCTTTGGTGAGCCTGAATTCAGGTATTCAGAACATATAATTGCAATTAAGATAACCCCATTACAGAGCTGTATTAAACGTGAGTGCATGCATATCAGTAATGTATTGTCAGGTAATGGTGAATAAAAAGATAAGACCTGTTAACTAAACCCATTATTGTACAATTATCTCCTTTCAAGTATCTCTTATACTGTGCATGTGTACGATTTCATTGACTGGCCGGCTTTATTCTAATTTTACGGTCAGATCCTGAACTCAATGGTATTGCATTGGGGCGAGACCTGATATCATACCTTGTAAAGCAGAGTAAGCATCTGTCTGAAGGTGTGAAATCAGGGGTGCCCGTGCCAAAGAATTGATAGTTATAACTCGCATTTACCAATGTACAACTATTGAATATAGACATGGCCACCATGCATTCTTGCTGTGGAGTACATTATAGTACATTGAATATAATACATTGTCACACACGTCGATATGGTGGGAAAGGTTTGCAGCAATTTCACAGCTCAATGTTCACCTCAGCAGCTACATTCATATCTTTATTTCAGTTCATTAGTCTCATTGGTCAATACCCATGTCTTGGGTATATTCAGTAAAAACATCTTTGTCTTTCAACACTACTGTTTTGCAGTGTCATAATCTGTACTTGGCAAATGTTATAAGGTTTATGGCACTATGTACTCATGGGTGGGAGAGCTCTGAACAGTGCTCGACATCATAATTCATGTCATTCCAGACATTCACAACAGAGCCGGACGCTTAATCACATCATTCTGGACGCTTGCAACATAGCCGGTCACTAAATCAAAACCAATCCGTGTGAAATCTGAATGGTGCCAGACAGTGAATAATGGCTAGATTAAAAAAAAATATTTTTTCCTTTTTAATCATAATATATCCAATATCATTTCTGAATTCTCAAAGAAATACAAAAAGTCGTTACATAACAGAATCACCTGGATTGGTTCAGAATTGGTGTGGAACAATGGTATGACGTCATACCATCTGGTTATGTTTCCATTACAGTCTGGCACCGTTCAGAGCTCTCCCACTCCTGGTACTCTGCTGAACAGAGGCAAATAATATTGACAATGGCATTCTCTATAAAACTTCTGTCTAACAATATCTCAAACCTAGAAAAAGTTGCACGTTTTAGTATTTCTTTTATTATTTGCAATAAAATATAAGTAAACTATAAATAAATTGGAAACAGAAGCAAATATTGTATTTTAATCACAATCAAAAGTTCTTTCTAAAAGGTGACTCCACCTTGAAACCAAACCGGAAGAGGTGGACCTAAACACCATACTTGCCTCAAAAATGAATATGAATAGGAAAGGGGCTATTTGGTATTATCACATTACGGACATAACTGACACTTGATGAAAAGACTGCAGAAACTATGATCGTATATTTATAATGTCTAGTCTAGTCTAGACTTGGACAATGGTCTTCTTTTCAGCCTACCCCATCAGCCTATCTCATTTGCCTTCATTTTCAGCCTACATCCTCAGCCTACAATTCTTAGCCTATCTTCTCCGCCTACAATCCTCAGCCTACAATTCTCAGCCTACCTTCTCAGCCTACAATTCTTAGCCTACCTTCTCAGCCTATAACTCTTAGTCTATCTTCTCAGCCTACAATTCTTAGTCTACAATTCTCAGCCTACCTTCTCAGCCTACAATTCTTAGTCTACAATTCTTAGTCTACCTTCTCAGCCTACCTTTTCAGCCTACAATTCTTAGTCTACCTTCTCAGCCTACCTTCTCAGCCTACAATTCTTAGTCTATCTTCTCAGCCTACCTTCTCAGCCTACAATTCTCAGCCTACCTTCTCGGCCTACAATTCTTAGTCTACCTTCTCAGCCTACAATTCTTAGTCTATCTTCTTGGCCTACAATTCTTAGTCTTAGCCTACCTTCTCAGCCTACAATTCTTAGCCTACCTTCTCAGCCTACAATTCTTAGTCTATCTTCTCAGCCTACCTTCTCAGCCTACAATTCTTAGTCTATCTTATCAGCCTACAATTCTTAGCCTATCATCTCAGCCTACAACTCTTAGTCTACCTTCTCAGCCTACCTTGTCGATACAAAGAAGCAGCAGTTGTTGCAGAATTTTGCAGCCAGAGTAATGGAGAAAATCAGAACATTTGATAACAGCTGCACAGACAAAATCAAAGGATCACATTGGTTATCAGTGTCAAACTCAATATTCTTGTAACTACTTGTTAATCTTTGACGGGAATAGCACCCCTATACCTACTTGATCTATAAACAGTGGAGAAAATCCTCTCCCACCACCCCATTATCAAAACATCCCCCCCTGCCAAGCATACTTGACTACTCCTCTTCTGACATTCACAATTTCATATCTAGTACTTGTCTGTTAGCAAACCCCCAAAATACCAAGTGAGAGTCTGTTAGCAAACCCCCAAAATACCAAGTGAGAGACAAGTGTGCCAACTGGCTAACAAAATAGAGGCCTGCATGTTGTGAAAACCTAGGGGTCAGGAAAACCATAAACAATCCAACCCATCATAATTCATGTAGCTGCAATCCCACCTTACCTGCCACTGATTCTTACATCTATCCTACATCACCCAGCCGCCCAGCTAAATATCATCATACACATCTTTGCTGACTTGACATAACACAGGATAAGGACTCTGTGATCATGCCATGCTGATCGTGCTTACTTTGGCACAGTGGTTTATAAAGCAACGATCAGTGTTTGCCTTGGAGCATGTCGCTTGCATGACGCCAGCATTATGCTTGCATTTCACCTGCATGACGCCAGCATTTCACCTGCATGACGCCAGCATTATTCCTGCATTTCACCTGCATGACGCCAGCATTATGCCTGCATTTCACCTGCATGACGCCAGCATTATTCCTGCATTTCACCTGCATGACGCCAGCATTATGCCTGCTTGTCACCTGCATGACGCCAACATTATGCCTGCATTTCACCTGCATGACGCCAGAATTATGCCTGCTTGTCACATGCATGACGCCAGCATTATTCCTGCATTTCACCTGCATGACGCCAGCATTATTCCTGCATTTCACCTGCATGACGCCTGCTTGTTGCCTGCTTGTCACCTGCATGTCATAGTGAAATAGTGAAATAATAAGAGAAAGTTATCAGGACCCAGAGTACTTGAAAGTTAAAAGCCCCCCAAAAAAGCAGAAAGTCCTTATGTTTTGTGGCCCAAATCGAGTCTCAAACATCCAGCATTTACAATCGTAATTTCCGTCTAAGTGGCATCCAGTATAAAGCGAAGGATCAAAATATTGAGTCGCATTATTTTTCGACCAATAAGAATTTGTGTAAATATGCCATGTTCGTAGCATTTGTCTCAACCAATCACAAGTCACGTGGGGCGCTTTGAAAATTTGAGATGGCACAGGTTCTCCATCAGTCAATATGATGTCTTAGCGATGGCCTGCGAAGTTAAAATAAATATTGTGTCTCAGATTTTAGCTTTAATAATTGTTTTAATGTACTGTAAGCTTAATGATAGCCAATATTTATCGCCACTTACGTCAGACATTTGCATGATATCTCGCTGGAACTACTTATAAAATCCATAACTATTTTTATAAAAACTATCAATGATAAATGCTGGTTTATGTGAAAACAACATGGTATTGGGGTAAATTATGAATGACTGCAGGAAGCTAACTGTCTTCCTGTGGTTGAGTAACCATGGATATGTATAGATCGGGTCATGGAAGCGTGGACAACTAAATAGCCACCTGAACACAATTCTGAGTCGACTTTAAAGGTCAATTTCACAATTAAAATGTCAAGTTCACAAGTGAATGCAGGCGCAACATTAAGTTTTGGTGTCACTGGCCCACCAGGCAACTTAATATTTTTACTCGCCTAAGATGATGCTAGTGGCCAGAGGTTGGAAATTATTTCTGCGATACACCATGTACACTGTAGACTCAAGTTCACTCAGGAAGCTTGTCATGATTGATTCAATACAAGTCAGAATTTATATCTTATTTCTGCAACTGGCCAAATCGACCAGTGAAATCTATAGAACACTGGCCTATACTGGCTATGAGGCCCAAAAATGAGTTTCAGGGCATCTGGCCATTGTTAATGTGGAGGCCTGGAATGCACAACCAAGAAATATGAATAGCTATGCCTCTACTTTAGTGCATTTTTGAAATTACTGTGGTTATATTCAATAAATTATTCAAATTTTATATGATCCTGTTCCCTTAAAAGGACTACACAATGTTTGTGACGCAATGCTCAATGATGCATAAAGTTTATTAAAATGATGGTTGAAACTCCAAGAGAATTTCTGCCTGTAAAGTTACAGCATTTAACTTAAACACATCTGTTACACAAACTTACCAAATTCTTGTGGTCAGTATGTCAGATGTTCAGATATTTCAAGCTAACAGCTTACCCAATATCATCAATTTAGTCAAACCTTAACATGGTCAAACATAAACCTTGGCCATTGCTTGCCTGCCTCAGTTCCGTGGCATTTTTTCATCATGCATGTGATGTCAGTGGCACAATATGGACACATTATGGCACTGTGGGAGTTAATTTGGTATTGCTTTTATATGAGCAGTCAGGTGTCCGACTTCATCTACCAATGTGCATTAAAATATTTTCTCAGAAAAAAAATCCCTCCAATAAATATTGGGGGCAAACTCAACTCAAAATTTTCCCCCATGCAAGAAAACCATTTGATGTCATATATTCCCTCAAATGTGACAATGAGACCTACAAAAATGTCAAGGTGTCAGAGTTATTTATTTTTTATTTATTTTAAATCAATGAACCATAGATTTGACATGGCTGATCGCATCCAAGCCTTAGCATGCTTAGCAACAGGAAGTATCTAATATTGATAGATAATACTATTGGTAAAGATTATGTAATGCTGACATGCTTGAATATAGTAACAACAAAAGGTCTCCTTATATCATACTGTTGATGCTAACCTCAGGTGAGTCCCTCCTCCTTGTACAGGTGCTAATTAGCATGATTAGTGACAGCTGGTATGAGACCTACAGTGAAACAAAGCATCTTGGTCCCGCTACATAGTGATTGGTCAATACCTTAGAAGTCGGTTAACTACCCATTGTTTGACTGAGGGCCATCTGTGGCCACACAGGAAGTGGACCATGTGACACACTCTCTTTCCAGATAACTCATTAATTAATAGTTATCTTTTTATATGCACATAAGGCTAACGCTTAAAGGAGTCCTGCATTCCTGACATTTGATTATCATTTGTGATATCTACTGATTATTTGGAAATCATCTTGGATAAAAGTTTTATTACAGAACACAATGTTTTTCTTGGGATAAGTTAGTATGTGAATTGTATAAATGTCAGTACTTAAGTTACATCACTGATGGCTAAACTTTAATTATTTGGCTCTTCTTTCTTAATATGTAAGTCTAAAGTTCAAAATATTGAATTTCATTAATAGCAGAGGACAGAGGACTTGTTAATATTGTCAGGAAAAAATAACAGATTATCTTTATGAATATATTATGTTATGAAAAGTGGTCCTCATGTTTATACCCCACAAAAGCACACATACTATCAACTGTGCGCTTAATGTGGGATTGTAGAGTTACTGGCACAAAAAAGCACAGTATTTATGAGAGTCATATGATTGAAGATATCATCTTTTCTACCCACTGATTCACTCACAGATGACCTGTTATTTACACTGTTGTTTGCTTATCTTAAGCAATCTGCCATCAACTGTTTGAGCTATGCAACTCTGGCTAGCTGGACACGAAATCATTCATGTTATTGAGAGAGCCCTGGGCCTTCTGCCAGGAGAAACAGTGTGCTAAATGTGAGTGACACAAAAACACTGCATTTATCCAACTGATTATCTATCACTATGTTCCAACTTCTCATATCAAGCCAGGTCCCTTTAACTCTAATGCAAAGAAACCAATTCATTGAGGACACATGCCAAAGGTGTTGCAATTACAGCCAGAAATACAACCAGCCTCTATAACAATATAAAACGCTCATCTGCTTTACAAGTCTCAGTGATTTAATGAGTTGCATTTGCCAAGGTGGTGTATATACCATGTATATTGTCTGCATTTACAAACAAAAGGTCACTGTACTATTAGCAGTGATTAGGGCCCGACACACTCACCATACTGATTTACTGCATATAGCACAATTTACCAGTATTTGCAGGGATTTCCTAGCACGCTGATGAGCAATCTCAAATCAATAAATAAAAAAGTGCCCATGCCCTTACAATACAGCTCTATACCCAAAGCCATCGTCAAAATGGACTTGAAATCCACTGTTTCTAGAGACACCTTGCACTGGCTTTCATATTTAAGCCACGACTCTGTAAGAACTCGACTTCCGGCAACTAACAATCAAACAATCATGTTCCTTTTATATGAACATAAGATGTCAGTCCTGTTTGAAAAAATTTCTTTGTTATTTCTTCATCTCGGCATCGTTTCGCCATTGTTTACGAGTTTGCGCAATCAGGTGAAAGTGGGTCAGTCTAATTATAGGAGTGACAGCAACGATCCCAAGCTCTACAATGCAGTGATGGTTCTGACGTCATATTAAGATTTTCCCTTGGTGTTTCCATGACGTCATCACTTGGACTCTTCTAAATGCCATTTCACGTTGTCAAGTTTGATATCGGATAAAAAACTGAAGAAAAAACGCTACAGAATCCACATGGATTTGTATTAATAGACATTATGACTGGGAAAGGTAGTGACATGAGCCAGAACTGCAACATTCAATCGCCGGAGGTCGAGCTTATATAGTAGGGAAACTTCAATATGATGGACAGTGCGTGGTGTTTCTAGAAACAGTGAATTTCAAGTCCATTTTGCCGATGTCTTTGGGTATAATATTGTGAATATGTCAAGTTATATTCTTTTTTATTTTTTCTCATCATTTTGGTTTTACCTGCAAGTTGATAATACCAGTATGTAATGTAGGTATTATGTTCTTGTTCATGCAGATGATGTTGAAGGTGTACTTTTTCTATTGCAGTTTCATGTTTATAAATCCATGGCCCTTCACATCTTATATATTTGCCCTTTTCTAAGATTTCACATAAGTGCATGGATTCCAAAATATAACTGGCAAACAGAGCTATGCATGCATAAAACACCACAATTGGGTAAGAATACTTTGTAAAGAACGACATAATGTGAGTGGTGAGAGGTCATGTACCAAGACCTACCCTTACATCACTGTAAATGACCATGATGGAATAAATATAGAATTTATAAACGTGTTTGCTATCCATGGATGTAACCAGCTCCATGCACATGTTAGCAAGAAGGCGCGGCTAAGCTCTCCGCTGATCCCAATGCGCATGATCGATAATATTTTTTGAAGATCTATTGTAAATACTGCTGCTGCTGTGAAACTGAGCGTCATAATTTTGGCTCTCTGTCTCAGATTTTATCCTCATGTATTGAAGATATAAACACATCACAAAGGTGCTATGATTTTGGATACATCAGCATATTTTGTCAACAGTTATGTTAGCCCAAACCGAAAGAAATCATGTTTATTTCATTATGTCAACCCTTGTTTTCAGTTGAAGGGCAAACAATCCCCGTGTGCAGTTGACAGGGAAATATCGGTCCCATGTTTCCCCAAAAATATTATGACACACGATGTAGCTCACCGTCCATACCGACACGAAACATGCAACAAAAAACTAGATATAAACAGCCATACTTACAGCGTCTGGTGCTTATTTCCTGTGGTGTGATGAAGAAGCCGGTATGATCGCTTATCCAGCAGCAGCGGCGGGGGCAGCAGCCGCCAGCACCGGGCCCACACTCACCGCAAGGAACGGAGCATGCGAGCGGGTGCGTGGCGAGGAGCCACTCGATTTCCTGTCCGAGTTACGTCATCACCAGAGCACGTGGATGCACGTGCCGAGAAAGATGAAATGGAGAAAGGGGTCACTGTCCTTTTTTCAAGTTCAAGTTATAATTACTTCAAGGTTCAAGCCATTGTTGTTGGCCGTATTCTGAAGGAAATTGAATGTTCAATTGTCCATTGTTAGCGGTATTTACCAACCACTTATAAGTAGTTTGTGTGTCCAAAAATTGAGCAATTTTTCAAACATAGAATGCAGTGAAAACCAGAATTTTACCGTCGCTCAAATCTCTTGCACCTTCATGATAAATACCACCAGTGCATTGACAAGGGCCCTGGGGGATGGAAACAGTCGGATATATCTCAGTCAAAGTTATCAAAAATAATATAATTATTATTATATATACTAACCATTAACATATTCAGTTCAGTCTTTGTGGCTTCGCATAAATAGTCCAACTCGGGCTTTGATGTTGAACGTTTAATGAGAAGTTTGCCTTTACAGTGAATACAATGATCTTACTTACTAAGATTTACTTAGACTATATTGCTAACAAAAAGGGAGACCACTTTCCATTTTTTTCTTCAGTGTGATTTTGCTCCGATCTTGAATTTCGTTATTTTCCTGTTTTATATACATGACTTCGATTTTTAACGCCGCAAAATAAATAAATAAATAAATAAATAAATAAATAAATAAATAAATAAATAAATAAATAAATAAATAAATAAATAAACAAACAAACAAACACACAAACAAACAAACAAACAAACAAACAAACAAACAAACAAACAAACAAACAAATAAATAAATAAATAAATAAATAAATAAATAAATAAATAAATAAATAAATAAATAAATAAATAAATAAATAAATAAATAAATAAATAAATAAAGGATATCAATACGGTGCTGATAAAATGATATTATATGATATTATACTAAGCTCGCAAATACACTTCTCAGGTAAACAAATAGCAATCCTCTAGAATGCCAAGAAGGGACTCACGAATGATATGAAATAAATGATAATCTGCACCTTATATACTGATAGAAGCATACTGAAGTTGAACCAAAGGCTTTTCATGTGGCATATTATGAACTAACATTGTGATAAGACACCAAAAGATAATAGCTTTGATGGTAGATATCATAAATAATGGTAATAATCGAAGATAGTAGCATCTCCCAAACCAAAGACACATTGCAGTCTAGATAAGACTTTTTTTCAGAGACTCGTGTTTATTTTCGCATCAGATAATAGATAACAATTAATTGACAAAAATAAAAAACTTACTAAACAAATATCAACCATACAGACTATCCATAAATATTTGATATATGCAGGATTGATAACCTACTTCGTAGATGGACCACAATCATATGGCAGGGTTTTAGCAAAAGGCAAAATCGGGATAGCTCCAACTCATCACAGGAAATGCTGGAAACATACCTAAATCAGGGCTACAGGAAAATAACCCCCCCCCCCGGACATTACCCCCCTGGGCATAGGTGTGAATGGTGCCCAGCAATTGCATGCATACTATTGTCTTAGGTGTGAATGTTCACCATTATTTGTGCTCACAGAAAAAAGTTCACTCTAGTCAAAATGAGTCAATCTCAGGATGTCCCTAAATAAGAATACATAAGGATATATCTATAATAACTTCACTGGGACTTAGGGTGTCATTAACCCATGACAAGTAAGTGATCCTCCACCCAACTATGCCTCCAAAGCCCTAAACTTGCGGCCAGTACTGGCCGTAGATCAAGAATATTCTGATCATAAATATTCATATCATCAAGAAAAATGAATATTCATGGCATCACTAGATTATCTTGTTTGGACAGTGTCCACTAATTGAAATTGTTCCATTAAACCCTTTTTTTGTTTGGGGTTTTACATCACTTTCAACATTATTTCAATCACAAGTTGCGTCATGAAACCTACTTTTATCAGATATAGTGCTACCTTACTGAATTGTCATGTCGTAGGTCCTTGACATGACAACCCACCCGGTCACAGATTTACACAAGGATCACCACAGAGGAACTTTGGATCACCACAGAGGAACTAATAAGCTAGCGCTATAACCAACTGCGTCACGGCCCGTGGCCTTCTTAAACCTTTTGATCACAGCATAGATCCCAAGTATAAACTTTCATAAATTTTGAAGGTTTATAAAAGGCTCAAGAAAAAAGTGTCTCATGAGCTATTTATTTGGATCTTTTTGTTTTACACACAACTGAATACAAAGATTATCTGTTCACTACCATAGTTGAAATTCTACTTAGATTTATGATCATGATTAAAACTAACAGCTTTAAAATAATATATATTTTTGTTGAAAATAAAGTTAACTTAAAGATGGATGTCAAACTCCACCAGACCTAATAGTTTGCGTGTGCCTCTGGTGGACAGTGTGGATGGATGTGAAAAAACTTGTTTCCGTTCACCTTGCAGGTGTAACGCTGTGTTGTACTGCGTAGGTACTGATAGGCAAACGCCCATCTTAGCAAAGACAAAAGAAAATTTATATAAAACAGAATGCAGACTGGTTCCACTGAATCTCAGCTGAGCCATACCAAGCGTGCATACACTCAATATTCAAAACAAGCCCTCGATATATTTATAAAGACTTCATGAAATCACAGAGGTCATAGGCAATTTTACAGAGATTTAAGATTAAGAATATGTTTAAGTGTTATGCGGTCATACTAGTATAGAAGTTATACAAACAAGCTATATCCATACAAACACATTTTACAAAAAAGTGAAGACAATTATGGGTGTTTCTTGCAGCCATTTATTTTTTTATATTTCTCCGACATTAAATGTTGTGATTTCTACCTACAATCCAAAGTCCTTGAATTACTTGAATTACTCTGTTCCGTTTATATCTTGATGTGTTATCAAGCCAAAATTTCTACTCCATGTTACGTTTAAGGAGTAAAAAAATGTTATTATGTGACCATTTTGTGTACTGCCTCTATTGCTTGCTTCAAAGACGTCCATCTCAAATACTTTGTACAGCAGTGTCGTCATCATTAAAAAAGTAATGAATTTGGGAATACTAGAACATCATGCTCTTGACCAACGAGTTCAATGATTCCTTTGGTGAAAAAAAAAATAAAGTGAGAGAAGACATCTTCCCAGAGATAAACCAGATGGCACTGCACCGCACACCGAACAAACTCTGCCAGGGGGCGACACCTTCGATGATGATCGACTCGCAGGGGATATTCTTGCACAATGCATTTCTATATACTGCTCATATTGACATACTAAAAATCTTGAAAAATCTAAGGAGGGGAAATATGCTTAATTAAAAAAATCAAAATGGCCACTATAATGTCAGAATTTTGGTACTTTTCTGTCATTATATCGTAACACGTGTAGGTTTAAAGTCGAAAATTTTAAATGTTCTCATCAAGGGAGCTATCAAAACATATCACAAAGATATTTTTAAAAAAAGTTCTAGTCATGAAAACACCATTCAAATTAGCTGTGGAGCCCCCTGGTGGCAAATGCCATCAATTCTAGTTTAGCAATGATGACTGTATCATGCAACAAAATGAGGCAAACATCGAATGCATTCTCACATTTGTAGTCATCTGAATACAGAATATGATATATATGATAATGACCTGAACCTTGGAATATGATGTACCAAACATTTTTTTTCTGAACAACACTGCAGATGGCATTATATGAAAACCAATGTTAACAATATGTAATAAGCAGCGCTAGCATTTACTTCTTTCACATCAGTGCAACCAAAGCCAAAACATTATAATAATATGAAAAACATGAAGATTCAAATGCACAATTTGAAACATAATGATTATTTTTTGTGGAATACATGAGTGTGAATGAATGAACTCATCACTGATATCATTTTACGTCCAGATCATTGATAGAATAGAACCCACAAACAAGTGCGCAAACAAAATCACATTTCCACACAGAGAAGTGATATCAATTAAAGTAATATATACCCAGAGCAAAAATTATGACTGAAGACACACAAATCCTATTTGATCTTTTTTATAGCCTGATGAATCAGGAATCTTGCAGTTTTACCCGATGTCCATTCTTTCATTCAGCCGCGTCGTCTATGAGCCAAAAGCACAGACTAAGCCCTCTGCCAAGGTGCATAAGGGTAACTTGAATTAACCTCCTCCAATCCATGGGTCATGTTACAGCATGGATTTGACAGATGCGATTATTTATTTTATTAGGTAGAAGAAAATAGTGTTGTGGAATGTCCGGAAAATCATTGTTACTTGTTTCATATTATGCTTTGTTCGTTTGTTTGTTGGGAAGAATGACCCCGTACACCACTCAACCGGCCCTCCAGATTTGAGCGCGGTTCATTTGGCGCCAAAACCGTGAGAACACGCTGCGTGTCGATTTCAGCTTGGGCAGTGGTGAGATGAGCGTCCAGGCCAAAAACTAATACTGATGATACCTATTACAGTCTCATGTCGGCATAATATGTAAGGCCTCAGGCTGTGGCACTGTTGGTTAGAGTGCCAGGTTATTAACACTATTTCCTCTGTAGTGATCCAAAGGTCATGGGTTCGATCTCCGACCATGCTGAGATTGAATTCATGATACAATTTGGCCTGTGCTAAAGGGTTAACCCGTTGTCCTTGTAAATCTGTGACCAGGTGGATTGTGATGTCAAGGACCTGCGACATGAGAATTCAGTGAGGCAGCACTATATCTGCTGCAAGTAGGTCTCATCACGAAATGACTGGAATAATGTTGAAAGTGATGTGAAACCCCAAACAAACATTTTTTAAGGCTTTTGACTCACTTGATTGTATATGGGCAGAAGCTACATCAAATTTTATGATGAATGGATCAGAAAGTTACGCCTCCCAACTTTCATCAAGTTGTTTGTGAAACTAAATCAACAGTGCCGGCAACATGTTGCAATAAAGAAAACCCCATTATTGAGGGATGGTTCTCAATACAAGCATAGATTGTTTTCATCTGAATATATATACTCCACTGAACTCAGATTTATGCTCTCATATTCAGGGGGCCAGACATAATCTTGACATGTCTACCAAGTATGTCTTATGCCCCATTAGTCAATCAAAAGTCTTTTTAGTACTCTCCCCTCACCCCCACCTCATACCAGTCAGTAGGCCGAATATACTGACTTTGTTATGGGAAAAGGGCTACTCCATTGAACTCAGATTTATGCTCTCATATTGAGGGGGCTAGAAATAATCTAGACATGTCTACCAAGTATGTCTAAGGCCCCATTAGTCAATCAAAAGTCTTTGAGATCATTCAAAAAGCATTTCTAAGTTATAAATGTATAAAAAATTGATTTATTACGAATAAAAAGGATATATCCGCTTTTGACAGGGTATATATCCTTTTATATCCTGTTTTGACCCATATCCTATAAGTGTGTATGGATGTATACTTGGAGGTATACTTTGAAAAAAAAGTCAAATATCAAATATCAAATGAACTTCATGCTCGTTCATAAGAGTTGTTTTGGCACAGAGTTATGGCACAGAGTTGTTATAGCCCATTTTTTTAAGTCATGCTTACAGATTGATACTAATGTTTCTGCAATTCATTCCTGAGAAATGCTGCATTTAATATGTCATTTACTTTAAGCAGAGAACGATTTTTATTTATGATGTTGATTCTGAAATATTCAACGCGTGAAAACGTGTCATTTTGTCTGTCAATCAAACTTGATCTTCCCTGAAACTACTTATTGAGTTTCTTAGCTATTCATTGGTGTGATGGAGTTTCGTCCTTTCTAATTTAAAAGAGGCTGAGGTTTAAATTAGAAATTTATGATTCAAAAAAATATGATTTAAAAGACATTGGCAAGCAATGAAATGCCTCCTACATGCTTACACACCCGGAACATCCAGGGCCTCATTCTGGTAATCTGAAAAGAGCCTCAGTTTGCATTCTGAAATATAGGACTGTGAGGGACAGAATTCAGGCAAAATTGTATAGATAACAAATAAATAAATGATGTTTTATATCAGTGAGGAAGCAAAAGAAGACAAGATGGCAGATCGGAAAATATATTTATCAGCCTAAGAAAAATAACTTCCAAGAGTTAGTCATAGTATGGATTTGATTAAGAGTGGACTTAAAGTATATATAAATACAATTATATTGATGTTCCACTGAAATACGAAATATAAGCTTTCCCCTTGTCATCATACGAGTTAGCCAATTAGCTTGACCAAAATAGCTAAGTGAGATACAAGATCGATGAGAGAATTAAGAATGGGAAATTATATTCTTTGTACCTACAGTTTAGGTTAACGTGATTTAAAAGAAAAAAATGTGATTCCAAAAATAAATCCTGTAAAAT
Organism: Amphiduros pacificus; assembly: GCA_949316495.1. Lineage (NCBI taxonomy): Eukaryota > Metazoa > Annelida > Polychaeta > Phyllodocida > Hesionidae > Amphiduros > Amphiduros pacificus. The sequence goes on from OX439001.1 coordinate 34,357,519, forward strand.
AGATTACATTCCTACCATCTTTGATTAAAGAGTGCAAAAGTCTTACCACGGTAATCAGAAAGAAGCTAATTTAAATCTCAACCTTATCAAAATGCAAATCATTTATTCACCAAAAATGGTAAAAAATGGTTCTGTACATCCTGGGTCTTACCGTAATGAGACATGGGTTTAATAGTAGTCTGCGCATCTCATACTTTGCTAACCACCAGGTTTGCTACATTAATGGACCTACCTTATCTGTGGGGTATTGCACCATGGTACATCCGGTCTTACACTGGCTTCTCCTGCCAGCGACGTTAACAACACTAAATGATAGGGACCAATTACCGTAAATCCCTGGTTTCTCAATGACTAATTAACAGTAGGAACTTGAGATCAAATTATCTGCAACGACAAGAAGTCCCAAGTACAAATATAAGCTTTGAAGCTTTGCCCCAATTTTCTGTAAAAGAAAGACATCTATCTCCGAAAGCGATTTAAATTGCTGATAAATGATAGAAATGCTTAACTGCTTTCCACTTCAAGACGAATTACTCCTTTGCATAAATCCCTTTGATTCTAAAATTCTTTGGAAATTACCCCTAAATTCAATAATCATTAAATTTTTATTCCTTTTGACATTCCTGATTAACGCACTTCAATTAATACTAGTGAATTATTGAAAAAGACATATACGATTTTTGTCAAATTCAAATCAATGACAAATGCAGATATGTGACCAAAAATCCATTAATGACCAGAATGTATAACTATTGACTGATTTTATTTGAGGGGTTAAACGTGGTCAACGCCATGAACTAAGTGGTGCTTATTGCCCAAAACAATATTCCAGCAGACTAGGTCTGACAGTTGTTGCATGCTGGCATACAGACAGAGGTTTACGTGACCCAGGTGTTTTATTCCGGAGTCACTCTGGGACGCAGCACCACTGCAAGGACCGGGTTCAATATACATCTGACCTTGTACATTGAAGTCGACGCAATCATGTTGTGTCTGTTCTAAATGGAATGTATGACAATTCTATGATTAATGAGGTTCAGGGGGTAAGGCAATTGGGAATGAGCCTTATACCATATTAAGTAAAGTGTTTTCCCACAGACTAGCTAGTAAACCTTTAAATTAAATTCAAAACACCAAAACAACAATTCTTCTCTTCATCAAACTTGACTTGCTTCACCAAATGAGCATACAGCTGTATTGTGAAAATGTGTCAATGAAAGCTCGATTTATTTCATTTGTCCACCGTTTTACTTAAAACAGCAAATATCTTCTTGACTGTGAAGTATTATTGAAGACATTCTAAATGATATAAAGGAATTTCGATTGACTAATGGAGTCTTAAACATATTTTAAAGTTATGTAGTTATGTCTAGACATGTCTAGACTATGTCTTGTCCCCTCAATAAGAGAGCCTAAATCAGAGTTCAATGGAGTAGCCCTTTTGACAAAGTCAATATATTCAACATACTGACTGATATGAGATATGAGAGTACTAAAATGAATTTTGATTGACTAATGGAGCCCCTCAATATGAGAGCCTAAATCTGGGTTTAATGGAGTAGCCCTTTTCCTCTGACAAAGTCAAAATATTCCACATACATATAATCATATAAAACAAATACCTTTAATGGCGTAGCATTGGAGCTGCTACATGTGAGCCCCACAACAACACTGACAATAACAACAAAAGTTATGGTAACAGGCTAACAGAATTAATATTGTGCGGAAATGGCATACCTTTCCTGATTTTGTTTTTTTCCCTGTTCCCTTTTAATACAAGCTCACTAGCCAATGAAAATAATTACTAATACTAATTACTCCCATTTGTGCAAACATCCTTGTCCTTGCAGTTGAACAATCAAATCTAAACTCTGATATAAAATGTATTTTACATTTTGTAAAAGAAACATATCATAAGCATCTCACTGCCCCCTGTAAGAATGATTGGTTTCTGAACAGGGTCACACTATGCAACACTACTCGTATGTAAACGTAAAGGGAGAAATGTTGATGATCGTACATATGATTTAGGAGCAGGGATGGTAAACCTAAGTGTACAAAACAACGATCATACACGCTTTTATTGTCAATCATAGTAGAATAATATTAAATAGATATCTATAGGATCTATTACCATATTTCTGTTTTCTCATGGTGCAGGATAGGTGTATGTGGTGAGAAATAGTCGATGTGTTCATCACCATGAGACCCACCATTACATGTCATTTATTGACCATTGGGTATAATTGTTACATGATTCGTCCCAGGCCCCAGGCTGTGGTATGCCAGTAAACAAGTAAAAGTATTTTTTATGTAACACATAAAAACTTATCAATCCTCCCCTTGAAGGGACAGAGGGTTCACATGAATGTCAGCATTTTAATTTTGTCACATTTGGGTTCACTGTATTTCATACTCATCAACTGTGAATTTCCCCTATACGTCCCTTAGGTATATGCGTGGATTGATAAGCGTATTAATCTTAAACTCATGCAATTTACAAGGCATGTAGTTTATACCTAAATGCTGAATAAGGCTTTTCATAATTAAAAAAATCAAAACTAAATAACATGTCAGTTATATTACGCATGTGACCTCATGCTTTAATGACATACAGGTTTAAGGTGTCGTACAATTATCTGTTTATAACTTTTCTTGATTTATATAACCAGAACAAAAGGGGTGATTTATGATGTATATGATTGATGTGTTAGAGTTGACACATGGGCCTGTTTATCACACTAGGCCTTTATATATGACAAGTACATTTGTCCAGTGCCATGCACTCCACGCTCTGTACACTTCACCACACCAATCCGCTATACAAATATAACCCAAATTAATGAATGAATGGTGGCATCATGAGCAGCATTCCATTCTGATAAATTATGCCATCACCATATGATCCATTTTCCGCAAGAGAGACACAAAGACTTTCATAGTTATTTCATTTTTTGTTTTATTTCTGTTTTTCTATTTTGCAGATTATTGATACTGATATTGGTCATATGAAATCAATTTTGTAAAAAAAACAACAACTTTATTGTGAGGAAGAATAAGGGTGTCATATGCAAGTTGAAATTTCTTGGGCAAATGTAATTTCCTTACAAAGTCAAGTGCTTGATTTTCTTACAACATGACCACTTACAAGTGGCAATGTATAATTATTATTATTAAAAGTATGTATTCTTTGCTGAGTAGAGCATGTGTTTAATACATTTCATCACATGACACTTTTTGGCATTGTATGAAATATGTCACTCCTGATATTGGTCAATTCTGATTGGATAAATCTTTGGTGGGCAAGACGAGTTATTATGACAATGGTAATTCCAAATTTCGAAAGATATCAAATACAGGGCAATGACGGCAGAGGTAGTCAGAGGTGGAATATTGAACAACTAGCTACCAGTTTAATGCAGAGTATCCCCTGGGTAGAATATGGATTATTAGTGTAATATTGTTTTCTTTAAATGTATTCAACCTTGCTGTAATTCCAACTGTTTATGAGATATATTTTGAGGTAATAAGTTCATGGACAGCTTAGAAATCATTCTTGGCATTGACATTTTGGCATTGACACTATAGCACTGGCATTTAATATCTCTGAAAATATTCTTTTATTAACTGTTCTAGATATGTCATTTAATTGTGGATATGTCATTTAAGCGGCAAAATGAATAAAACGGAGAAACTTTTTGAGGCAGAAACAAACTGATGACACATAACTAGGTATAGGTTGTTTTATATCTTCTTCATACGCTTTATCAGCACAATGGGAAGCCATCGGGAACTGATTTAGTTTGAGTTTATAAATGTTAAACCTTTGGAAACAAGCAAAATTCCTTTAATAACACTATGCTATCGAGGATGGCGATTTCTTTGCCAATTTAAGACTGAGGGAGATTGCAGCCACTTGTACACTCTATCCAGGCTAATTAATATATCAACCCTCTGATAAAAAAACAAAATCTTTGAGAGTAGTGTAAAGGGTCTGTAGGCCAACTAAAGTTTCTTTGGGTCAAATAGCGTTCTCAAAGGAGATTTCGCGAGTTTTTAGCCAAATAGATGTATTTTCCCACACATGTTTTGAGTACATGTTCCCTTGCTAGCTGCTCCTAAATTACTAAGAAATAGCCCAGACTTCACCTACTGCTCAATCCATGGATTGAGCTGAGAGTGAAGTCTGGGCTAAATCTGCAGATATACCAATCTGATCTGATTTTTAAAATCATGTTTTTTCTGAAGAAAATATACCTATCTTTTGAATGATATACTGAATAAAATGATGAATAGAACATAGCAGTGAATATATTCTAATGAAGTATTTTAGCATTAAAATAAATTGTGATAGCTGTAGCTGGTAGATGTAAGTTAGGGGCGATCCATTTGATTTTTGTGGGGTGGGGTGGGAGATTTTGGAAAAAAAATTTATTCACCCTCCCCATCCCAGAAAAAAAAATTATTCATTCACCCTACCAAAGAAAAAAAATTTATTCATCCACCCTACCAAAGAAAAAAAATGTATTCATCCACCTCCTTCCAGTTTTTCTATCTTCTATATGGATTGCTTGAAATGAAGGATCAGAGTCTGGGGAAGCAACAAGAAAAAAAATTTATTCACCCACCCCACACCAGAAAAAAAATTTATTCACCCACCCCACACCAGAAAAAAAAATTATTCATCCACCCTACCAAAGAAAAAAAATTTATTCATCCAGTACTGCTGTCCCACCCCACCCCACAAAAATCAAATGGATCGCCCCTTAGTTGAATATTGTATAAAAATCTCGTGCGTACTTAACATGGAATGCATGGAATATTGATTTTGAGTAAGTTGGCGACGGGCCAACCTTGAACGCATGTGATAAAATATATCATCATTTTGAATTGAGAGTTTTGTAAATAATGAACAAGAGAAGGATGAGCTAAACCAATCTAGCGTTATTCTCATGATGACATCACGGCTCATGCCAGATTATTACTGGAAAGACCGTGAAGCAGTCGGTGGTGAAGTGTGAAGAGAAGTCACATTTAATAAATATAATATCTAGGGATGCTCCCCTATCATCAGCTGGTCAGTTTATGGGAATGGACAGTGTGACAAGTTACATAATTAGAAATAAGCGCATTAAACCCTGAGTAAAGCTAGCATCAATATGTGAAGTGTGGCGATTATCCAGAGTTGTGTGAGGACACACTTAGCTAACTGTCCAACATATAAACAACTTTGATACAGACGTTTGATAGGATGGAATCGTTTTGATTTACTTGAATAAAATACACTATATATATATATATATATATATATATATATATATATATATATATATATATATATATATATATATATATATATATATATATATATATATATATATATATATATATATATATATATATATATATATATATATATATATATATATATAGATTACCTAACTATGAAAGAGTAAATGATAGAGAAATGTCTCCGTCGTCAAACCACAACTGCACTCTTGTATCGCAGAATGTAATGACATTAGGTTACTTTTACTTTGGTTATCAATAAATAATAATCTTGATATACTTTTAAAATACTTTTGATATGATCTTGACTTCAAATGTTCATGAGCAAATATACTTGAAGCAAGAGCCTAAACGAGCTAGCACTCTGAATTCACTGTGAATCAGAGACCAACTGAGAATAAGAATAATCTTCCAAACTGTCATGCAGAGTTGCATTGTGATGTCATCAGAGACAATGGTCAGACGCCATTGTGGCTGAGGGTCCTTAGCAACCAAATATATGGGTGGGTCAAATATCTTGTTTACTTTTTCTTGGCTGTTACCATGGATTACCTTCTCAATAAACATTAAACGTCACCAAAAGGCAATTTCTTTACTAAGGAATATTCCCGAAAATGTTTCTCTACCGTTTAAATTGCTTAATCATACAAATGATGTATACTATGTGACTAGATTGCAAAAAAAACAATTAATGTGGGAAACTAGAAAACAAATTACATTTAGATATCTAATATCTGTAGAATGGCAGACAACTATTTCCTGCTAGCTACTCCCAGCCCATGACATACGGAATCATGTCACTGGAATGAGCATTGACCACAAATAATGTACATGTCATGCCATTCCCTTGTAGGTTATTATATCCTGATTATTTTCTCATGCAGCACTGAACTGTGGCTCCATAAAAGGGAATTCTAACCTCTATGTTTAACATGAGATACTTACTAATGCCTCTTACCTACTTTATTATTGTGAACACTTGTTGGTTTTAGGGAGATGTATTCCAGAAGTATATTGAATACAGTAATCAATGACAGTTTACAAGGATCCACTGACAGAGAGAAGGCACCACGGAATTCTCAGGACGGATAAAGCGTAAATATATTTTATATAGACAGTGTTCTGGCAACTGTACGAAGGTGCAGTATTGTCAGACCAATTTGAAACACAATATCTTTACATTTATTGGCAATAATTGGCAGACAGAATGGGCAATATCGGTCATTGCCTTCCCTTTCTTTTCATCAGTATTTACACACCCAGGGTACCTCAAACTCTCCCTGAAGAAAAAGCATTGCGTTCTAGCTCTCCACACAATAATTCATTCAACGTTCACCAGTACCCATTCTCCCTGATGTAAAGTTAGAGTTTATTTTTTAAAGAAAAAACATCCCTAATTATTAATGTGCCTACGGGATTTGCACCATTGATTAAATCGTTCAGGGTGATGGAGCATTTATATAGGTTCATCCGCAGAGCTTGTTTGCTTTATGTCATGTCTATATGATACCATCAATATTAAATGTGCAAGACCATTGTTCCAAACGTATGAGTTATTGTCTCCACAATTTACCTACCTCATCTTTTAACAACTTGATAATTTATGATAGAGAATTCGATATAAAAACATAAGTAGATCGATAACATGCTTATAAGGTGAGGTACTATTATACTCTAATGAGTATTTTTTACTGTAAAATGTTAGACCTCTTGTTGTTATTTAACTTGGGTAGTTTAATAATGTTGGGAGACCTTCCAGTTTGTTTATGTTTGGCGCTTCGCCGTGGAAATCTCACGAGATACTGTTAAGACAATTATTTCAAGACACCTGCAACAGGCGAAAGTTCGAAAGTTTCTTTTCTTAAACTCAAATATGTTGGCTTCATCTGAATTATTTGCTTAGCAGAATATGACCAACAAATGGTTGACAAATCCGAGGGGAATTTGAATTGTACTTTATCTTGGATATTTAGTTAATTATAGGTGGATTAATATAGCAATATTGGAGTAAAACTTATTATTATTGCTATCTTATCATGATTTTTTATGGCAAACATTTATACCTTATGGCAAACATTTATACCCCTTACAGTGGAGTAGGAAAATAGCAAAACATGCTGCTATTCTACAGAAACTTACAGAGTTGCTGACCTAAAATTGAATAATAGGACCCACTTTGTATAAAATCTCGTTGATGGCTAGAAGGAGGAATTATGGGAAGGTGTATTGTGGGCCCTCGTCTGCACCAAGATAAAAGGCGCTTCTCTTCAGATTCCCAACCTACATCAAATGTCTTGCTGCAGGGTTAATCTTTCACAGGAAACCGTCTGCGATTGGCCCAAAGGGGACAATGAACTCTAAAGTGTCAAAACCCAGAGTACACCTGGGAGACCTAAACGCCTAGCAACAGGTTGCCTCTGGGTGTACCTCTTCCGGAATGGCTTTTGCCTGTCTTATATCCTGCCACACATGTAATGTGTGCAATCCTCCACCGCTTGTCTTGAATGCTATTTTTTGTTTTATTTCTTAATTACAAAAAATATTCATGCTTAATCTTGATTATGCTTTGAGAGAAAAGTAAGTAACTAGTAAAGTGAACAATACAATGTTCCAGTTGACGGAAGTTACACTGGTCCAACAGCGATGTATATAGAAAAATAAAGTGATTTAAACAATTCTACTTCTTGTCTGATAGTTTAATTTATATCCAAAATGTCCAAAACAAAATACAATCATACATTATGTGCAATTGCTGGGTTTATTGCAATTACCATTCATACCAATCCAGCAATTACCATTCACACCAATGCAACAGAAAAAAAACATTCACGAATCTTGTAATAAACAGATGAGTATTATTTCTTTAAGACAAACTTTCCTGACCCATGGAAGAACCATCACTACTTGACACGATACTCAGACAATAATATGTCTCGTAGGTTGTTGACCCCATCTTCTGAGAAGCCCTAAGCCAAGATCCTAGGTAAGCTTATTAGTTCTGCTTGGTATCACTCAGACATGCCTAACACATGTCTCCTGCCAGATTTGTGGCTTTGACAATGTGTGTCTACATTAAGCAATACATTGGATCATTTGACGCATGATATACTTAACATACGCATTGCTAACGTTTATTTGAGAACAAAATAACCTCACATAATGATGGAAAATACCACCCCGATAAGCTTTGTGACGTCAATTATAAGGCCAAGATACCACCCGATGTCAACATTTATTGAATCATACTTTAAAATATCCATTTCCCAACCTATCATCAAAATATGATTTTGTTTTGGATTGCTTGGTACCAGATATTTAACTTCCAAATATAAGAAACAGTAAATGTTCATAAATCTTAGTTAAATATAAATGATGAAGTTCTCATCCAGGGAAGAAAGACAAGCAACATATATTTACAAGATTCTAAGATGTAAGACCATATATACATATATAGGCCATGAACCTGGGTTCGATCCCCGGCCGTGCCGAGATTGAACTCATGATACAATTTCACATATGTGCTGAGGATCATGCCTAAAGGGTTAACTCGTTGTAAATCTGTGATCGGGTGGGTTGTTCTGTCAAGGACCTGCGACATGACAATTCAGTGAGGCAGCACTATATCTGCTACAAGTAGGTCTCATCACGAAATGACTAAAATAATGTTGAAAGTGATGTAAAACCTCAAACAAACAAACATATATATATATGTATTCGAAGGGTAGACAAGTTTGGCTCAGACTGTATACTGACTACGGCAGTAAACAATCCTCACAATAACCAGGATACTTGAAGTGGACAGGGTAGACCAGCTTGACTCAGGTTGCAGGAAATGGTGGTCACAATATTTCTTTTGCCTATCATTACTTGAACTAGGTATGATATATAAAGGACTGTTGTAAATGGATCTTCCTGACAAATGTTCTCTTTTGTGATGGCTGTAATTGTAACATCGCTAAATAACACTTGCTATTGCCAAATTAAAGACAGATTTTTAGTTACTTTTGTAATTTCAAGGGCTTTTGATGTTATGCTTTTGAAATGTATTATCATCTTTTGGTTTGCCATGGGTCAATTTCATGTAATTGGATTTCATAACAATATGCATAGATCACTAATTATACACTATTATCCATTAATGATATCTTTTATTATATATTTCTTGTCACAGGACCATTAGTGTAAATCCCGGAGAGTAAATGCAGTGTGCGCTAATATTTCATGGTAGCTGTTTAGTGACGGTCCAGCTGATATGATATGGCAATTTGGTGCTGACACTTATCCCTTGCCCTGGGTGCTTGGCCTGTGTACACAACATCTGCAAAGCTGCACAGCCAGGTGGGAATCGATCAACCCCACACTGCATAAATAAAGTCTATCTACAAAACATCACAAATTTGCACTAAACTGCTTTATCGATAATATTTTATCGGCGTTAATACCACATTCTTTCAGTAAGAGAAATTAGCCATAGGGGATGATATATTCAAATATTGGGGCGCTTTCCAATATAGTTAAAAGGTCAGGGTGACATTATCGGAATTGATAATCGGTTAGAGCTTTATCATATTGAGACAAAAGTTGACGGTGATCATATCTTATTTCAAGGTGAGCCATTCACAAGTTTAATAACATGACAACACAGATGGTGCAGGCAGATAAATAAAACAAAAAACACATCTCTCTGAGAGAAGAAGAATGGAGAACGGTGATCAGTTAACAAAAACGGAAGGAGCTTTTAGGGCAGGTGAGATAAATCAAGAAAAAGGACGTAGGTAGTGTCCAAAGCGTGATGCTTGATAAATCACACCGCTTATCTTGTTGACAGAAATTGGATAAACACGAACGTTGTTAATCCTAAAATCGATTGTACCATATAAGTCCAGGAATGAAAATAAAATCTTCCCATTCTTTTTTAACATTTCCTCTATGAGGATTGGAAGAATTCGCCCAGTAGAATTTTAGCTGTGTTGTTTAGGTTATGAAGTAAGAGACGGTAATCATTTCACTTTGTATGTCTGGCGGTCATACTTTTTTATCTATGAAACCACTGGGTGGTTTTCCTGGCTGTTCATTGGTAAGATGTATTTTTGTCAAGAGATGTATCCTATCTTTTTCTCGACGAGTCTCAGATCTTTTGTATGCAACTCTTAGAGCAATAATAAATATATGTAATGATATAGACTGTATTGTAACAAATTGCATATTAAGTGATCAGAAACGACGAGAGATATTGTGTGTAAACGTCATTCTGTAATGCATTCGACTAATACTCTCGCGTAGAGTTACATAAAGAAGCCGCATAACAGAAATTCTCAGAAAATTTTCGAGAAGTTTGGCGATAACTAAGACAGTCGCCCTATTAGACACATGGTTTTGGTCAAATTATGCTGTTTTCAACCCACAAAGCTGGACAGATACTAAACATCATTTTAAGGAGCTAATTTGCACTCAGTTATCAGAAATATTTACAATTAATTATCAAAAAACAAGGATCGGAACAGCTCTAATGCCTTCTGCCTGAGCTTATAAAGACTTGAAACATAACAAATCAAATTCGAGGTTACATTATGATATGCCATAAAATAAATGAAATGCCAAATAACAGCCACCAGATATGATGATACTTGTATCCTTTATGTTAAATTTGATCATAAGAAAGAACAGGTAGCATTCTCAAATGTGCTCATTAAAGTCGAACATGATATATTCTTTTTCAAACTTTGACAAATGAAAGATGTGAAACTTAATGATCCCTTCACACGTGTCAAGATATCACATTGCATTATATTACAAATCATATTAAGTATGGAGACTGACTCGAGGCCATGTTCAGGATATAAAGCAGGACTCATAACAAGGAGCAGCCTCCCCCAGACCACGTGACTGATAACAAAGCATGATGGGAGCGAGGACGCTGGCCCAGGTAGTTGTGTTGCACACTCCACTCTGTCATCAGCCACGCTCACCCGGTCATCTCTCCCGTGTAACTACATGCAGGGATATAGTAAAAAGTACCTCACCAATTCCTCTGACATCGAAGTGGCGGAACTGTTCTTGCTTTGACAAAACTCTACATCATCGTTAACGAGCCCAGCTATAGGATGAATAAGGATATATTTTATTCCTCACAGATCATGAGCATCACAATAGTGTAAGCTTATATCCCTTCAAAATGTGACCTGACTGTTTTTTGTTACGATTGTCTTCACAAAATTTATGAAACATACACCAGAGAGAGACCCCGGATTTCATGAATGTGAAATATTAGATGTGTGATAGAACTGGTTATCCCTCATGAGATAATACCATTGTGAGTCAATGTGGCACAAGTGTACATCGCATCGCAGTTGTTAAGTCTACACTCTAGGCATTGTGGACATCAGGCAGATAGTCTCAGTCTGCCTCAGAGGCTTCAGAACACAACACGATTTTCACCTTACTGCCATAAAGGATCAACAAGCTGAAAACTCCAAGAGAGATATAATATATGATATAGATATAACACTACATCCTGTCTGATAATGCTATATTGTTGCTGTGCTGTGAGTATTTAATCCTATTTTTAAATTCAAATAAAAAACAATATTTGTAAGACAAATAACATTATCTTAAAAGAGGTTGGTATTACTATTTGTAAAATGGCTGAGAGCGCCATCTATACTGATGAGTTTGAGGAGTTCAGGGCAAGAGCTAACTCTGGCGGCATACTACCCTTCAAAAGAAAGATGGTCATAGTGAGGAAGATGGACGATGAAATTATCCAACAAAATCTAAAGGACAGTAATCATAACAACACAGACAAGACTAAAATGATGAACAGTTTTAAAGATATAGATTCAATTGGAATCACAAAATGTAATGTTGTCGTGAATTCACCATCCACTTCTCAGAATCTTGCAAAGATGGTTCAAGCGAATGTTACTCCAAATAGTTCAGGCACAGATGCGAGAGGAGGACAGAACAGTGAGATGTTTACTGATCTAAGATTGCCCATGGATTCATTGAAAGTATCAGTCAAAGAGGATGAAGAGTGGGATTTGGGCGATATTAGGCCTAGAGTTCGGTCCATGCCTAGTTATTATCGGCGGAGAGATATGGCACGAGCCGGGAAGACCTCGCCCGATTCGTCAGAAGATGTGCGGAGAGTCAGAAGCTTCACTTTGACCAAGAAGGGCCTCATATGCAAGGGAAACGTCTATATAGGTCAAGGTCATGGCTCTCTTGACAACATGGTACAAGGTCACATATGCGAGTCTGGGACATGCAGCCTATGCGACTCACCAGGTGGCACCGCAACCACTGCAAGCACAGAATCCGAATTGAGTTCGCCCAAGACAATACTTCTGACTGGACGGCCAGGGGTTGGCAGGTCGACACTAATACAACAATTCATCGCATCTGAAAACGGCGGATTTGCGGTCAGCTTTGGTAAGTTGACTTTTTCAAACCTCTTTTAATGTTGTTTTAACAATATGCATTGTATACAATGACACTATATTTTGTATATAACGAGAGCCATCAGAAACCAAGATGTTCATGATTATTTCCGGAATTACCCATGTAGTATGATGCCACAGTGCACAGTTACATTATCGGAGATGCCTATCCGATTTGTGGATTTCTCATAAAATTCAGTCTGCTTCAATAATTCTGTGACAATTGGGTGCGGACGAAGTTGGAGCGTTGCACTATGATGCAATGTGGCATGTTGCAGCATTGTGACTGATGGCTGCCGTAATTAACATGGACAGGAATGAGACATTGTGAAAGGAAGCGACTTGAAGAGAAGAGCAGATAGTGAATTAGAAGCCTGATACCTGCACTGAAATCATGCTCAGGTGTCACCATATCACATTCAACTCTCATATTTAATTTAGAGGGGTTTTTTTTACAAAGATTCCTATATATTATTTATCAAGCTTGTAAATGAAAATATCCAGATTCATAAATATTCTAAATCATCATATGAATGCCTTAATTTTCTCACTTTAGGAATAGAGAAATACTATTTTTCGTACCGAAATATTCATAAAATTTATACAATTTATATATTAAACAAAGAATAACGTTTCCAATCATGGATATACAGATTTCATTCTTTTGGTTTTTTCAATGAGCTTGATGATAATAAATGAGACATAGTTGGCATCGAGTATATGCTATAGGATATTCTTCCTGCAACAAAATAGGGACTATTATATATATATATATATATATATATATATATATATATATATATATATATATATATATATATATATATATATATATATATATATATATATATATATATATATACAGAGTTACGATCTTCAAGAGTTTTAATGTGGAATATAGAGTGTACAATCCTTTTTGTAACGCATTCTATACAATTTGAGTGCTTCAGTTGTAGTGTTTGATATGAAATGATCAATCTTTTTCAGCTTGATATCCCTCTGAAAATACTGTGTTCAAAAGCAATACTGTTTGCGTCGTGTGAGTTCGAAAATAATAAATCCAACAGTACATTTTACATGTGTCTCATAACAAGATTATTATATTCTCCATAGTAACTTGAATGTTGAATTTATCCACTATTATGGCGAGATTGAGATTAGTTTGTAAGCAGATTTAGATGTGTAGTGTCATGTATTAATATCTATGAATAATTTACCTGCAAGATATAATGTTACCATATTACATTTTCCATCACAACTCCAGTTTCTTTTCAAAATTGTTTTGTTATTCTTTGCATTTATTTTTTATTTTGCATTTATTCCTAGATCTATATCAAGTGTAAATCTTATGTATGTGTGAAATCTGTTCTACGCAGGTCTTGTTCAAACATTACCTTCTAATGTTATCGCCAACCGCCATCAAACCTGTCAACTTCAAACGCGATATAATGACGGGTTGCTAGTATTATTTTTTCCCAAATGCATTGCAAATGCTCGCCCACACTCTGTAGAAAGCTGGAGAATAAATATTTATTTTCACAATATTAAAAAGGATGTAGAGGTTAGAATGAAGAAGTAAATTGAAGTGAGTGTCATGGTTTTGCAAAGATATTTGAAGAGTTGTGCCAATGGCTGTTTGCATGGCAATCACATAGTGCAAGACCACTCTAGTTCCCATCCCGCCATGTCTCCATTGTGGGTGCAAAGTACACGTGAATAATAGTACACTCACACTCACTCTCCAGGTTTCTGACTAATTACTTTATATGAAACATATAGAACTCTGAATTCCCCATGCATGTTCATGTGGAGTGATGGGAATTTTACCATTATGACACAAGTTGCCATAATCCATGGACCACTATGTTATTCATCCCAGGACAACGCTCTGAAGAATGTACCATGTGATTATGATATTAGTCTTTCCTCATCCCAGATATTGGATATTAGGGAGCTTAAGATTTACTTGTTCACACCGCTATAAGTTGTAGTATTTTTTTTAGTAGTTCTAGTTTTATAAATTTTAGTCATAACTGGACTGTATCTTTCATTTCTCACGCTTAATGAATGTCCATTCCTTACATCCCTATAGAAAACATCATATTTTTTCTGTGGCATATTCAAGATATTTTAGATTTAGGTTTTATTTTGTATGTTTTGTTGAAACATATTGCCCTATTAACATATAGTATTCCTGGAAATGACATGATTTTAGGGAAGTTATTTTTTTCTATCCGATTTAGTTGAGAATAGGTTGAGCAGGGCTTTAAATCAAGGTTGATAAACATATGTTATTATGTATGAGCAGTCAGTAGTAAAAGGGCCTGATTGATACGGCCGTGGGCGATAATAAGGAATGCACCATTTTACCATTTAGTGGGATAATGGAAGAAACTGGTGAGAAAAACTAAATTTTGTGAGATAAAACGTTGAGGATATTCTGTAACATTCAGGACAGGTGAAAACAATTGTGTACATTGTATTGGAGAAATTGGTATTCATCACTGGGGAAAATATTGAGACTAGACTCTCAGGAAGATTCATTGTTTTGTACTTATTACACCCCCCCCCCCCCTTAAAGGAAAATGGTCTCTCCTAATTCAGGTAACACATATTAATCCACCGCCTAGGCTCTGAGAGCGCCATCGCACTTCTCACTGTAAACTTGATAAATAGGAGATATCTTCTTAAAGAGAAACTGATTAAAAAATGTCACCAGCTGTACAAAGCTACGCAAGATGTCCTTACGAAGACCTAATGGAACCGTGCAGAACTAAATGGAGCCGTGCAGAACTCGATAATGACCCTGGGCCAATTAGTAGCGTCAGGACAAAAGATGGCCACCCTTCCTCTTACTGTGACATTACCGCTCAACGTTCAGGTCTCGGAGCCTCCCACGACGATATACCGTGTATATATATATTTGAGTAATATGTGTTGCATTACACTATAAGTCGTCAGACCGTTTCATGTGGAGGATGGATACCACGTTGATTTACCTACGAAGTGAGCATTATGAAGATATAAGTGGCACACAGCCTGTAATGTGCTTCTTGTCACTAAGATATAAATCTAAGTAAATCCTTTGGTTGGAAAATAGATTATTCTCGATAGAAATAATACGTTTTACTTTTCAGATTAATCTCTTTTTTCAAGTTAATATTCATATTTACACAAATGGCTCACTATTAAACTGGTGTAACATAAGATTATTTTTGTATAGAATTCAGAAAAGGCGTACACATCAGTATCGCAATCAAATGGAAATAAATTTTATAGCAAAGCAAGTGAACTTGAAAAGCTCTAGACCTAATCTTTGCTCATATTTATGCCAAGAAAAAATCTATGAGGAGAGAAATAAATGTTGCTTGACCACATAATCATATTTGCATCAGCATTTCATATTGCCATAAATCTGTCAGCATTTCATATTGCCATAAATCTGTCAGCATTTCATAGTGCCCTAACTCTGTCAGCATTTCATAGTGCCATAACTCTGTCAGCATTTCATAGTGCCATAAATCTGTCAGCATTTCATATTGCCATAACTCTGTCAGCATTTCATAGTGCCATAACTCTGTCAGCATTTCATAGTGCCATAACTCTGTCAGCATTTCATAGTGACCTAACTCTGTCAGCACTTCATAGTGCCCTAACTCTGTCAGCATTTCATAGTGCCATAAATCTGTCAGCATTTCATATTGCCATAACTCTGTCAGCATTTCATAGTGCCCTAACTCTGTCAGCATTTCATAGTGCCATAACTCTGTCAGCATTTCATAGTGCCATAACTCTGTCAGCATTTCAAAGTGCCATAACTCTGTCAGCATTTCATAGTGCCATAACTCTGTCAGCATTTCATAGTGCCCTAACTCTGTCAGCATTTCATAGTGCTATAACTCAGTCAGAATTTCATAGTGCCATAAACCTGTCAGCTTTCTTTCATCTTGTGTTTACGATCCGTACTTGTTGAATATGTTTCTTTGAGTGTTTTATGATATATTAACAGCAGTGCCTGAAAGTTTCTCTTTCGTCAGTTTTGTTGTCCTTAATTGGGGTGGGTGGTGATAAGAAACAGGATTGGCCATAGACTCTTAAAGGATAAATTCTCCATATTTTAGGACCAAGAATTTCAATGAAACCCTAAATAATCACTAAGATCATTGTATCAAGCGTTTTTCTTAATTTCTGCTATTTTTATGTAACCATATATGATGCAGACATTACGTTTGTAAATAAGAACCCAATAGCATTATAATCATATTATCTTTAAATTGGCCCCATCTTCTTAGTTCAAAATGATAAGCTATGCTTAATCAACGTCATGGACACCATGTAGATATTGCGGACTCTGCAGCGTGGTTTGCTATTTCGTTCATATTAGTTCTTGTCAAAGCGATGTAGGAGCCTAATGCGACACTGGCATGACAAGGTCAAACGCTCCTCTTGTATAGAAAATGAAAATATGGGATAGTGTCGGGGAGTACTTAATGGCAGTCTGGTTGCCATATATGACCATATACAAACCATATCATCTTCTGACCTTTTCGTTTACCTGAGGTTGGTTATGTAGACAGCAAAAGATTATATCAGCCAGTGTATATGCATACATTATCTATCCTTATCTTTTAATTAATTACCTTATATTAGAAGCGAAAAGATAGCTACTTAGCCATTTTCCTCCTTATTACTAATATCACATACAGTACCATTTAAAACATCCTCTTTTGAAAAGCTATATTTGGTCTCAAAGTGGTACAGATTCCTTTCAATTTAAGTGGCAGGATGGCACATGATCACTATTACTACAATATATATATATATATATATATATATATATATATATATATATATATATATATATATACATATATATATATATATATAGGTAAAATGGGGTAGCAGTGTATCTTCTAGTAAAATGGGGTAGCAGTGTATCTTCTAGTTTTGGAGCATGCAATGGAGTTAAACAAGGTGCTATTCTTTCCCCAATTCTGTTTTCCGTGTACATGGACGGCTTATTCGGTAGATTGGAGGAGAGTGGTGCCGGTTGTCACATGGGTAATCACTATGTTGGTGGTCTTGGGTATGCAGATGACATGGCTCTGGCTACCCCCACATTATCAGCACTGAACACATTAGTCAAGATTAGTGAAGACTATGCTGATGAATATGATGTTATGTTTAATGGTGCTAAAAGTCAATTTCTGATATTCAGAGGACGTGAATGTAAACCAGATAACAGACATATAATTGTAAATGATGTGGTGCTACAAAGTGTACAGAAAGCTGTTCATCTGGGTCATCATATTAGTTCAAATGACAAAGGTTCTATGGCTATTGATGCTATTGCCAAATTTTGGAGAAGTTTTAATATATTGATGGCAGACTTTGGTCAAATATATTCTTTTATATTGTGTAAACTGTTCAAACAATATTGTTGTACTTTTTATGGTGCTCCTCTGTGGTCACTCCAAAGTAAAGAAGTGAAAAAATTATGTGTGGCTTGGAGAAAAGCTCTAAGGAAAGTATGGAAATTATCGCCTCTCACACATTGTGATGTGGTGGCTCTACTGTCCAACAGTGTGCCACTTGAGTTGAGTTTGAGGCAGAGGTTTATGAAATTTATACAGAAGGCCATGGATCACAAATCGCCGGTGCTGAGTAGTGTGGCTAAAATTGCTATTCTAAATCCATGGTCGAACAGTTCTATTAATTATTGTGATATTGTTATTAATTATAATATTGATATGAGATGTATGCCACAATGCATTGGTCAGCAATGGCACTCAGGTGTAAATGAAACATTGATGTGCAATATAAGTGTTCTGAATGAGATGATTGAAATTAGAGATGGTTTTAGAGTATGTGATATTTTAAGTCATGACGATGTAATTGATGTAATTTATGATATAACTGTCAATTAATGTTTGTAAACACACTTTCCATTGTAAATAGTTCCCAAATTGCCATGTGTTTATGTGCGAAATAAAGATATTATTATATATATATATATATATATATATATATATATATATATATATATATATATATATATATATATATATATATATATATATATATATATATATATATATATATATATATAGATATATATATATATATATCTGCTCATTTTACAAAATAGATTTGATCTGGCTCTAAGCAAAGAAATCTATGGGAATTACAGGGAATAATGCATCTGTGTGTATGATTTGTGAATACGTGTAAATTGTAACCGGATAAGTGGTCCTTCCACACAAAACCATAAAAGCAACCATTATATACGTAGAAAAATTCATATAGAATATCAAATCTGACACTGACACCTTGGTTTGTTAGACGATACATCAGCCTCAAGCTGAAAAATTTACTTATCTATCAGTAACCTGTTAATACTATTACTAACAGGCCTAGCTGTCCCATTTCATATCATTGACTTGCCTTTTTAACTCAATATCAATGTTGCATCCAATTTTCCTTGTCCAAAATAAAGCATAAACTTCTCTTCTCATTAAAAGTAATGGTATTATCTCTCCACAAATTGTCACATAATAGTGGTACGCATTAAGGTATATTGCCTCTTCCTGTATAATAAGGATATTAATTACCAAAAAAAAATGACTCAGTTCTTCAAGATCATTTTGTTTCAATTTATATGTAGAATGTTACGTTAAAAGCAAATGTAAATGACATCCAAAATGTTAAGGTAGCTCCACACAAGATGGAACTTGGAATGTCTGCCCATGATATAACATGAGGTATCTAATAACCTTTCATCTTCATAATATAAATGAATGTGGATAATGAACGTTGAAGCTTTAATGAAAGGACCTGACATTAAAATAAGATGTAGAATGAAGCTTTTCAAACATATGTAACTTGGAGATGCATATGAAGAAAAAAATGAAAAAAAATAAACCGCCTGAAAAATGTGATAAACTTTAAGAACACAATAAAAACATTGTCTGCTAATTGTACACGTAGCCAGCTTCATTTTCTAAAGGATAGGCTTCAGTATTATTCTATCATATGAAGGCCCACGTGATCTCTCTCAATAGCATATTATTAAAAATAACTTGAGATTAAGAATAACACTTTTGTCATTATGTTTGAAATAGGAAATGATTTATTGCACGAGATGGATGGATGCACAGGGTGAATGGATGAATGGATGGACGGACAGACGGACGGACGGATCACGCGTGTGTCTCTCTTTAATATCCATCATCTTGATAAAGAATGATATCACAATATAACACTTGTTTATCTATACCAAGGAAGTGAATGGATTTAAGTGGAGAGGACATGGTAAATCACCTTTTTATATGCAGTGAGAATTTCTTTTTACATCTGTGATTATTTTTTTATTTCTTGTTATCATGTCTTAACAACATGTCTTAAATTGACCAGAGATTTACACTCTGAAAATTACGTGTTATGCATGGAACTGAAATCCATGTTTTGATATCCACGTGTCTAAACCACACGTTTTGACCACGTCCCAAACTGAATCAGACATTCATATTTTGAAAATCAGAATGTCACTATTTGGTTGGCCACGAGTTTGTGACGAGATTCTGATGTGGTGTGTGGTGTGTTTGTTTGGTATGTAAGAGTTATGGTGACCCATGTTTCTTTCGCTTTATACATGATGATGAGAGAAAACCATCTCCTGAACTTACAAACTGCTGATGTAATAACTGAAACACGGAAACACTAACAAGGCCCTTGACACAGGTACAGATGGTATATGCTATTCACAACGTAATATGATTACTAGAAGCTCAAAGTAAATGTTCAGACAACCGGTGCATTATTTTGTGACATAGGAAAAAAACACAGGAAACTTCTTAATGAAGTATTAAGTTTATTTTTAGTTTTTGAAATATACAGTGAGATTTATCAAATCTACAAAACTAGTAGAAATCAACAAAAAGGCGGATTCGAATTTTTAAGTATCTTGAATAATTTAGTATTATTTTTATGACTCAGCTCACTAAATGATATTATAAATCTGATATGATTATCATTCTGGCCAACCTCATACATGACTTGGTACTCATTAACATGCTGTTTTGAGTTTCTGACGGGGATATTTTGAACTAAGATCTATATTTTAATGAGTATTATATTTTGCTAAGTAGATGCTGCCGTATCACAGACGCAATTCCTGATACAAACATGTGTATTTAATCTGTAAAGATGAATTTAAAAAATACACATTTAAACGAGTTCAAATGTTTCACAAGTCAGTAGTTCAATTGTAATCTTTAAAGAATATACCGGTTCAACATTCTTTGGGGGCAAAATGAGAAAATTGCAACATTCACACTGAGGAAAGATGCTCCGGTTAACCGATAAAATTCCTCATAAGGTCAAACTAATTATAATTGACACACTGGTCACAAGTTGTATTTCGTTAATGTCAATGATAATTTTCTCCAGACATTTTTTTTTTAGTTGAACCAGGAGTCCCATTAGTTATTGGCATGAGGTCAGGTCATATTATAGAAAAAATGTAGGCTGGTTTTGATGTGAATTGAATTTCAGACGTGATTTAGCAGGCAAAACAAAATTATGTGGACATTTTCACGTGAAAAAGATGTGGATTATTCACGTGGAAAACACATTATTTGCAAGGAGAAGACGTGACTTATGCATGTAAAGAATACGGGAATTATTGATTTTAGAAAAGGAAATGTTATTCATATTAACTTAATTGCCCCCAAATAGCTATCTGGGCACACTCCAGCAGACCTCTCATAAACTGGCTTATATCCTTGTCGTGAAAGAAAGTTTCCCTTTGCGAGGTTAGGTCAGTGTGAATTGATGAAACACATGCAGCAAATTATGAGTTTTAGACAAACATAAAGTGACATACATATCTTATGTTTATGTAAAACACAACATATCTACTACATATCTGGAGGCATAAAAGTTATAATTTGAGGATTTTATCATTTCTGAAAAAGACTTTTATTTTGGATACTTATAACTAATTTCCTTAGTTGACATCGTAACCATTAAATTGACCAAAAATTCACATCCTGAAAATCATTGACGTCATGAAATATGACATGCCTTGAAATTTAGGTCTTGAGATTCACCCTTAACCACGTCACAAACTAATCAGACGTTTGAAGAATGACATTGCTTTGAAATATCAAAATAAGGCTTTCTACCTAAAACTTACAGAATAAAATTTACAGAATGCTTAAACCAGGTGTTTAAGCATGTAAGAGATAATTCACTGTGTTTGTTAATTTGTAAAAAAAAATGCATAGCCTCATGGAAAATAGAAAGCAATGATCACCTGAAAAAGATGGCTGAGAAATCTTCCCAGTAATTTCAGAGGAGAAGATAGAGTTTGGTCCACAGACAGAATAGCAGAAAATTTCATCTGACCACACGATATAGCCTGAGAAATTCAGCCAAGCTAAACCGATTGGCGTCCTCAACACACCGCTGTATGTAAAAGGCCCATCCGCTATCAAAACTTTTCCAATCAAGATATCGTTGATAGACAGTTTTGTTGATTAAATGTCAATCACAGGTTAAACAGGAGGGAGCTGTGGTGGACAAAATAACTTGCAAAGTAACTGTCTATATGTAAAGTTGTAAAGAGTGTGAATTGTTGCCATCCCATTTTGATTCTCTTATGGGAGATGAGGAAATTAACACCATCTTCAGAGAGACAGCTATGATTATTTATATTCAAACTGATGATGTAATAACTGATTCACGGAAACACCAACGATGCCTGTGACTCAGATGCAGATGGTTTATGCTATTCACTAAGTTAAATGCTTCATTCTTGCCAACGGGGCAATTATGACACCAGAATACAACCTAATATTGATTCCTATTCACAATAGACTTTCCTGACAGAACATATTTCAACATGGAAACACCAACTTTCATATTTCGGGTTTTACACCACTTTCAACATTATTTCAGTCATTTCGTGATGAGACCTATTTGTAGCAGATATAGTGCTGCCTTACTGAATTGTCATGTCGCAGGTCCTTGACATGACAACCCATCCGGTCACAGATTTACACATGTAATGATAGATTGTATGGTGAGAATCATTGGGCTGAGAATGATATATGTAGGGATGATAGTTGTATGATATCAGTGATAATGGAGATGATAATATTGGGATTAAAGATAATGTGATTGATCATAATGGGATTGATGATAACAATGGGATTGATGAGGTTGGTGATACCAATGAAATTGATACCAATGAAATTGATACCAATGACATTGATACCAATGAAATTGATACCAATGAAATTGATACCAATGATATTGATAACAATGACATTGATAACAATGACATTGATAACAATGATATTGATAACAATGACATTGATAACAATGAAATTGATAACAATCAAATTGATAACAATCAAATTGATAACAATCAAATTGATAACAATCAAATTGATAACAATCAAATTAATAACAATGATAACAATGTGATTGGTGATAATGGGAATGATGATAATGGGATTGATGGTAATGGGATTGATGATAATGGGATTGGCGAAAATAGGATTGATCATAAGGATTGATGATGTTGCACCAATGTGGCATCACCTTGCTGGGTAAATGGCATGTAAATGGAATGGACGCAAAAATTGGCAGATTTGAAAATAAAATCAAAAGAAGCAGAATATCCTAAAGTTTTAGAGGAATATATACTGTTGTATCGAGCTCTTTTTATATTGGGCCTATGATGCGGAAATCACTGGCATGGACATTTCTAGAACGGTTTAGAATTGTGTACATTTGGAGTAAAGAAATTTAAATCTCCATAATCAATGGAGAAAGTAATATGTCTCGCAAAAGTAAAAACAAAAGGCAAAGATTCTTAAGAAAAAGCTGGACGACGATCACAGTCTCAAGCCAATACCACCAACGGTTTCGATCTGATTCGATCTCTTTAGTTGGATGGGGACTGAATGCGTTATCCCAAGTCTTATTTATATTGGATCTCGTGGAGCACCTCTGGAAGGGCAGGAATGTCCGTTTTTAAACGGGGTATGAATGTCCAGTTTTTAAACAAATGGATTGCTCTCGTTTCTTTCTTTTGTGTGATACAAGATTCTTATTTTTATTGGGTTCTCAGTCGATTCTAGCGATTTCTTTGGGCGTATATATTCCCTTTTTAATTTACAACCTGATTTGGTTGAAGTAAACTCGAAACTATTTTTGGAAAATTATTTTTGTTTTCTTATTCTGTTCTTCTTGTTATGTTTTGTTAATATGTGCAATCTCCTTGGTAAGGTCAGGTAAGATAGGTTTTATTTTTTTGTGGGTGAGTGAGTCCACAGGAATTTATAGAAGATTTTCCAGTCCATTGCGAGGTTGTCTCCGTGTAGGTTGTCTCCATGTAGGTTGTCTCCATGTAGGTTGTCTCCATGTAGGTTGTCTCCATGTAGGTTGTCTCCATGTAGGTTGTCTCCATGTAGGTTGTCTCCATGTAGGTTGTCTCCATGTAGGTTGTCTCCATGTAGGTTGTCTCCTTGTTGGTCTCACTATTGCGTAGTGAGTTAAAATTGTCACAAAGCTGAATAGCGTCATAGTCTTCAAATTCTCAGCTCATATAGCGTCATAAAACAAATTGGATTGGCGGTTACGCACAGTGCACGGAGGAAGATAGCAGAGTGAATTAAAATGGTAGGGTGAAGATGGCGGGTCAAAGCTGGTGGAGCAAAGAGGATGGGGCAAAGAGGATTGGGCAAAGAGAATTGCGAAAAAATGGTGGGGCAAAGAGGGCAAGATGAAAATGGTGGGGCAAAGATGATGGGGCAAAGAGAGTGGGTTGGAAATGCTGGAGTAAAGAGGGTGGGGTGAAAGTGCTGGGGCAAAGAAGGTGGGGTGAAGATGATGGGCCGAAGATGGTGGGCAGAAGATGCTGAGGCAAACAGGATGGATGAAGATAATGGGGCGATGATAATGGGGCGATGGTAATGGTGTTGATTAAGATGGTGAAGATGGTGAAGGGTGATAATTCATATTCGTGCCAGCCTCAATTTATAATTTTCGATGTAAAGACATGTGTACACAGGTAGGTGGTCTCGATCTGTCATAATGCCATTAGTGTCATCACCACATTTGCCTAACAGCATGATCATGAATAACGAATGGAGATGCAAATTTGCATTGCATTTCCTTGATTATGTGTGAGAGCATAAAACGTATTGTTCAGCGCCAAACCACTCCCTCAGTTTATAATGTCAGTGGAGAGCAAAAATCGGATCGTGCTTTAAAAGAAGACAGTATTATGATATGTTGCGTTTCGTGGAATTGTATTTCAAGTTTCAAAATAAATGGAAGGACGTATTCTTGATTATTGTTTATCTTTATTTCATGAAAAGAAAATGATTGCAGCATTTTAAGATAAACATGTAGTTGGAGAATATATATATATATATATATATATATATATATACTATATTCTCAAACTACATGTCAAAATGTGATTCACCGCGTGTTAGACCCTATTCTAATGCGATATATATACTATATATATATATAAACTAAGATGGCTGAAAGTTGGTGAAAGATCGCATTAGAATAGGGCCTAACTTATGGTGAAACACATTTTAGCTGGGTGATGATTATTGAGAGAGTTGTGATATCAAGACAAATGATTAGAATATTTATTTCAAAGACAAAATAATGAAACGATACTAGTTAGTTTAATTACTCAGAAAGTATGAAAATCGCAATTATATTTCCAAACGGATTTTCAAATTTTTGGATTAAATGGAAAGACCTGTGTCGATGTGTTGACTATTAAGGCTAAACCCGTCTAATTATATATTGGCGTTGAAGTGTAACTTCAATTAAATGTCTGCCTCTCACAAAGAAACTAGAAATCCTTTTAACAGTCAAAGCTTGATGCAATTACTGACAGATATATCTAAAGAATAGGAATCTATTCATATGTATTCATGAATAAGTAAAATCATCATCATCTCAGAGATGTAAATAGATGGCATTTACATTTATCTAATTGGCCTAAACGATATATATGCGAGATGTTCATGACGTATTTTATTTTGTAATGGAAGAAGCCATATATCCACCTTCAGTTAGAAATTCGGGCACCCATATTAAGGTACTGAGCAGCCATTTGGAAATAAGACAGTAGGAGGTATTGTGAGTGAGGATTTCTCTTGTGTAACACAAAACAAACACTTCAATATAAATATCGAAGTTCTTTTTTTTGACATCTATTGTACCACCTTTCAGAGAGAGTTTTCCAAGAGACATTCTTCCAAGAGACATTCTTCCAAGAGACATTCTTCCAAGAGACAGTCTACCAAGAGACAGTCTACTCAGAGACAGTCTTCCAAGAGACAGTCTACCAAGTGACAGTCTACCCAGAGACAGTCTTCCAAGAGACAGTCTTCTCAGAGACAGTCTTCTCAGAGACAGTCTTCCAAGTGACAGTCTACCAAGAGACAGTCTTCCAAGAGACAGTCTTCCAAGAGACAATCTTCCAAGAGACAGTCTTCCAAGTGACAGTCTACCAAGAGACAGTCTTCTAAGAGACAGTCTTCCAAGAGACAGTCTTCCAAGAGACAATCTTCCAAGAGACAGTCTTCCAAGTGACAGTCTACCAAGAGACAGTTTTCTAAGAGACAGTCTTCCAAGTGACAGTCTACCAAGAGACAGTCCTCCATGATTCAGTCCTCCATGATTCAGTCCTCCATGATTCAGTCCTCCATGATTCAGTCCTCCATGATTCAGTCCTCCATGATTCAGTCCTCCATGATTCAGTCCTCCATGATTCAGCCCGACCCAGCCACACATCACATTCCTTGTTTTTATTTGCTCCTGACAACACTAGGTATCATTGTGCTCAGTCCATATTAATATTTCAACCTTTGGTGAAGTGATATTGCCATTGTAGGCTTAGTGGTATTAAATATCAGTATTGTAGTTTATGATAGTGATGGGTGATAAACATTTACATAGCTTTTATTCGACCTAAACAGTGTTGTTCCATATCGAATATTATCTCGATAATTCAGAATATTTCCTTATTTAGTAGAGTGGTTATTTGGTTATTTGATCATGACTCACGCCATGTAATCTATATATTTGTCATTGATGAATTTTGTGATATCATACCATAAAATTACGGGAAATTGCGTGAAATGCAAAATATTATCTAAAGTTGTCACCATATGGAAATTACATCTGCTATTTATATGAGTAAAACGCATGATAACAAATACTCAAATTATCTCTAAACCTGAAGGAGCACGCCATTTTTCAGTAATAGCAGCCTCATAGTTAGTGATAGTTGATTTTATTATCCAAAAGGGTTGATGCTTGTCAATGACTAAGAGCACTTTGCATTTAACGCTGCTGATAATACCAAGATGAATGTTAAAGAATACCCAAAGGATATAAGAAGATATTGCCCATTTCACGTATGGGTATATGAAACCAAAGTGGGGAGTACTATTCAACCAGGCCACTTTTGCAACACACCTTATTAATCAGACACATGCTTAAAGAGATGTATTATTCATAACTGTAACAATGACATTAATGCTGACATCAACTTACACGACATTCCTCAGGTGAGTCCACATATTTCTGTACTAACCAGAGGCTATAATCGAATCTCTCTCCTGCCATCTCAGGGTCGTGAGCTATCTCACATTGCCCCCCACATCACTTGACATGTTGACGTGTTGACAGTCACAAGATCATTCTATCTTATTACAAGATGCTAAATCACTTCTTTGGGGGTTTCTTTCTATAAGCATCTTAAGTGACTTGTACAGGAAGTGTATGAACAACTCTTTAGTTTATCCTCTTTGTTTTAGCAGACATGTTTTTTCCATGCTCATCTCAGCAGTAAAGCAGGTCATTGGCATTGCCGTTGTTGATTAGAGCGCAAGCTTATCATCACCAGTTAATCTGCCGTGATCCAAAGGTCGTGGGTCGCGAATTCATGATACAATTTCTCATATGAGCCAAGGTCCGTGCCTGAAGGGTTAATCCCGTGTCATATATGTGAATGGGTGGATTGTCATGTCCAGGGCCCCACAGTACTACAGTAAATCTGCTGTAAGCATTTCTCTTCATGAAATAACTGAAATAATTTTGAAAGTGTCAAAAAAAAATACATAAAAACAAGCAAATATCAATAACATAACATAACATTTCATGTCAAAACATTATTTTACTGTTTTCATTTGAAACACATACATTCAGTTCCAGATTGAATACCATCGACACAATCATGGGATTATCATGGGATTGTATGTTGGGATTGGCATGAATATGATTTCAAATATTTAAGATATGATAGCAAATATGTTGTAAGTGCAAGACGTGAAATATTTGTACGTTTCAAACCGAATAGGACGGGACTATTTGGTCTTCACAATATATCAAAGTTGTTGAATCAATAAATTTGTATCGACTTAACTACTTTCTCCACCATCAAGACAAATATTAATGTAATAATCAAAACCAAATGCAAGCTAAATATGTATAAGATCAGATCTTAACATGGCACATTAATAAGTATAATGCAACACTAATGTTGCTGCATCATACCTGTCACCAGAGAGGACACCACACAGGGGATAGTTAGCATCAGTTATACAAGGCAAAACAATTAACCTCCAAAAGGCTTTAGCAAATGGTTCATGTTTGACTACATAATCAGAATTCAAATTAATTGCTTTACAAGATCACTATTGTGTACCTTCTGAATAACAACATTAAAATGAAGTACTACCATGTTAATAGATAGATCTGAGTATGTCTGGAAATGATTTCGTGGTTAAATGAATAGATTAAGAAGGTGGCGTTTGAGGCAAACAATTTTTAACTGTATCTCTGTAATTTCATTTTTTTATGTAACCATGGCAACCATTATAACTATATATTCATTTTCCGATCTAATTCAAATTGACAAAATACAGTCTATTATGTAGATATTAATATTGTTTTTTTAATCTACACACTGAGTGCTATGAAATGTCAAAATGATGATATGTTTAACCATGTGACCATGTATTGGATTTGTTGCTACAGTAACTGCATTACAAATGCAAATGATTTCTATCTTAACTACTAAATATCAGAGAAGACGCACTCAGAAGGGTATGAAACATACTATTGTGATATTATAGCCAGATTGAGCAATGATAAAAGAAATTAAGCTAATTTTTTCCCATATTTCACCATATTTGTAACAAACTATTGATTGCTATGGATATCCAAAAGCAGTTCGAAATGTTTTTTTTATTCATACCAAGGTGTATCTCTAAAATACATATCAATACACCAACATGTCGTCTATGTTTTTAAGTAAAAAGTGTATTTTTCTAGAAATGCGGAAAATTTGTATGGCAATCCAGAATTTTGTTTACCCCGGGGGGCTGCTCAAATGTGCTCTGAAAAAAAAAGAGGGGGGGGGGCTCCAGTTCCCAAAAGCCCCCCTAGCCACAGACCCCCGGGGGGCTTCAGCCCCCAAAGATTCATTGAATCAGAATCATTGTGCCGAATAGTGTCACCCTCCAAATTTTAACATTCATAACAATATCCACATGTTATCATTCTCCATATCTATTAACACAGTAATATTAATTTATAATTCTTGTCAGAAACTTATTCTACATACAATTAACTATAAGTTTCCCAAAGGTTTATTCTTATGAATTAACCTTATTAATTAATGGGTAAAAAGCCATTAATATAGTTGTTTACCACAAATCTGACAGTTTGGAATGTGTTTGGGAGCCATGGAAGGTGTTGACTCACCAAAATGTTCAGCTCTGCTCCCCTACCAACCTGTTCCCAAATAAGCTAATAGCTGCTAAAGTTAGTCCCTCATAAACATGATCCTTAGGTTTGCAGCAGCCTATTTGCATTGATTATAATTATTTAACTCAGAATTTAGTTATATCAGCCAATAAGGTGGTCTAGGAGATAAGCCAGCTTTCAGCTGAGCTTAGCTATACTCAAGGGGAGTTTAAAGCCCCTTGCAGCAGAAGTTGGGCTCAGAAATTCTTGGAAGGTGTTCTCACCATGCAACTTTTGTATTGAGAATAAAAACCAAGTTTTCTCCACATTATGATGGTCTCAGAGTTATTATGCTGAAGAAGAAAGTCTAGAAGTAAAGATCCTATGGGCCCAGATGTAGTGACAATCAGTTTACTTCAATAGCACTCATAGATTTTATTAACACGATAAAACCACGTGCCGTAACGAAGTTGCTTCAAGTAGGTCTCGTCACGAAATGGTTCAGATAATGTTGGAAATGACATAAAACTCTAATAAATCATCACACTTTACTAGTAAGAAATAATCTTTTCGTTTTTGGCATGTTCGCTGTATGTTCATATTCATAATTCATTGAAATAAACGCTCAACCAGAGAACTACGTTTTGAGGCATGGACACTATTTCCTTGGAAAATGTGAAGTCGGCACAGTGAAGGTCTCCCGTGTTCATGGCATATGGAAAAGAAAATTAGTACTTTTGTGCATTTATGAAAGCATTGTCTTACTTATTGAAGATTGCCTGATGCATTGATTTCCTGATGCATTGATCAGGGAAAAAAGCATGGCTTGTTACTCGCAAGATGAACCATTAATCTGACAGTTTTAGAATTAAAGAAATGATCACATTACGCCTTGACTATTCTATCTTTCATGACATTGATTGTTTTAACCGTGATCTATCTGTTTCATTATAAGACCTGTGGCTAAAGATTGAAAACTGGCTGAGACGCATCCTTGTAGTGTAACATTGACCCGAACACTGAGACGTGCGGTCTTGGCTGTGATAGCCCAGACACAATTACATAAATACATGGCATTAGGTCCTGACATGTACAAGGGATGATTGCACTAAACACCAGAGATGTTGTTAACATCTGTGGTTGGACGTGATTTTTTACATGCCCATGAAGCACTTATTTGGCATTTGTCATCATATGACATACTGCAATGAATTATGAATGAAGTACATTTGCCCACTACTCCATATTGTCCACAGACATTTGCTTAGAAAGACATCAGTACACTAAACGTCACCATATATCACTGTAGCAGCCAAGCCCAAGTTTAACCATGCAGTAATATTCCATGTGTATATTTGACTCCAATTCAGTAGCTTGTCACCCAAACCCGGTTTATCTTGTATTGTCTGTGCAATGAATGTTAGAATATTTGAATTTTGAATGGGAAGAGATGCTGTTTATCTTGGTTGTAGTGATATTGTACATCATCTGAGGTAGACAGACCTGTAGCAGACTTTAAACAGGAGACAAATCCAATGTTGACAGATCGATAGAGGCTTCTTATATACTTGGGCCTGTTCCTTATGGCAGTAGATTATATGTTAAAACAAAGACTTCCTTGAAATGTGACACAACTTTATTAGTATCGATTTCAGACTAATATGTTTATTTATCAAAGACACCAAATCTGCATTCTGTTAAAATGGATTTTCATCATACAGTTCATTATTTGACCATATATATCCAATATCGTAAATGTTTTGAAAATTTAAATAAAAAAGCAAAAATGCCAAGAGTGTTACAAAAGAACTAATGAGTATGAGATTTTGCGCTTAACCTCTTAAATATAAGGATCTTATTGGATGACAAAATGCTATCCCCACTTTATTGGGGAAGACCATGGTGAACGCAACCTGTTGACTCCTTGATGCACATGTTAGATTTATTTTTAGATAAACAATTGTGACCCAGTCAACTATGTGTAACACGAATGTTTTGGAAATGGGAGATCACATGCATAAAAGGAAGTCAATGACACTCAATAGCATATTCATTACTAATTTGGGTAATTTGGGCATCACTGCCTGGATCAATCAATCCTAAGGATACATTAAAAGAGGCTTAGTTATGGAGCGATTACAGAACAAAGTAATTACTTTTGTTTCTCACAAGGAGAAAGTTATCCAAATATTGTTAGAGAAAGGTAAAATACAGGTCAGACATCTTTTCTTACTATTGACGTGGCCATACTCGCCAGAGGGCAGCAGCCATCTTGGAGGTAATAAGGAAATAATTAGACTGGCAGGACAATAATACCCTAATATGCTCCTGCAGTCTTCATTATCCAGTATCACGGAGTTAATTTGGAATAGTTTTCGTTTCCGTAAAGTTACACAATTCCGTTTACTTTTTTCATTGGGGGGAAAAACAACACTGAGATTATCAGCAATCGGCCTACATAGCTTTTACACTTGAAATCATAAAGGTAGTTGCGTATATATACCGCATATCACCATCTTACACATATCATCATTATTTGTACATGCCCCAAGCACTAAAGGTATATTGGCAGCTTGAAGTTTTGGCAGCTTTGACTTTATTTATTTGAATTTCGCATCTAGGAAGTGATTTTTTGTATCGGATGAGAAGATCATGTAGAGACAGAACAGTATCCCCCCAGTGAGTGTATTGCTTAGTGATTGAGGCTTTGTTTTCTTTGTTAGACTCAACAGTCATTTTCTAAACATCAAAATAGAAAACATTTTGGCACCACAAGTTGGCACCACAAGTAGGCACCACAAGTAGGCACCATCCCGTCTTTCATCATCACTATTCACGAGGATAAAGAATACTTATGTGCCAAAGGTTATAAGATAGAATATATCATAACAGATGTACATATGTTATGTACATCTGATCATAATGCAGTCATCTTACATATTTCATCATGTGTTAGAGTGCTAAACATTTCTAACTGATCAAATGCTTATTGTATTGTATTGTATTGTATATCTTTATTATACTGACAGGATATCCAAATACAATGGTAAGATGTACAGTGAACATTAGTATCCCAGCCCTTGAGGACTTATCTGTCAGTTTAAATCTTGTACAAGTTTTCATACTATTAAAGTGCTGTGGTATAATACAAATAGTGAACACATATGATATCAATATTGTACATAATATCGTAATAAGAATTAGAATATTAAGTAACATTGCTACATGTAAGTTATGTGTACAAAATACTCATTCTTTTAATCCAAGCTTTTTCCATATATATAGAAATTTGTTTCCATTCATATTTCATCATATAAACAAATTGTTCATGCCCGTTAAATGTATCAAAATGTTCACATCTTATGTTTACATTGTCATACATTTGTTTTCTATACTCATCATATGCTTTGCACTCACAAACAAAATGAGATTGATTCTCTATTTTTTGTGTATCACATAATTGACAAATACGCTGATCTTCCTTTTCATTCTGAAACCTGCCAACTTCTATTCGAATGGGTAAAATACCGCATCTGATTTGGGCTATCAAACTTCTCTGAAATCGTGAGACACAATATTTAACATAATCTTCAGTTCCATAGTTTTCCTTAAAAGTAACATATGAGCGTAGTTTTGGTTTGCTCCGGCTATTTTCTCTCCATTTCTGCGTATATTATCAATTGAATTACGTCTTTATTCAAGCACAAATGAACGTTGTAGATAACACAGCATGAACATGAAAAGCATATATGTGGTATATAAAGGAAAACAACCAGGAAAACAACATATCCATATTAAATACATTTATTCCGCTACAGTTTTTTAAAGATAAATCATATGAGTTAAATAGGTATAAAACAGTGGAAAGTTGTAGTAGAAAGTAGAAATCATTAATTTAAAAGATATTAAACAAATGTGCCAGACTATGAAATTGCAAATAGCCCATTCGGCATATGTGTTTTTCATTTTAGCCACTCCCTCGTTATATTGTGAGCAGTCACGGGATAAATTATTTCAATTAGTGAAACTACGACGGCTCTTAATTAAAGATGGCTTCATAATAATCCTTCCAACCAGCCAGCTCTTTTTGCAAGTAGATTCAAACAAACACCTGTTATGCTGCCGCCTTCTAACTAGTCCTACCATTAAGAGATCAACTGCATCTCTCTTTTACCTCTTGATTTTTTCAACCAGGGATGTATTTCAGTTATTTTGATATCAATCACGTCCTGAAAGCATATTTCATAATCAATTACACCAATCCGATCAAGGCCAGAATGATGTGTTGGATGCTTTTCACGAGCATCTGTCACATATACACTGTCAATAGTTGTTACAGTGCATGTGCTATTAATTTACAGCAAAGGTTGCTGTATTTTTACAGTTACATCTTACAGTGTACATATTGTTTGTCTTCCTGGAAGCATGACTAGCTCTCTCGGATGGTCCCTTTCAACGATAAATGGTCTCCCAATAACCGTTGTGACATGATGTAAAAGTTGTCTCTTCCTTTTAGATAAATCATATCTATTCTTTGTTCTCCATGCCACAACTAATTTCAATAATCTTCATTTGTCAATATACCTTAACAAGTGGTCACCGAATTTGAATTCACATTACCTCAGGAATGTGTCTGATATATTTCCAATTGTTGAATACATTTGAGTTTTTGTAAGTGCTTGATATATGTAGATGTAGGCCATATATATGCATCGACAAGTTTTTGCGCTAAATTGAGTTTGGAACATGAGACTGTCACATATCTTGAAGTACTTTCTCGGGATTGATGAAAAATGTACCCCCAAGGCTTCTATTGATGGAGAGAAGCCTTGGTGTTGATAAACATTCAGGGTTTATACTTATGTAGTGCACTTTAAGGGCATCACAACATAACTAACATTCTACAGCCAAAATGATCTGATCCTTTTTGGATAATTGGTTTTGCTCACTGCAACATTTGACTCATATCTGTTTTTTTAATTCCTCTAAGCTAGCGCTACCAAGAAACAGCGATTAATTACCCTGGGTACAATTTTCTGACAAAACAGCTCTTTGTAATGTATACAGTAATATATATATATATATATATAGAACAAAGTTCAGATGTAGAAAGGGGCAGTGTCAAGTTGTCTGGACATACATCAGTATGATGCTGTCACATTTTGCCAGGTACAAAAAATAGTCTGAATAGAGCATCTGATCTCATATTGTAAGCTCCTCTCATCAAGCCTGAGGGTTTATTTCAGGTACGCCACTCCTCTATTTGTTTATGTTACATTGCTGGGAAAGTGTTGAGAAAACATTTTTCCGCTATATGTATCTATAAAACGTTTTTTTAATGAGGGAGATAGAATTTTAATAATTACATGAACGGTCTTCTTGGTAAATTAAGGGGAACCGTCTTGTGTCAGTTTAAATCTGAAGACTTTGAAATGATTAAAACAGGACAACATGAACTCTTTTAGACCTGGCAAAATGAGTTCTATAAAAGCACATGTTTACGAAATTTACGAAGATTGCAAAGTCAGATTTAATCATTTTACAGTTTAAGCATTAATTTAATGTAACGGGTAGATCAATATTAAATGATCGATCCGTTTGAGGTCTTGTCTAATTGAGTTTTTGACAAACATGTTTACTCTTTCTGATACATTAGGTGTTTAAAGTCCAAGTGTTCTCTAGTATTGTTAAGAAAATAAAAAGTATTTAAGCTTACTTCAAAAATGTTAAAACACAGTTCGTTATTTATTATTTCTGATATCGGATATGGGTCGGTGATAATGGTATTGGAGAATATAAAACCTGACATTGGTCTTGTATAACAAAATCTTCCTCATATCAATTGCTGAAGTAGGCATGCACTTCTATGGTTCGCTGATCAATAGTCCACAATATTTCACAAATTGGCTCATAGTTTTTCATTCAATTGTAAAGGAAAATTTCAAATATTAAATTGATATTGAAAGGAATTTCAAGATAATGATAACTTTGTTAGATTATAATCTAACAGGAGTAGAAAACTGTGCACATGATAAATAGACATGGATTATTTATATATGATACATTTTGACGCAGAGAATCAGAAATGAATTCTTTACTGGTTAAACAGTGCTTTACTCTTTTCTTTATGATTGCTCAATGTTTTAAAACATTGTTAAATAGAATAAGTGAAATTGTTTGAACCTTTTAGATAATGAGATCGGTTTCAAACCTTGTGTAAAAGGTCTGTCAAGTTCTTGTATAAACAACTTGCAAAAATATGTTTTTAAAAGACATCCAATATAGAGATTTTCCATAAATAACCATGTTAGAAGTTGTGTTTTGTAACATCTCCAGGCTATTAAACCGGTTATCAATGCGTTTTGTATTATAACACCAAGTCTCTCTACATGTAATTCCACTGTATTTCTATGAATCTATACACATTGTGAGCGGACTTCCGGTCCGGATACCCATTTCACAAAGATGCTCTGTAGATATTATTGACAACACTGAATGTAATACTACTAAATATAACTTTCGGCACTAGAGAATATTGTCTTTGATATATGCCTCTTTGCCTAAGTACAAAGGTAAGGTATAATTGATGGTGATATTTGCTTACATATGAACAACTCCCACAGCGACATTCGCATTCTTATCAATACTATCGTTTAATGAGACGCCTTCTTACCGGAAAGTGGGTGCCAAACTTTTACAATTTCTTTTATAAATCTCACTAAGAGTTTTTTCGGTCAATTCCTATAGTGGATATCAAGACAAGTTTAATTATCAATGTACATACACCCTTAGCACAATCGAGATGTGAATACGCCTTGACAATGATATTGCTTCATATTCTAGAGAACATTTTGGAAAGAAGTGTAAAAAGGTAGATGTTGGGAGTATCATTATGTTAAATCACGGCAGCAATAAACAATGTAGTACCTATAAGGCTGCAGACCCTAATTTGTACAAAAACAAAATATATCATTCTTATTATGGACATACAGAAAATGAGAAAAAAATGAAATTATATTGACCAAATAAGAGCAAATTTCTTTATAGTTTATCAAATGCCACTTGAATGCTTTGGACATACAATGCAAAAGAGTATCATTACATTGAACCTTATATTATTACATGTGCTACTACGATGTTCCTGTGTTCTGCTATATATAAATTAATTACAAGAAAAGTGTCTAGTTCCAAGGACCTGTTTCCGCACTTGCAGAAACTTTTGACATGTAAATTCTATTGTGGTGCAATGTTTATGTGAAAAATAAACAAAATGGGTTGCTTATGTTGAACAAATCATATATTGATGACATTTCAAGCAAGAAACTCAACACATGCTGCCATTCGCCACAAATCCAAGATTTGTGGGAGGTGTCGTCACCTAGTGGCCAAAATGTTACGGCCAGTTTGTATCAAATCTCTTGATCATAAATATTTGATATGTCTCGTTTATAGAGGTTTGTATATGAGAGAGTATCACTTTGATATATCATGGTTCACGTAGCTGATATAGACACCCCGTGTTAATCGTTCTGGGGTAGCTTCTGGCCTCACACGGGCATCAAAAGCGGAATGACGTTAGTGTTTGATATTCCATTGGGAAGTAGTCAGGAAGGTTGGATGGAACAGTTGCATTTTGCAGCTAATAAGATTACAAGGTAAAATCTCAGTGTGAATCCTTTGCAAGAGATATCCTTAACATCTATTACATCTGAATCTAGTACTTGATTTGAGTCTGTCACCTTAAGTGATATCAGATATCAGGCATCTGTAGATCTTTATTTCAATAATACTTTGACACTGATATTCCTCACAGCATGAACTCATCTGGGGACGGTCCATTATCAGATGATGGGGGTGGGGTGGGAAGGGCTGCGTGGTTTTGTGAAGAAAACATTTTTTTTACAATGCATATCCCAATATTTGGTTTCCAGCCGTTCAATTGTTTATTTCCTGTCAGACAGGCACCATCAATTCCCTCTTACATGTAAATGCTGTTGTCCTTAATTGTTTTTTTCCCTCACACTGTAATGCCCCAGGAATATTTTTTCTAGATTTCTAGGGGTATTCTCAATGTCTTAGTGTTTTATTGCTTTTGTTTTTTTTTGTATTTTTGTTGTTGTTTTTTTGCAAGCAGATATCGATGTCTGACCTAGGTAATGCTTCAACTCGCCCCGGACGTGTAGGTATTCCCTCTGGTACGCATGCGTGTCACACAATCTGCATGTTTGCAGTCTATCCCACACCGGCTCCTTCCCACGGGAGCATTATGTGTTTGACATTCACCACTGGGAATGCTGGAAGTTGTGAGCCTCACCCAATCTGATAACAAGTTTCCTCCATAGTTTGACAGGAAGTGATGATATGACGCATCTCAAAAGGGCCTGGCAACCAGACCAAGGAAGGACACTGAGATCACGTGACTGTCCTGTAGACAATAAGTGATTCTTTGCATCAGGTTGCCAAACCAGACTCTCCGTTCTGAAAGAGTCTCAATCCCAACACAAAGCATACATATCAGTTTGAGGTGCCTCTATGAGGACATTTCTCCGACATGCAGAAAAAACATATATCAAGCTGATCACGAGGTCATTGCTTATAGATCATGTGACTAAGATATAAAGAAAGGGATGGTCATCAGATGACGGTCATTAACACAGAACTGATTTTTGTACGTCCTTTTATAAGCCTTGAAATGTTGCAAATAGTTTTTTGCACACAGCCAGGTTCAATATAATTCTATTCCATTTCAATATTTCAATATGTAGATATATACAAGTGTTTTTATGTATATTTCAAAGGCATACCATTATTTTTTCCTGATTCACATTTATTACAATTTTCCACAGTTTTATTTTAGATACTAAAGTTCAGATACCCGAGATTCCTTCTCAAATTTATATCATTTCACTGATATGCAAACCTATGAATATTGATGTGCAAAAAAACACTTCACATTGCTATTGCAATAATAACGATAAGAACCAATCGAAAAATCATACATGTTCTCTTATCGTGCAATTCCCTATATGCTTAAGGTACTGCTGAGTTAAAAAGA
The DNA here is from genome assembly GCA_949316495.1 of Amphiduros pacificus. NCBI lineage: Eukaryota > Metazoa > Annelida > Polychaeta > Phyllodocida > Hesionidae > Amphiduros > Amphiduros pacificus. Next base: position 34,396,099 of record OX439001.1, read on the forward strand.
TATTTTTTCCTTTTATTTTAATTATCTTTTATTTTTCTCGCTGACACATGGAAGAATCGAAATTAGATAGTTAAAATATCTATTCTACTGTCTTACGTTTTCATATTCTCGTTGTTCATAACATTAGATTGGTAGGTTGTTTAAAAGCAATAACAGGCTTATGTTTATAAAACTAAAGCAATAATTTCGATGTGGTTTGAAGACTATACCATCACAAAAATATCTAAAGTAAAAACAACGTATGTAAATCTTGCATATTGAAATATTGAGTCCTTATATTATCAATCGATACACTCAATTAAAACATCTTTATTAGTCAAAGCCATTTGACAACCAATACTCAATGGCTCATCTTCGTCCTTAAATAGATAGCCCTGTGTTAACTGATTCTTCCCTGGAAATCATTCTATGAGAGCTTTTAGTT